>CM035434.1:75135592-75425592 GCA_020310875.1 Ceratopteris richardii
GTGTTTCTCTACCAAGGACAAACTTCCTTACCTGGGAAGAGTCATATCTAAAGAGGGAATTCATATAGACATGGATAAAGTGAAAACAATAGTTGGTTGGCTAGCTCATAGGACTTTAAGGGATGTTCAAATTTTTTTTAAAGATTGGTGCAATATGAGAGAGCACATATTAAGGATTTCTTTAAGATAGCTAATACCCTCACATAGTTGACTAGAAAGAATGCAAGATTTGTGTGGATTGGTGCCTGTCAAACATCATTTGAATCATTGAAACAAAACTTCATTGAAAATTATGTGTAAAAAATACCAATTTTGGAAAACTATTTGTGGTTTCATGAGATGCAAGTGCTAGTCAAATAGGATGTGTTCTTTCACAAGATGGTAAGGCCATTGCATATGAATCTAGAAAATTAAGAAAACATGAACTCAATTATCCTACTCAAGATCTCAAAAGGCTTGTTGTTGTATATGCACTTAAGCATTGGAGACATCTACTCTTAGGGGTTAAGTTTGAAGTGAAAACAAATAATCAAAGTCTAAAATAAATTTTCACACAACCACTACATAACAATAGGCAAAAGTGTTGGATTAAATATTAAGTGAATTAATTTTGACATTAAAGTATTTGGCTAGTTAGGAAAATGAGGTCATTGATGAATTGAGTCAAAAAACTCTATGTAATCTCTTTTCTGTAATAGATTCTAAATTTCTCAATCAAATTCAAGAAGAACCACAAAAACATGATTCTTTTTATGCACGTATTTTGAATTTTCTCCATACAAGTAGAGGATCTATGTATAAAGGACAAATTTCATTTCTAGAATGTATCTTTATATTGTAACAATCGATTATGCATATCTTTTGAATCTCCATTGAAAGTTCAAATATTATTTGATTGTCATAATGCATCTTCTTTTGCACATCCACGTTATTCAAGGACCTATGTTAATACAAAATATCCTTGGAGTGTTGCAACCTTTGGATGTTCCAAATCAGAAGTGGAAGTGTATCTCTATGGACTTCAACATTGAATTTCCTACAACTAGAAGAAAACAAGACACTATATTTGTGGTGGTTGATTGACTTACCAAGGTAGCCCACTTTTTTTCCATAAAAAAGATTGATACTCCCTTGAATGTTGAAACTTCGAACTCAACTTTGGATGAGTACATCTTTCCATCCATAGAATGATGAGGAAACCGAGAGGCTTAATCGGGTACTTGAAAATATTTTGTGTATGTATGTGAATGAAAAGCAAGATAATTGGAATGACTATTTGCCCTTATTCTAGTTTGCATACAATAGTGCATGGCATGCATCTATAAAGATGACTCTGTTTGAGGCTTTGTATGGTTATAATTGTTTGACTCCATCTTCTTTTTAGAATTTTTCAAATAAAGTAGAACTATCTAAAGGAATGCTTAGGAAGATGGATAAAGAACTTGGAAAAATAAAGAAGCTCCAAAGAGGCGAAATAAATTCTATCATTTGAAGAGGACTCCTTGAATTTCAAATAGATGACATGGTATTTCATAAGGTCAACCCTCACTTATCTAACATGTTGCTAGGGAAGGATCACATATTTTCTCCATGATACATAGGCCCTTTTAAAGTTTTGAAAATGGATCTCTTGATTAGCTTTTGGAATTGTATGAACATTCAAATGTGCATCTTTTGTATCATGTTAGCTTCTTTAAAATATGTACCTAATAATGACAATGTTTTTTAGGACAACTATAAGCTGAAAGATGATGGCTCTTTTGATCTTAGACCTAAATAATAATAGATAGGAGGGAAATATTAGTTAGAAATCGATCTATAATAGAGATTTTGTAGAGTGGCATACATATCCAATTCAAGATTTGACACAGGTGAACCTAAATGATTTTCACCGACATTGTCCTTGTTTTCAACTCTAAGGATAGGGTTCTTTAAAAAGGGAAAGAAATATAATAAACTCAAGTAGAAACCTGAAGGAGGCATAAACCCATTTATTTGCAGCAAGACCTTGATTTTATTGAGCAGAAAAAATTGTGGCAAACAAGGACATCAGACATATGAACGCCCAAACAAGGCAATCCTTTGGTCTACACAAGCAAAGGTGATAAAAATTGTTGAGGAAGGTACAACAATTGACGAACCAAATGATGGAGGTAAGTGCCCTAGTTCTATTTTACATTGCATGGTGACTAGTTCTTTCTTAAGGGCTTCTGTAATTACCATTTTGAGTATGATTTATATGCATAAAGTTAGATTTCTAATTAATTAAGGTACTACACATTGTTCTCTATCTCTCAAGTTGGTATAGACTTTAGCAATACCCTTAAGTATGCAGATATCAAAATTTATGGAGATGGCCAATGGACAACTACATTTTATGAAAAGACACATTAAAAACCTTGTGTTTACTTTTTCTAATAGGTGTTTTTCTAGGAGTTTCCATGTGATTAAAATGAAACAGAGTGATACAATCATAGATATCGATTGGTTAGTTCAAAATTCTACAATAATAGCTTGTGAAAAAAGAATAGTCACTTTAAGGCTAGATGGTGGATCTATCCAGATCCTAGGTGATGCACATAATCCTAAGCTATTGTCATCTCTCCCATGCAAATAATTAGATGTATAATTGATGGCTGCAATATATTTGTAGTGTATGTGAATAATTTTCATGGGAAAGACTATGAAGAAAAGCTTTTGAATTAGGTAGAAACTATTTTGAAAGAATATGCAGATGTATTTCTAGAAGACCCACCTCGTATACCTCCACCTAGGTGGATCGACCATGCCATCAACATGTATCTAGGAGTGAACCAAATTTGAGAGCACCCTATAGATTTGACATAGAAAAATTAAAGGAGCTTAAGATTTAATTAAATGATCTTTTGAAGAAAGGATTAATAAGACCAAGTCCTTCACCTTGGGGAGCATGTGTTTTATTTCAAAAGACTAAAGATGACTCTTATAGCTTATGCATTGACTATAGGGGGTTGAATAAGACAATGATAAGAAATAAGTAGCACTCCCTCACATACATGATTTATTAGGTCGATTAAGTGGAGCAATTGTATTCATTAAGATTGACTTAAGATTTGGATATAACAAATTAGGATCAAACCTGATGACATACCCAAGATAGCTTTTCAGACACGTTATGGCTAGTATGCATTTATAGTTTTACCTTTCGTATTAACAAACACTCTTGTTGCATTCATGTGTTTGATGAACAATACTTCTCATCGTTATCTAGATGAATGTCTAAAGATGACGGTGAACATGTTGTACATATCAAGAAAACTTTGCAAACACTTAGAGAACACAACTTGTATGGAAGGAGGAGTAAGTGTTTCTCTACCAAGTACAAACTTCATTACCTTGGAAGAGTCATATCTAAAGAGGGAATTCCTTTACACCATGATAAAGTGAAAACAATAGCTCATTGGCCAGTTCCTAGGATTGTAAAGGATGTTAGAATTTCTCTAAGATAGCTAATTCTAGCATAGACTTGAGTAAAAAGAATGTAGGATTTGAGTGGACTAATGCTTCTCAAACATCATCTGAATCATTGAAACAAAAATTCATTGAAAAATGTGTGTTAAAAATACCAAAGATGGGAAAATCTTTAGCGGTTGCATGCGATGCAAGTGGTAGTCAAATAGGATTTTTTCTTTCATAGGATGGTAGGGTGGTCACATATGAATCCACAGAATTAATGAAGAATGAACTTAATTATCCTACTCATGATCTAGAAATGCTTGCTATTGTACATGGATTAAGCATTGGAGACATCTACTATGAGGGGCTAAGTTTGAATTGAAAATAGATCATCAAAGTCTAAAATACATTTTCACACAACCACTACTTAACACTACGCAAAAGCGTTGAATTGAATTATTAAGTGAGTATGATTTTGACATTAAGTATTTGGTTGGTAAGGAAAATAAGGTCATTGATGTATTGAGTGTGAAACCTTTATGTAATCTCCTTTCAATAATAGATTCTGATTTGCTCAATCAAATTCAAGAAGAAGTCAAACATGATTCTTTTTATGCACCTATTTTGAATTTTGTTGCATGCAAAAAAGGGATCGATGTATGAAGAAAATTTTCATTTTGTAGAATGGATCTTTATATATGTAACAATCAATTATGCATATCTTTTGAGTCTCCATTGAAAGTCCAAATATTACATGATTGTCATGGTGCACCTTTTCTACACATCCAAGTTATTTAAGGACCTACGTTTAGATAAAATATTTTTACTTTTGTTCATGTATGAATCAGGATATTGGAAATTATTTTAATGAATGTCTAAAGTGCCAACATGTGAAAAGCGAGTTTAAAAGAATGCCTAGAATGTTGCAACCTTTGGATATACCAAATCATAAGTGGGAGTCTATCTCTATGGACTTCATCACTAAATGCCTATGACCAGAATTAAACATGACACTATACTAGTAGTGGTTGATTGACTTATCGAGATGGCACATTTCTTTCCTACAAAAAAGATTGATACTTCTAGAAAGCAACAATTTCAATGGATTGGCACTCAACCTTGTATGAGTGCAGCTTTCCATCCACAAACTGATAGGGAAACTAAGAAGATTAATATGATACTTGAAGATATGTGGCATATATATATGAGTTTAAAGAAAGATAATCAAAGTGAATATTTTTCCCAAGTCGAGTTCACATACAATAGTGTATAGATGCATCTATAAAAATCACTCGTTTGAGGCTATGTATGGTTATAATTGTTTGACTCCACCTTCTTTTTCAAACTTTTCAAATAAAGTAGAAGAATCTAAAGAAATGCTTGAGAAGATGGATGAAGAGCTTGGAAAAATTAAGCAGCACAGAAAAGACAAAAGAAAATCTATGATTTGAAGAGAAGACCACTCGAACTTAAAATAGATGGCATGATATTTCTTAAAATCAATCCTAACCAATCTAAGTTGTTGCAAGGAAAGGATCATAGTCTTTCTCCATGATACACAAATACTTTTAAAGTTTTGAAAATGATTGGATCTCTTGCTTATCTATTTGAATTTCTTGAACATTTAAATGTACATCTTCTATTCATGTCAACTTACTTAAAAGATATGTACCTAAGGATTCTCATGTTTTAGACAATTATAAGCTAAAAGATGATAGATCTTTTGAGGTTTGGCCTAAAATAATAATCTATAAGAGCAAAAGATTACTTAGAAATCAATCTATAGTAGAGATTTTGATAAAATGGCATACATTTTCCGGTTGAAGATTCGACACGGGCAAACCTAGATGATTTTCTGGCACATTATCCTCCTTTCCAACTCTAAGGATAGAGTTCTTCAGAGGGGGAAAGAATCATAATAAGCTTTTTCATAGTGAAATTGCACTTTCCATATACATTATAAGCATAAATTTTAGAATGAATAATTAGGCCATTTTATGCATATAGATAAAATCTAGGGATAATACTTTTTATATTCTCTCTCTAAACCTTATCTGCATCATGTTTTAAGGTTGAAAATTGAACATGAAGATGAAAGAATAAGGAATAATGTTGTATGAGAGAAAGGTAGAGCACACATAGGAGAGTTAAAGTCTCTAAAACTTTTATGAATCATGTTGCGAATACCTTGTTTCAGGGTTTATAATTACTTCATTGTACGATAATGCCTTGATTTTATTCTCACTCCAGAATTTATAAACTTGCAAGGCTCAAAATTGATATTTGGAGGTGGATTTGGACCTATGGTAGCTATAATATTATTGTGTAGTTTAAACATATGGAACTTTTTACCTCTCGCAAGCATCTTGGATTTCTACACTATTTTTGAGTTATAGGGCCTTGAAAAGTCTCCATTTTTCCAACACTTAAAAGAAAAACTAGGCTTCTCTATTATTATTTGAATCCATGGTTTGATGCATATGTGTTCTCATGCAAGTCAATGGATATGTCTTTTCATTGTTTTTTTGCTACTTTTGATAGGTGTCGCTAAACAAGGTAGCAAATCACTAAAACATATGCTTTTGAGAAAGTTTGGCATGCAACATGGGTTGTGTGACTTTTGATAAAGTTTGGTGGATCTTGTATTTCCTTAGGAGGGACCATTAACTCTACTTTAGAGAGATTCCTGCATCATGCAAGAGGAGGCCAAAAATCACAGAATTACCTTGTGATTGTGATTGTGATTGTGATTGTGATTGTGATTGTGATTGTGATTGTGATTGTGATTGTGATTGTGATTGTGATTGAGAGTGAGATTGTGAGTGAGTGTGTGATTGAGAGTGCAAGTGTGAATGAGATTGAGATAGCTCAAGGGTGGTCCCAAGGTAGAGGCTTTGTCATGAAGATATTCTATTAAGCTATTGTATCCAATTGATTTGAATCTCTAATACCAAATCTTCTCTTTCTCTACATCACATCTTGTATACTTTGCTACGTCAATATTTTATCTTATTTTCTGCAAGTTTCCTTTATCTCTTCTAGTTTTCTTGAGTACTTGGAAGCTTTTGATTAGGGATAGCTTGTGATTTTGGAAGCGGTACAAGTGGTATCAGAGTAAAATCCATCCTCGGGAAGTATGGAATGCAGACACAAAAGATTTGTGAGCAAGAGTATCTTATTCAGAAGCTTCTTGCATAATTACATAAAGAACGAGGCAAAAAGCAACCAAGGGGCACAACAAATTTGTTCTAGATCTGAACAATGAAGTGGATGAAGGTGAAGGAACATCTAGAATGTTAAGGCATTTAGATTGCCTTTCATCATCAATCAAAGAGGAGAAGAAAAATTGTGATATGAATATGGAAGACCATTAAGAACAATCTGCACAAGTGAACTATCTGGTAAAACTTCATCAGTAGAAATCTACTACTCCTTCAAATATTTGATCTTTGTCAAAAAACTATCCATTGAATCTCTTTCGTTCATATGCTCACTCTCCATCTATTTTTGGAGGTAAGCAACACAAGCCTCATTTCTTGCCTGGTATAAAGTGGTAAGTATATCCCAAGCATCCTTTGCTATTTTGCAAGAGTGAATGTGAGGAATAATGGCATGTTTGATAGACAAATCTATCAATGAATGTGCTTGAGCATCTCTGCCATCCCATCAAAGTTTCTCTATAATAGGTGTAGCAAGAAGAGAATCACAAATAGGAATCTAAAGATCATCATCTTCAACACCATGTGCATCACCTTCAATAGTTGTATTCACAGGTGTAGTAGGGTGTTTTTCAATATGTTGCATAATAATCCACAACCCTTTTGCTACCAATACATGATGCATCATATATGCCCATAATGGGTAATTAGAACCATCCAACTTGTCCTCAACAACCATCATCTGGAATACATCATTGCTTTCATCCATGGCCACTGATTAAAATACCCTGATGCATGGAAATGGCTATATCTCAAAAAGTTGAACAAAAGTAACCCTATCGAGCTATGCTACCTGTAGCAGACTTCGAGGCACTTATAGTCGCAAATCGAAACCTGTATATATGTTTGACAGAAAAAGACAAAATTGCCTACATAGGTGTTGTGATAATGCATTGGGAGGTTGAAAGGAGCTCGTATCAAAATTTTGATGCCATAGAGCGATGTAGTTTTGAATTCATAATCATCCTGAGTATGATCACCAATTTTTGTGATATTTTGAGACTGTGACCAAAGGGGTGTTGATGACACCCTAGATGAAGCAATGGTCTGCTTTGATACCAATTGTTGGAATTCAAGGTTTTTGCAAGCACGTGAATAGCACAAGGAAGAAGAAGAAGAAGAAGAAGAAGAAGAAGAAGAAGAAGAAGAAGAAGAAGAAGAAGAAGAAGAAGAAGAAGAAGAAGAAGAAGAAGAAGAAGCTTGGAGCACAACATAACAATGAATGAATTACCAAGTGAATGTACAAGAATAAGTGACCTATTAGGGTTATACGCATATATACAAGCCCGAGAAATAACCTCTTAAAGAGGGAAAAAAGTACCCCGATGGTCCTAAGTGTGTTCACACTCATCACTACCAAAATATATCAACATCTTCAAGCATTCGATTGACCCTTTCTATTTGCCCATCCATTTGTGGATGTTCAATAGTACTCATACTCAGTTTTGTTTCTAACCAAATGAAAAAAACTCTCCAAAAATGACTAGTGAAATTTCTATCTCTATCTGACACTATGTCTTGAGGTAGACCATAGTGTCGATAGAGATGTTCAACAAACAACTTAGCTAATTCTAGAATCTTAACTATAGCTCGAGTAGGAAGGAAATGAGCGATTTTGGTCAAACGATCTACTATAGCCCGAATTGCATCATGTACTTTTTGAGTTAGAGGTACATGCATAATAAATTCCATGGAAATACTATCCTCTTTTTCCACTAAAGATTTCCAAAGGGTGTCACATGCCACCAATCTTGAACTTCTTTGCTTTATTTACTTGACATTTTGTACATTTAAGTACATAATTATGTACATCTTTATGTACATGGCCAATAAAACTGTCTTTTGACCAATTCGTAACCAAGACTAGGGGCATATTGGCATTCAAACAAGAATTTCCTTCTAAGTTCTTTATCACAATGTACACAAACCTTTCCTCTATATAACAAGTATTCATCTTGAATACTATAATGTTTGAACTTATCTTCAGATGATAAGTTTGTACCCAGGTCATGAATCTTTTTCCAATCTTCTTTAAAATTGGGATCTTCTTAATAATTACCTTTCGTCAAGTCTATCAAATCATTGGAGATTTGCATGAAGCTCATATAATTCAACATAGGCATATGGTTTAAAGAATTTGCAACTACATTGAACTTTTCTCTTTGATATCTGAGTTCACAGTCAAGCTCTTGAAGTGTCTTGGACCATCTTGATTTTCTACCTATTCCTTGGATTGATTTGCAAACCACTTGATGCTTCCTTGAAAAAAAAAACTTTGGTTCCAAACAAGCAATACCTCTATTAAAGTTCTTCAAAGCATGCACCATAGCATAAAGCTTCTTTTCATAGGTATGATAATTTCTTTGAGTTTGACTTTCAAAAGAAATTGGTTGAACACTCCGATTCAATACAACTCCTATTGCTAGTTCACTTGCATGTGTTTCAACCACAAAAGGTTCATTTTGATCTACAATTTGTAGGACCGGGGCTGATTCTAGTGCTTTCTCAAACCATTCCAAAACTTCCTTTCTATTCCTTATCCCAAGTAAGGATTTTAGGCTTTCCCTTTAGCTTTTCAAATAAAGGGATTGAAATCTTGGCAATGCTTGATACAAACTTTTTGTAGTATCCAAAAAAGTGTGGACAATTAAGGATAAATTGGGCCTTTTTAGGATCTACTTGAATTCTTTTCTTAGATATAATATGCCCAAGATATTTGATCATTGATGATAAGATTTCACATTTAGATTCTTTTCCATACAACTTGTTCTCTCTAGGACTTGGAAGATCTTTGCAACTACTCCAAATTGGAAGCTATATCTTTACCATAGAAGAGGATCTCACCAAGGAAATCAACTATATATATTCCTAGAATGGTCTTAGGATTTTATTCATCGGGTCCATAAAATCTGTTGGGGCTTTTGTTAATCCAAAAGGCATGAATAAGAGTTCAAAATGCCCATACTTAGTTCTAAAAGTTGTTTTGGGGACATCTTCAAATTTCATCTTGATTTAGATCAAGCTTTGATAATATCTTTGCTCCTTTCAATTGATTGAACATATCATGTATTAAGGGCATTGGATATTTATTCTTGATTGTAATCTTGTTCAAAGCTTGATATATATATATATATATATATATATATATATATATATATATATATATATATATATATATATATATATATATATATATATATATATATATATATATATATATATATATATATATATATATGTATGTGTGTGTGTGTGTATGTATGTATGTATGTATGTATGTATGTATGTATGTATGTATGTACATATGTATGTATATATGATACACAACCTCATTGGCCCATTCTTTTTCTTAACTAAGAGGATATGAGCTGCCCAAGGAGACTAGTTAGGTTGAATGAATCCTAATCTAGATATTCTTTCAACTTCTTCTCCACTTTAGCTTGTTGGGAATATGGGAGTCAATAGAGAGGTTTACATATAGGCTTAGTACTTGGGAGCAAATCTATAGCATGATCAACGTACTTGTAAGAAGGTGGGAAGCCATGGGGAAGCTTCTAGCAAAACATTTTGTATTTATTCATTAAACATAAACTTAAACTTTTCATGATTAGATAAAGGAGAGGAAACATACATAAATAGATCTATATTATAGAAATCATTTAAATTCGTTTTAGTAACATGTATACTTCCACTTTATGATTATTTACAAGCTTTCTCAATTCCATGCATAAAATCAGAGGAGTACTTGGCACATTGCACTCACCTTGCGTCAAGTAATGAACACCATTTCTTTTAAATTCCAAAGCACTCAATAGATAACTTCTTTTGAGTGGCTTTTATATACCCTAGATCCATTCCCTTCCCAACAGTACATCAATTCTTTCCATATGGATGATCTCAAAATCAAGTTTATCTTTGTATCCTCAAAACTAAATTTGGAGATCATAAATCATTGTGTTCCAAATTTTTCTATCCTATCCTTGCATCATGGAAACTATATATTGATATGGTGGTTTCTACCATGGCAACCTTGAATTCTTCACCTATGAGTGATAAGGAAGTTATGGATGTCCGAGTCATCTATCATCACTCTGGCCCTTTCCCCTCTTATGCAAGCATGAAGTTTGACTAAGTCATGCTATCCAAATTGATTTTACACTCACTTGGAATCTTAGAAACAATACTTGTGTGTGCAATCCTCATGCAAAATTTCCACTTTCTTCCAAAAACTACTATTTGAATTATCAAAGTATGAACAAGGTGGAATCCTACCTTCTCTTTTCATTTTTGCTATGGGTCAGTTTATGTCAACTGTTGCAGAGAAAACAGAGCACTAAAGAGGAGCCCCAAAATTTTCAAAATTATGGGCACAATTTTTCTTCTTCAAATGCTTATGGAAACCTCATAAAGCCATGTAAATGCACTAGAGGAGTCCTCTAGATGCATAAATCCCAAGCATTGTATCACAATCCTTGTAAATAGTAGGAGATTAGGATTTCTACAATAAAGTGCCAGTCTCTTGTGTGAAAGGACCATTTTTAGGGCACATGTATATAAGTCATTTGATGACACTTTGTAAAGACTTTTTGCCATTGTGAGTAAGAGAGCTCTGATTTTCTAATTTGCTTCTTCTTCCTCTTGCATCTCCTTGCTTGTGAGCTTGCATGTATGTCTTTAGCTTGGAATGAGTGCTTGGAAGTGTTGTCTACCCTATTCATTGCTTTTTTGAAGTGTAATGTGTGTGTGAGGTGTGAGGAGGTGGGTCGTGAAACTAGGTGAGTTGCACAACTTTATTTTTTGCCCATATGTTGAAGTAGATTTGTCAAAATCAGACGAGCTAGTATTGGATGCGGCTCATCAAGAGCTTTTAAAGAAACCCACTGTTGGCCATATTCTGAGTTCGAAACTGAGAGAAAAGTCCGTTTTTGTGCTTATTGCTGTTTCATGTATCGCAACACCATTTCCACCTGTGACACTGATGAATGTGCATGATAATACCTATTTGCATTCCATAATAGCTATCTCACTTCATGGACCATTGTGCAAGTACATGTCTTCATACACTCGGTTAGGTTCAAGGTACTTCTAGGATTAATAATTTAAATGTGTAATCCCCACTATATGCACTTGTTGGTGATAGAGGAATAGTCTCTTTCGTAACAAGTCCCTGAGTTAGTGCTTAGGTACACACATTTTTTGACACCATTGTCGAGGAAGTATGAGTCCAACCGAGGTACTTGCATGATGGTAAGAGATCTTAGGATAAGATACAAAGTATGAAGAGGTGAATACTCTGCTTTGGTAAGTCAAATCTTTTTGCACTTATTACTTCGCACTTGGAAAGTGTGTGTAGTAAGTTAGTAGACTTAGCAAAGAGAGTGAGTAGGAGTAGAGAGTAGGAAGTGGAGAGGAGGAATAGTGTAGATAGGTCGATTTCCCAAAATCACAAAAAATTTCCTTTATTTCTGTACCATTCAACCTTGGCTGAGCCTAGGGTATAAAAGCCAAAAAAGCTCATTTGCAAAAATCACTTGTCTATGCAAGTATCATGGAGAGCAGACGACCAATATCGTGGCTAAGAGATCACGCCCATTTTCTATCTTAGAGAGAAGCTAAGCAAGGAGAGAATTAAGAGAGAGCATCAGTGAGGTGAGAATGACTAAAATCTAATGTGAAAATCAAATTAAAACCTCTGAAAATGTGACTACGAGTGTGATCGGTATCACAGGGCAGATATCGTGGGATAGAGTGAGATTTTATTTTCCAGAGGCACATACAGGGAAAGAGGAGATCACAAGGATCACATAGGCACAAAAAGCTTCAAAAAATTCTTTAATTTGAGTGAGTTAAGCCCAAGTATCGCGATCGATTGAGTTCAAGTATTGCGATACTTGAATTCCCGTGTATCACGATGCCTGGCAGGTATCATGTATCACCAAGACTTCTACTCCCTGTGTATCGTGATACCTTGGTATTTTGTATCACCAATACCTTCTACTCCTTGTGTATCGCGATGCCTTGGTATCGTGTATCGTCCGGTTGAGTATCGCGACATTGAAGTATCGTGTATCCTGACACTTTGTGTATCGTGTATCACCACCGATCACTGAGTATCGTGTATCGCGAGACTTTGAGTATGTATCACGATTGTCATGTATCGCGATTGTCGTGTATCCCGATACTAGAGTATCGTGTATCGTACTTGACGTGTATCACGATATTGAAGTATTGTGTATCGTGATCATCCATGCATCGCGATACATAAGTATCGTGTGTACCCCAATTATCATGTATCATGAATTCCTCGTGTGTCGTGTATCATGATACTAGAGTATCGTGTATCATCTATCAGCCTGTGTATCATGTATCATCTATCCTTCAGGTATCATGTATCATCAAAATCTTGTATCATGACTCGAGAAGTATTGTGTATCGTCAGAGGTCAAATATCATGTATCATGGACATTTTAGGGAGGGAGAACTTAAATTAAGGTAAGACAATTCCCAGAATAAACATAAGCCTGAGAGACCTACAAAATTGACTAAGGTATTTAGTGGATGAACCTTCACTCACGACGTGTACTAGGAAGCCGATGTAGTGTCATATCTTCAACCGGGAGTGTAAACTTACCTAGTGCCAATTCCCAGTATTCTGACATCTCTAGTGAATTAGAGGAAGAAGCTAGGATGGCTTCAAAAGACATGCATAGCTCAGTGCCGTTGACAGGAATTATGTCAGTCATTGAAGGAGAATATAGAACCTCTCTAGAGTACGTGAATACCAATCAACATGATCTGCCAATTTATATAGATGGACTAAAAAAAATTGTAGCACGAATGAAGAAAGCAAATGAATATGAGATAGTTCCTCAACCTGCAGTGAAATATGAAGGAGGGTTCTATATGGATAAAAGAGGAATAATTTACGCAGTGACCGATTGTCCGGAGACTATAAGTGAACCTCGAGAAAGTGGGCATGTGGACCACATCAATGGGGAAGGAATTGAAGGACGGCTTTCTACACCCTGAGCTGGCAAGTCTAAAGTAACCAGAGTTTGGAGAGGTGACAAAATTCCTCAAGATGATGCGTTAACTGATGTGTATATGGTAGTCGGGATGGAGAAATTACTACAAGCTCCTTCATCTTTGTGGGGAGAAAGTAGTAACCTAGTCACCATCTATGAGCTACAAGACCCAGAGGATCTTTCTAGAATCACCTATCTTGATACAAATATGAGGAATTACTGGCCCATCTCAGATCTAGAAAGAGCCCGATTGAGGTAACAAGGTATTCTAGTGTTTCCTCTGAGAGACTCATGAACCACCTCCCAGAATCCTCAAGGAACGTACCATAGCTATGCTCATCAGAACTCAGGGCAGGACCAACAACAAGGTATTCCTGCAAGGACCAATGTTCAGTTTCCCACATCAAGAGCAAATCCTAATTATCAACCCCCAACCAATGGAGAGCCTAGGAATAGAAATCCTGTGCTTGAGAGACCACCATTAGGTAGGGGAGTTGGAGTTCAAGTAAGACATCTACCAGTTCCTGTGATGCCTCTGAGGAACCTTATAATCACATAGTTGAATTCAAGCAAGTGATTCGTGTCGAACAAGTGGAAGATTTTATGATCCAATATGATTCATTTGGGTTGACCCTTACGGATACCGCTTTGGCCTGGTTCCAACCACTTGAACCCAATCGTTTCCTAAATATGGAACAAGTATTTCAAGAAATGATTGAAGATTTCACTAAGATGGACATTAAGAATAATTCTTCATCATTGGTCCACAGTTTCAAACAATCCCCTATAGAGTCAGTACGATTGGCGACTTAGAGATTTAAGCAATATGTGGATAGATGCCACACGGAAGAGAGGCCCACCCAACAGAAAATGATTTCATTATTCTTAGAAAGTCTAGCCAATGGATCCCTCAGAGCACTAGTCTATGTAAAAAGATTCCAAACATTAAGTGAACGGTTGAAGGAATGCATATATTTGGAAGATAATTTATTTGAAGATTCCCAAAACCCAGAGTAAGAGCGAGTTCCAGCAACATCACTAGTATTAGTAATAATGTAGAAGAAATTGCTGACTTAGTGGCCAAAAAGTTAGGAGTGCAAGGACAAAAGTACTACCCCAACCCCCCACTACGAATGCCGATGTTAAGAAGGTGTGTACACTGTGGAGGGGATCATCCCTCTCACGTGTGCAATAGGGAAATTGTTCCATCGAATCCCTACATATATAACCATCCACCAGTACAGAATCAAGCCCAGTATTGTAGTATTGAACAGAAATATATCAACCACAATGATGATAATTGTCCTTACAATAGACAGCCTAGACCAATCCAACCACCACAATTCAAGCCATATGGATGCCCAACTAGACATCTAGGCAGGGAGTTTCCTAGGTACCCTCAGTATCAACGTCCCTATGAATACCCTAGATACAACCCACCACAACCGGTCTTGGGACAACAACCACCCCATCCTCACAATGTAGTCCCGATGAAATTGGCCCAAGCCGAAGAAAACACAGAGAGGGCCCTAGTACCAACTACTCCTTTGACTGGCACGAATAGCTATAATCAATCCTATGACCAGCACTAGGGAGATTACTACACATACGAAATGGACTCCATGAATTACGAGCAGACCTACGAGCAATATTCATATGGGAAAAACAACTATGATCAATCATATATGTATGGAGCTGAATATGCGACTCTAATGTACAACAACCCTAGAATCCAGGCACCTTCTAGACCTGTGACTAGACCCCCAATCCCTCAAGGACCGTGCTACCAATGTGGAGGAGACCATTTCATTAGGGAATGCACCTTGCCCCATCAACCACCACATAAGGTTTGGGAAGGATATTGTAGCGATTGTGGAAAAGAATATTTGTTTAGGGACTGTCTGAAAAACCCTAACAAGATGAACCACACCACCCAAGTGAACGTAGTAGAAGTGGTAGAGCCCTCAGGAAGTGACAAGGAATATAGGGTTCCCTTGAAGGCAATTACAAGAGCAAGAGCTAAAGAAGGTCTAGAAGAGTTAGATTCTACTAGACATGAAACCAACAAACCAGAAACATCAATACATCAAGTAGTGCTAGATTTGAAAGAATCTAAAGAAAATTCAAAGGTAGAACGGACTCAAAGATGGAAAGCTCAACGAGAGAAGCTAAGAAGCAAGCGGACTCAACAAAGAGAGGAAGAGAAGAGCAAAGAGGAGTCAAATCACACTGTAGCCCCCACACCTGGAAAGGATTTTAGTACTGTGGAGAAGGAGCAATGTAAACAACAAGGAGGGCCAGTGCTAGCTGATCCCATGCCTGATGACCTAGCCTTGTGGATAAATGCCTATCAATCTAGGATCAAAGTAGGACCAAGTGTGGAACAACACGAAGTGAGTTACCCTAGAGGGGATTTAGAATGAGAAAGGTTAGAAATCTGTAAGAAATTTATCGAATTAGCTCAAAACACCCTGGAAAAACCTATACAAGACCTTCCAGAAACGAGGATACCTGATAGAGAATTTCATGAAGGATTAAGAGCTCATGACCGTCCAGAAGGTAGAAGGACCGTGGAGAACACCGAAAGCATAGCTACCAAAAATCATGAAAGAAGTTCGATAATTCCTGAACTAGAAGCTAATTGGCCGGAGGATTTATGGGCTAAAAGTGTACCAGCTACCAAAAATCATGAAAGAAGTTCGATAATTCCTGAACTAGAAGCTAATTGGCCGGAGGATTAATGAATGTGCGAGCTAACTTCCAGAGATTAATGTGTCATGTATTTAAAAAAATTATCAGGAAGAGTATGGAAGTGTACATAGACGATTTGTGCACATATTCTGAACAGCGAGCGCAATAGAAGGAGGCACCATATTTATTACAAGTTAATCCATCATTTTGTCTTGTGCCACGTTGACGTTACTAGCCAGAATTTTGGGAATTATAGATTCAAGGTAAACTAAATAAGCAGTGGCTCAATTTTCCATTACTCTCGAGCCTACTGCATATTTATTTGTCTATGGAAGAGTACATGATCAAGACAACCGAATTTTGGTTATCTCGGTATGCAAAAGTTCCTGACCTCACTATCAAAATGACTAACAAAATACTCAGCATGATTCTAACTGTACTTACAGTATTCAAGCATGCAGAGTATACATTTTTGAGCTTTATTGGCATCAATCAGGGCATAGAAATTTTGGTATTTGATCTTTCTATCATGCCAAGCAGACTAACCATTATGGCCTATTACTCGTGAATAATGTTTTTGCCTAGTACATTCATGCAAACTTTTGAAGAAGCCTTCTTCACCAGATTTTTTGAGATCGATTCAAAAATCTTCCTAAAGATGTCCGCAAATCTAAATGCAAGATTAGTTGCTTATGACCTAAGCTTTTTATTGACCATCGTCAACCACCGCATGATGGTGTCAAGTCGAACAGTGGAAGCAATTCATGATACGTGAAGCCAATCTACTAAATGAAACAAAGCAAAAGGTATATAAGACGTACTCACATCAAAATCCAAAGCCTATCGGGGATGACAGAGTTCAGGAGGGGGGACATGTGGTAACAGAGAGAGGATAATCTAGCAAAAGAAGAAGAAGACGAAAATCAAAACGAAAGACTGTGCAATAAGAAGTATCACCCTCTACCCAAAGCCCTGCAAGGGCACGCATCAGGCTACAACACCAAAGGACCAGGTCTCGAAGAATGGAAACAAAGAATTACAATGGACAGGACCTTTCAAGGGGAGGTTGCACACAACTTCCTCATCCACTAGGTGCGTGCAGTGGAAAGAAATCAATAGTTTAAAGAAAAGCACCAGGTCTCGAGTAATGACTAGTCCCTTAAAGAAGTAATACATTGCATCTGAACCTTTGAGCCTCCACTAGGTGGGCGTGGTGAAAAGAAATCAACAAGACTCAAGAGAATGCATCAGGTCCCAAAGGATGTAACAAAAGATTAAAGAACATGACCTTTAAAATGCAATGCCAGCCTAAAAGGGATGCAAGGATGACCAAGTGACGCATGCGATAGAAATACATAAACAGGCTAAAGAAATACAACCGGGTCAGATGAGTGAGAACAAAAACATATCTGAAGACCAAAAGTTAGAAAGGGGAGAGGATGAGAAGCAAAAACGAGTGACTAAGAATATCACACTCTTAGCCACTGAATGAGTGTGTGGCAGCCCGAATCATCACTACAACCGAAGAAATGAAGCAAAGCCTATCAAGGGATAACAGAGACAAACATGGGGAGAGTGTTGTAGAGAAAACAGAGCACTAAAGAGGAGCCCCAAAATTTTCAAAATTATGGGCATAATTTTTCTTCTTCAAATGCTTGTGGAAACCTCATAAAGCCATGTAAATGAACTAGAGGAGTCCTCTAGATGCATAAATCCCAAGCATTGTATCATAATCCTTGTAAATATTAGGAGATTAGGGTTTCTACAATAAAGTGCCGATCTCTTGTGTGAAAGGACCATTTTTAGGGCACATTTATATAATTCATTTGATGGCACTTTGTAAAGACTTTTTGCCCTTGTCAGTAAGAGAGCTCTAATTTTCACTTCTTCCTCTTGCATCCCCTTGCTTGTGAGCTTGCATGTGTGTTTTTAGCTTGGAATGAGTTCTTGGAAGTGTTGTCTACCCTATTCATTGCTTTTCTGAAGTGTGTAATGTGTGTGTGAGGTGTGTGGTTAAACTAGGTGAGTTGCATAGCTCTATTTTTTGCCCAAATCTTGAAATAGATTTGTCAAAATTGGACAAAGGTTCAATCATTGTATGCGGCTCATTGAGAGCTTCAAAATGAACCTACTATTGACCATATTCCAAGTTCGGAGCTAAGAGAAA
Source organism: Ceratopteris richardii (assembly GCA_020310875.1). Taxonomy (NCBI): domain Eukaryota; kingdom Viridiplantae; phylum Streptophyta; class Polypodiopsida; order Polypodiales; family Pteridaceae; genus Ceratopteris; species Ceratopteris richardii. Next base: position 75,154,129 of record CM035434.1, read on the forward strand.
AGTCCATTTTTGTGCTTACTTCTGTTTCATGTATCGCAACACCATTTCCACGTGTGAGAGTGATGAATGTGCATGATAATAACTATTTGCATTCCAAAATAGCTATCTCACTTCATGGATCATTGTGCAAGTACATGTCTTCATACACTTGGTTAGGTTCAAGGTACTTCTGGGATTGATAATTTAAATATGTAATCCCCATTATATACACTTGTTGGTGATAGAGGAATATTCTCTTTCGTCACAAGTCCCTGAGTTAGTGCTTAGGTATACATCGACCCTAGCAATATAATATTTACTTAGATGTCCAAGATTTAAGCACCTACAACAAAGTTTTTCATTCTTTTCTTTTTACCACACTTCAAGGTCAAGCATTGTCCATGAAATTCATGGGGTTTTGAAATCCTCTTTCCTAAAAGTGCTTACTTTCCTTTTATTTTGTTTGAAGTTTTTATTCTCCCTGATACAATGAAGTGGTTATGCCCTTGACTTAGCATGATCTTCATAGATCTGTGCTAACTTTATCGCATCTTTTAGACTCTTGGGGGACACTTCTCTTCACTTAATCTTTAATTTCCTTATCGAGATCATGAACAACACCCCTTACTTTATGGGAATCATCCAAGTTTTAGAGCTTGAGGACTATTTCTCGATAATGAGAAATGGATATTTGTTGACTAGATCTTGTAGACACACATATGCAAAGATAGTACAAAAACAAAATCTCACAAAAGTACTCACAAAATAGAGAGAGATAAGAGACTGAACAAAAGATTGGGTACAATCTGCCCCCACATATTCTGATGGATGAGTCTATCAAAGTATGTGTATTTATAGATATTTCTCATTATGTCTTGAATAGAAGATAAATGAGGGTGGTGCTTTGAAAAGCATGCATTTACAAAAATCTGCTTTATTTACAAAATAGTCACTTTCTAAGCGATCTACTATTTTTACAAAAACATCGCTTTCTAAGCGATCGACTATTTTTACAAAAATATCTATAAAATACTATCTTTTAATTATCTTTGAAAATATATTGTGTTCATGCCCTCATGATTCTTCACTTGCTAAATCAAAATACAAATCACATTAAAAACCTTAAGACATTAAATTCATATAACATTCCATTATTCCATAAAGTATAGCAATATTGAGAGGGGTTGTGCTCATTGAAGGACCTTCTCCCACTCCTCCCAATTATGCTCATCCTCATTCTTTGGTAATAAATCTTTCTTGAAGAGTTCTTCACACTGCTCCAAGTCTCAAAAATCTTCTAAGATTCCTTCAAGCTCATCCACCATTTGTATGAATTTGGCCCAAGAGAAAAGCTTGGTTCTAAGACTTGGTAGCTCTCAATATGATTTTTAAGTTGTAGGTCTTGCCATTTCTGGAGAAAAGTCAAGATCACATGCTTGTTTATGTCCTTTTCCTCTCTTGAGAATTGAGGTGGATTTAATTCTTTAACAATGGAAAGACCCCTAGACCTTAAGGAAGTAGTGGGAGGAGTATTTGAAATCAGATCATCAACTCTATTTCTAAGTGATATATTACTATGAACGGGTAAGGGAGCATGTAGTCCCTTACATATGGATTCCTTGGTTGGATCAATAAGGATCCTAATTGGGTAGGAAGAGGTTGAGTTGAGTAGAGCATGCCTAGGATTTAAATCAATCTTTAGCTATGGAAATTGTTGATTTCTATGCACTAAAACACTTTTATTCCCGCCAAAAATTGTTATACTTGTGTCTTAAATGCTTGTGCATGGTTATAAGACAAGAAAAAAGGGGAACACCAAGAAATATCCAACACTAGGTTATTGGGGAAGAATATTGTACTTGGCAATGCATTGGTTGGTATGTACATCAGGTGTGGCTTTCTTACAGAGGCACTAAGGGTTTTTGATAATCTTGTTATTCAAGACATAGTTTCTTGGAATACCATTTTTTCGCCTATGCTCCACATGGGCTTGGCATGGAAGGCATGAATTTCTATGAACGAACAAAATCAGAACATGTATCACCAAGCTTAATAACCTTTGTTAGTAGTCTGAATGCTTGTGGGTTGTAGGGACTCATTGATGTAGGCTTTATGCTATATACAAATATTAAAGTTTATGGTCCAGAAAAAGAGACTCATGTTGGAAATACACTAGTAGATGTGGCTGGCTGAGAGAGTCTCTGAAAGTAATTGAAGATGTACATATTCATGATGTAGTTTCTTGGAATGTGATGATCGTAGGATATGCTGAGCGTCGGCTAGTGATCCCAATCTTTTGGAAGAATGCCAGAAAATACCTATTGAAACTACGATTGATGGGCTTGAAGTGGATTCCTAAGTTGCCAATAGCGTGGTTGTGTTATACTCAAAGTGTGGCATGCTTCTAGAAGTTGAAGGGGCTTTCTTTCAGACAACTACATGGGCTTTCTTGGAGAGCATTGTAAGAACCTAATATGGGCTCTGTTTGGATTGCTTGGGGAGAAATACAAACTATACATCTAGCAGTGATCCTTTGAAGCTAGGTATTCACTCCAATGAAAAGGAGAAAGATCCAAGTGTTAAGCTCTCTGAGGATGCCATATGCTCAGAATTCTTGCCTTTAGAATCCTTGGAGTCCGTTCAAAATTGTTTAAATAATACAATGAGCTCATTGGAGCACTCTAACATAACAAAAAAATATAGCCAAGTTGGTCAGCAAAAGAATTGAACTAGTTAGAAAAACTTTGAAGTCCTCAAAGAAGATGAAACTAGGAAAGGCCACGATAAATGTGAATGTAAATGATTCGCAGATGCCTGTTACAAAGAACATGGGTATGTCTCCTATTGTGAGAAAAATTGATAAAAAAGACCACAGATTTCATTGTGAGTTAGTGAATGATCTGAGTAAGGGCCTCGTCTGTAGAGAGAAAAGAAGTCTTGGGGGCTGAGCCTTGCCTGCTCCCCTTTCATGTCTATTCCATTGGGGTGGAGACCCTATGTCTCCCCCTCTACGCCACATTCGTCATTTATGTTTGGGGCCAGGGTGGTGATCTGCCTGCCCTCTGTCAGAAAATGGTAGGGGGGAAGTGCTCTTTGAAGGCAATAATCCTGGACATGTATGGTCCATGGAGGTGAAAGGGTGGAGTCTCTCTGTTGGTGTTTTTTTGGGAGGATTAATCGTGTTATTATCTTGTGCGAGAAGCCTGTGTAAGGGGGGGGATATTCTGGTTCTCTCGATTGCTAAAAGGGAGGGGACTTTCCTTCTATACATTCTCTAGGGGAGCTTATCAGAGAACTGAGAGGTATGTTTTGGAGTTTTTTAGGCAGAGCAGATCACTATAGAGGGGGAAAGGGTGCAAAAGTCTCTCTCTCTCTCTTTCTCTCTCTCTCTCTCCCTTTATCTCTCTCCTTGTCTTGCTCACGTTCTCTTTGACACAGGGTGTTGGTGGATATATAGGTCGAAAAATGGGGAGTTGTTGAAGGATCGTTTCCTTGGTGTGGACAGCAAGAAGCATCGAGTTTTTGGAGGAGGGGTCTCTCCTGTGTGTGCACAAAGGGGGCACAAGGAGGGGTACGTCTGTAGTTGAAGGGGTGGTTTCTTTCTTCCTTTGCATAGACCAAAAAGAACACAAGCACGGAGGAAAACAGTTAATGCAAGCTAGAGGGATTCTGCTCATTCACAAGAAGATGATTCCAAGCATTGAACATGTGCTGATGGTATGGAGTGCATTCTTCTCAGTCAACTCCTCTAAATTGAGTTGATCATGTGCATCTCTTATTTTGGAGAATAAAGGGGACCCAACACCTTCATGAAAAAAGTGTTGACGACATGATTGATCCTACATCATCTACATTTTGTATCCGCATGAGTACATCTCCGTTTTGTATCTAGGAGGCACTCCATTTCTAATTTATTTCCATTTTATATTGTATTTCTTTTGTATATGGGTACCTTTCCATTTGCTTCTACCATTGTATTCATTCTCCTTTCAAGGGAATTATCCCACATGAGATGTACTTTGGAGAGCCCCTCCCAAATCTATATAAGGAGGGCCTCTCCCCCCATTTGTACTCGGTTAGAAGCTTGAGGAGTCTACTTCATGCCTTTGGCAAGATCATTTCTAATCCATGTGAGTTTACCCATTTCTTGGTCTACTCAATTTGAGTCTCTCACACTCTTTCCTTTGTGAGTACACTCTTCTTTTCATTTTTCTTATGTGTGTGTACTCTCTTCATGGTATCAGAGCGTGGAGGTCTTGGTGGTGCGTTTGGTGGTGGTGGTGCTTAAATTTGGTGGTGTTGCCCTCCTTCCATTCAGAGAAGCCTTTTGCCATCACTTTACACTCTTTTGGGTTTCATCTTACCCATTTGCCCACCCTCCCAACCTTCTTTCTCATCATTCTTCCATCTTTTCTACCATTTTTTCCCACCCTCCCACCCACTTTGCGGCATTATTATGAGGTTCTTTCACTATTGTATTTTGTGTGGAGAATCTATACTCTTTTATCATAGAACATGGCACTTTGTTGAGCAAGTTGTTGTGCATCTCAAATTTTTTCAAGTGTTTATGAAAACTTTGGGATCAATTTGTGTTTTGTTGATGGTCATTATGTCCATTTAATCGAGCATCATCTTGTTCGTTCTACTTTTATGGGGTATTGGGTTGTATGGAACGTGGGCTCAAGCTCTGTCACATGATACGATGGCGCTCTTGTCGATCAAGGCCCTCATCATTGATGAGGGTAGGCACCTCGACAGCTGGACAACTATCGGAGCCAATTTACCATCAGTCACCCCATGTTCGTGGAACGGAGTCACCTGCAATGATTCTCAGGCCATCATTTCCCTTGACATCTCCGACTTCAACCTCTCAGGTCCACTTAGCCCCTCCTTAGGTGTGCATTCTAAGTTCTGAACCTCTCGATCGCCTGTAACAACCTCTCTCTCACTTTATAAAGACAGACACGGCAGATTGTATCAGCCTCTCGTGATCGATCAAGCTTTCACTGCACCTATAGTTCATCAGAAAGCATGATGAGCAACCCAAAATTAGCTGCACACTCCGACAATGTGGGCGAGGCAAAGACAAAGCAACACAAGAGGATGTGCAAGAGAAAGTACTGAGGCAATCCTAAGAGCATTAGCACAATCGAGGAGCATTGGCACACTTGCAATTTGCAGACATCACGATTTTCATCCTCGATCATCGAGAGGCAAGGAAGGAGGCATCGTATGCAACACTTCTCCTACAACAATGAAATAGTGTGCCTATGGTCGATTGCTCTCTTATATATATATATATATATATATATATATAGAGAGAGAGAGAGAGAGAGAGAGAGAGAGATTGAGAAAGAGAAATTTTATGCTTCATCAGTGCTGAGAGCTCCTCCAGATAACATTGATCCACCATCTCTCATAGCCACAGAGAGAGGGAGGGGGCACAAGCGTGAGACTTTTGGATTCATCCCCCTGGCATGGGACCACCTAGAGGAGATCATTGATCAACCAAGTGCCCTAAGTGGTGAAGACAACGTGAGGAGTGGACGATGAAGATTCAGATACTGACAATGTGACCAGATACATTGTATTGGCATTAAAATGTTAATGACATCACAAATAATATAGTACAAATTGATACATTGTATGCCATGCCTGGTGAGAAATTGACCCCACAATGAACGAATCGGTTGAGTCTCTGTTCTGATCCAAAATCACCAAATTGGGACATCCTATCTGCATCCATTTAATTATGCTTCTCTATCTTAAGGAAGCTATGCCTAAGCACATCACGCTTCATCTTTTTTTTTTGAGAAAATAGAAAATATAAAATTGATGCAAGCCGAACAAAAAAGGAGTACAAATGAGCCTCAAGGGAGGCCGAGCCCGTCCACAATCATGCAGACCCCTAAAAGAAGAAGGGGCCTCACATCAACATATTGTTTACCATTTCACTTAGACAAGTGATCATACCAAGTCTAGTCTTGGAATGAAGATGAAGCATCCTACCTTTCCAGGAGTTATAGTGGTACTTTTTAATAATTACAAAGGGGCTGAGATCGTCACCAGGGGTTTCTTGGTAAAAGGAGAGACAATAATTAAGAATTCTTCTTAATCCCACAAGAAAGGAAAAGTGATCCTTGTGTCTTTTGTCAAAAACTGCACTATTTCTATTCTTCCAGATAGCCTACATAGTATGACTCCTGATAATCTATCAAAGAAGAATATCCATACCACTAGATTCCCCAATCAAAATTCTTTGTAGTTGGGAACTTTGAGACCATAAACTTGGCAGTACAGCGTGATGCCATTCCAGAATCTGGAAGAGAATTTTCACTTTAAGAACAGATGCTCTAAGTCTTCTTCTTTAGCACAGAGCTGACATAGGCCTGCATAATTTTATATTTCCTAGCTTGACTCCCCGTCCATATGCCTTTATGAAGAATCAACCAGATAAGGCAGGATTGTTTGTTAGCAAGGGGGAAGGACCAAGAGCTTTGGAACCTGTATCTCCACTGTTGGGGAGACCAAGAAAGGTCCCACTTTTTATTGAGTTTTCCTGTGATTTCCTTAATACTCTTTGGGGCCCTTTTGTAGTTGTTCAGCATATCACGGCCAACCTCTTCAGCATAGATCTCCTTCCTCCAGAGATTGGCGTCCAGCTTTTCCAGTAGCTTCAACTTCTTTTCCAAAATGATCTATTTACAACAAGAGGAAAGAGAGTCAACTTCAAGAATGGCTCTATCGTCAATTACTTCACCATCTCTTAGCAAGTCCTGTCAATGTCCAAAGCCCTTCTTTTTGCACTTGTTCCATTTGATTGGTAAGGTAGAGTAGTTTCCTTTACTTGACCAGCCAAACCACATCGAATCCTGCAAATAAAATGAAATATTATGTTCATACCAGACAGGAAGTTTATACTTCTCTTTGACCACCATCCAGGCTTTCTAGAAGTTATAAACCATGGAACTTCCTTTAGGCCCAAATTCAGAAGGAGAAATAATCACATCCCATAAAGTACAATTATTCCAACTTTTATTGTTTTTGACATGGAATCTGTTAACATTCCTTTTGATCAAACAAGCCCATAAACCTTTAGAGGAGACAGATCTATAAATCCATTTAGTAGCCATTTAGGTGGCCATCCTTGAGGGGCAAATGAGACCAAGTCCACCGTCAACCTTCTTCATACAACAGATATTCCAAGCCACTTTGGGAATTTTAGATCCACCCCAGAGGAACCTCCTGGCCAAAGAAATGGCTTGAGCAATCTGTTTCTTGGTGGGCTGCCAACATGCCAAAAAGTAAGTTAGAGAGGGTAGAATATAATGTTTAAGCACAAAAGACCTTTGAGAAATACTGTGTTGCATATCAATCCACATGTAAATTTTAGCCCGAAATTTATCAAGCACCCAGTTCCATCTTTGTTCATTAGTGATATCAAATCCCATTGGTATGCCCAACAACCTAAAAATCTTACCCTTTTTTATAATATCACAACTTGCAGCAATAACACACTCAGGGACCACATTGTTAGAAGCAAAAAAGCCAGTTTTTTTGTGATTAACCACAGACCCACTTGCCAAACAGAACAGATCAAAGCACTTCAGAAAATTATTAGCAGAAGACTCATCAACCTTCATCAACATATTAGTATCATCTACAAACATTCGCAGCCCCAGGTGGGAGTGGGCCTGAGGAATTTCCAAGCCAGAGATAGTTCCTTGGTGAATGAAATCCTTCACAAGCCAGCTTAGAGCATCACTAGTTACGGCAAATAGAAGGGGGGCTAAAGGACACCCTTGCCTTATGGACCTGCACAACGTGAAAGGAGGGGAGAGTTGGCCATTTATAGCCACTTTAGAATACACATTTCTGAAAAGGATATTGACAAATTTGATAAACCCTTTTCCAGCTCCTATGTCATGCAGAGATTGAAGAATAAATTCCCATTCTATCCTGTCATAAGCCTTATCAAAATCAATTTTAAAAAAGAAAGTATCAATGTTCATCTCACTGGTATACTCCAAACCTTCCCAAATCTTTATAATGGTGTCCAAGATATATCTGCCTTTAATAAATCCCTGTTGCTCAGGGAGAATAATACTATCCATTCAAGGACTCAACCTTCTGGCCAAGATGGAGGCATAAATCTTGTACAAAGAAGTCAGACAAGAGGTTGGCCTCCAGTTGTTTAAATCATCCTTAGAACCTTTTTTATGAATCAACTTAATCACTCCAGTGTTAATGAAGGTGGACAGGGAACCTCTTCTAATGGCTTCTTGCCAGATCAAGAGAATAATGGGCACCAACACTTCCTTAAATTCTTGAAAAAATTCATTAGGTAAACCATCATGACCAGGAGACTTACAAGGTTTCAATTTGCTAATGGATTCTCTAACCTCACCCTCAGAGAGGGGCATATCTAGGAGGGAGTCCATTGGGTTGAGCGATTTATGGGAATACTAAAAGGTTATGTGCGAGAAAGAGCAAAACCAGAAGGATCCATGGCAAAGGGTTGGATGCTTGAAGAGTGCATGTATTACGTTAGTGAGTACCTTGAAAGAGTTCATGAAGAAGCTCCACGTGCATGGACCAACGAGTCTTCTTCAAAAATAACAGATGAGGTATTATCAAGTAAGGGGGTTCCATTCTTATTTACATTTCTGAGGAATCATCTTCTTCCTACAAAGGGCAATGGCAGTTCTTGCACTCCAGACAGATTCCCCTCTCTTGGGAGGCATAGAGAATACATTGGTAAAGAACCTAACAGCTTCCTGTAAGTTCTCCTTCATATTATTAGCATGACCACCAGAATTGTTTTTGAGCAAGGGGATGAAATCCCTGGCTTTCTTCTTCTTCATGAGATCATACATGTACTTGTTGGGTTTATCAATTTTTCTAGCCCAAAATTCTCTAGACGTGACAAGGGCACCACTAGCAAGAAGGTAATCCTCGTACTTCACCTTATCCTGGAGCTCAAGGATCTTATGCCTCTTGGTGCAGAAATCAAGATTAGAACTACCAATGTTAGCAATCTCTTGTAACAACATCATCCTTCTATTGTACCTGATGTTTTTGGCCTTGTGCTTGTAATAAGTAAGTAGAGCCTGAATCTCTCTGATAGCATCCTCCCAGGCCACAAAAGGGGACCCATCCTTGTTAAAGTGATGTTTCAAAATAGTAGTAATTCTTTCCTTAACTAAGGGGATCCTGGAAAGGGAAAGGTCCATGTGCAGCCAACCAGCCCTGTAGGAGGGGTTGTTACTATAAAGGTTCACAATCAAAGGAACATGGTCAAAGAGCTGAAGGGAGTGATCTGCAATGTAGTTATAATTCCAAAGATCTTGACACTTGGCAAAATGCATGTAGAATCTGTCTAGTCTAGCAGACAAACAGGTGTTAGAATTCCTGTTATTCCAAGTATGACCAGAATTGATAGAAAGATCAATAAGGTTGTGTTTATTAATCATGTTAAACCAACACTATTTCTCAATACCACAAATCACATTTTCATTGTTACCAGTCCTATCACCTTGGTTGGTAACCATATTGAAATCCCCTGCAAGAAAATATCCCCATTAAGACTGCTAATTTCTTCCCAACATTTAGATCTGGCCGAGGCATGATTAGTAGCATAAACACAAACCAGAGAGAAATTGAGAGGCTCTTTACATTTCACAGCAATCCACTGATTGGAGGTACTCACCTGCACCTCTTCAACCAAGTGATTAAGACTAGAATTAATGCCAATGGCTACTCCACCCTTACCATTATGTCTCGTGTAGTACCAGGTACAATGGTTGGAGGATCCCAACTTATGACATCACGCTTCATCTTCTTCTTGGCACATTACTGCAACTGAATATGCTTTAGATAGATTGACTAAGGTTTCCTATTTTTGCCTTTGCTAGCTGAAGGGAGCAGGTGTCGGGACTATTTTTAGAAAACTCACCTTGTATTGAAATGTATTGTACCTACGTTCTGAGATCCCAATGGATGCACAATTGGCAGTACGAAGAAACTGGAAAGAAACTACTCCATTTTGTCAGATACATCCTCCAACCATTCACTTAGCAAAGATTCATTGAGTTCGGCTTGGATTTCATGTGCTAATCGATGATGTCGTGCAAAACCTATTCAAAAGTCCCTATTGGTGCACAATAGGTCCATGCATTCAATTTGCATAAGTAAGCTTAGCTATATTCAAAGTTCTTAGTTCGTATATATTTGAACACACGCTTTATTCCCAAGTGTCACATTTTGCATCAAATTACCCATATTTTTTACAAAGTGTTTATTGGAGCTTTAATAAAATTACTTCCTCAAGGGTAGTTATTCGTGTATTCTCCATATGCACTTCCTTTGAACTTTTTTTTTTGGCATTTTATAAACTTACTACTTATTGTAGCCTCTCATCAAAGAGTTATATTGCATTTCCCAAAGCCTTTTGTTGTAACTTCGCAAGGGTAAATGATCTTATCTTGATGCTCAATTTGGTACCATTCATAAGAGTTACTTTGTATTTGCACAAGAACACCATTTGGCACAAAGTGCCCCATTCATCTTTTGTACTATCAAATATATAAAGAGAAGGTCTTGTGTGTTTGCACACTTGTGGGTTGGAGGCTAGTCTAAGCCCACCTATGAGCTCTCTCCGTGCATCAACTCATCTCATTTCTCCAAAGTGTCCAACGTGTAGGGCTATTCTAAGCTCCCCCTCCCCAAGGATTTCCAGTGTGGTGCCAAGCCTTTAAATTTCTTTCCAAAGTTTGCGATTATTTTCGAGTAATTTCTTAGCACACAAGTGTCTTTGAAAGTATTTTTAGACACTTGACACTTACTCTTGCAAAGCACAAACTCACTTCGTTATGAGTTCAAGTTCACTCAAACTTTGTTATGTCAAAGAGTGAAGCTAGCACCTCATCTATGAACAATTTTTTACCTTCCTCCACACCCATATTCATGCCCAAGGATGGAAGATTAAATGGGAAAAACTATAATCTTTGGAAAGATGTAATGAGAGAATATCTATACACCAATCTTCTTCAAGATGTAGTAGATGGGTCCAAACCCTAAACCCAATAAGGCCAACAACCTAGACTCTTGGCATATCTGGAATGTTAAAGATAAAAGGGCATTAGGCTAACTTCTACTTGGATGTGATGAACTGAACAAAGGGTAGATCACGGCATGTAAAACATCCAAATAAGCCTATGACACTTTAGCGGCCTTATATGAAGATAAAACACCCTCGAGGATCTATGCTTTAGAAGCAAAATTTCATAATCTAACTATTGGGCTGCAAGAACAATCACAAAAGTCATAGCTCAGTTTGAAGACTATCAATGAAAGTTAGCACTTTGTGGTCGGCAAATTTCTAGTGAAGATACGGCCATCATGCTACTTACCAAACTACCTAGGTCGTATGAGACCTTTGTAATGACCTTGTACAATTGAGGGCAAGTTCTAACTTGGAAAGAATTCAGTCATCTTCTGCTCCTTCACGACTCGCATGCTAAGTCGACCTCCTCCCAAGAGATTGCAATTAAGGCCAAAGGGCCTTTTAACAAAGGAAAAAGTACTTCTCATCATACAAGCAATGGACCCAAGCTACGATCGATTACTTCCTCTAAGAAGTATAGTTGTAACTTCTATGGAAAATGGGTCATTTAGAGAAATTATGCTATGAGAAGAAACAGACCTCGAAGGCTTCTAGCTCGAAGCACTCATCCAAACCTTCGCAACACAGGTCACATTGCTCTAGCGAAAAACTCTTTATCTCTACTGAGGCAAATACTCTAGTTACCTCTATCTCCCCTCACGAATGTATCTTTGACAGCGGAGCGACCTAGCACATGTAAAGATAAAGATTCTTTTCAAGAACTTGAAGAGCACATAGGTGGTGTACCTTAGAAATAACAAAAGTCTACCTATTGAAGGGAAAGGCAAAGTACATATCACCAACACACAAGGGGAATGCAAATCACTTTCAAATGTGTTATTTGTTCTCAATTTATGCATGAACTTGCTATTAGTAAAAGCAATTATCGATCATAACAAACAGGTGTTGTTTGATAACACCTCTGTCAAAGTCATTGATCCTCATACGAAAGACATAATTGTCCAAGGTGTTGAAGAAAAGGGCTTATATAAATTACCTTGTTTTCTATCCAACGAAGGCATCAAAGATATGGCCACACCTCCTATTTACCAAGAATTTCTTCATCACAAATAGTGAAAGGATTGCCCAAGCTTGAGCAACTCAATGATGTCTACCAGGCTTGCACTCAAGGCAAGCAACATAGGGCTCCTTTTTCAAAGGAAGCATCGAAAAGATCTAGGAACCCTTTAGCCCTTATCCACATGGACCTTTGCGGACCCATGAACAACCCGTCTCTTAGTGGATCACTCTACTTCTTTCTTTTAGTAGATGACCACTCCCGATACATTTGGGTGCATTTCTTGAAATCAAAGGTAGAAAATTTTAGTAAGTTTTGTGAATGGATCACCCAAGTGGAGAATGAAGCTTCCAAGTCAAGACCATTTGATCAGATGGAGGTGGTGAATTCATAAATCACAACTTTGACAACTTCCTCAAACAAAAAGGATAAAAAGACAATTTACTCAACCTCACACTCCATCACAAAATGGGTGGATGAGAGAAAGAATCGAATCGTGATGGAAATGGTGAGAACTATGCTTCATAACAAAGACTTACTCTTCAAGTTTTGGGCAAAAGTAGTGCATAGTGATGTTCACATACTTAATCGAGGCTTCACCAGTGCATTGCACAACAAGACACCATTTGAAACATACGATGGAAAAAAGCCTAATGTGCATTACTTTCGATTATTTGTCAATGAAGCATTTGTCCGCGTGTCAAAAGAAGATCACAACAAGTTGCAATCCAAGTCTAAAAAGCACATCTTCATAGGGTATAGTGAGCAATCAAAAGCATATCACTTATATGATCTTGAAAACCACTCCATCACAATATCTAAGGATGTAATATTCAATGAAGTTTCCACATACTACAACAAGGATCCAACGATAAATCTTAGTCCATCCATCTAGACTACAGAGGGGGACTTAATCTTTTCCAAACCCAACTTAGAAGAAAGTACTTCAAGTCAACCAAGAAGATCTCAAAGACTTATTGACAAGAGATAGTGAGAACAAAACCATTATGTCAATTATGCCTTGATGCATCAGATTCAACAAATCCTAGAACCTTCTCACTATTGATATATTTATGTAGTGATGTGTGTGAACACACTAGGACCACTGGGGAACTTTTTCCCTCTTTAGGAGGTTTTTTGCCCCGGCTTGTATATACACCTATTGCCCTAATGGGCTACTTATCTTTGTACATTCTAGTGGTAATACATTTAGTATTGTGTGTTGTGCTCCAAGCTTATTCTTCTTCCTTGTGTTGTTCATGTGCTTCCGCAGATGTCTAACTCCAACAATTGGTATCAGAGTAGGTCGGAGCTTCATCTAGGGCATCGTTGACATCTCTCTAGTTGCAATCTCAGAATCACACAAATTTTGGTGGGCATACTCAAGTTGTTTTCGAGATCAAAACAGCTTCGCTATATGGTGCCAAAATCGCAATCTGAGCTCGTTTCGGCCTCTAAATGCACTATCATAGTGCTTGTGCAGGCTATTTCATCTTTTTGTGCCAAAGGTACATAACAATTTCGGATCGCTAGTATAAGCGTCTCAAAGTCTACTACAGGTTTAGCAGAATTTGTTTGGGCAGTTCTGTTCAACTTTTTGAGATACAATCAATTTTCTACATCAAGGTATTTTAGTCACCGGCCATGGCTGAAAGCAGTGATGTATTTTGTATGTTGGCTGTTGAGGATAAGTTGGATAGTACCAACTACCCATTGTGGGCTTATATGATGCGACATGTATTGGATGCAAAAGGGCTGTGGAACATTGTGTAGGGTGTCAAAAAATGTCCTATCACACCTGCAACTGTTACAACTGCAAGTACTGAAACCGATGCAAAAGGTGTCGAAGATGATGATATTCTACATATTCCTGTTCATGCTACGGTTTTTGTTGCACCTACTGTAGAGAAAATTTGTTGGGATGGCAGAGATGCCCAAGCACATGCATTGATAGCTTTGTTTGTCAAACATGCTATTATTCCTCACATTCACTCTTGCAGAACAACTAAGGATGCTTGGGATATATTTACCACATTGTACCAAGCTAGGAATGAGGCTCGTGTTGCTTACCTCCAAAAACAGTTGGAGAGTGAGCACATGAATGACAATTTTCTAACAAAGATTAAAGAGTTGAAGGAACAGTTGATTTTTGCTAATGAAGTTATACCAAATAGCTCACTTGTGCAGACCGTTCTGAATGGTCTTCCTGATTTATATCAGAGTTTTGCTTCTACTCTTCAGTTGATGATACAAGGCAATCCAAATGCCTTATCATTTGAGGAGTTAGTCTCTATTCTGTTGCAGGAAGATCAATCGAATCGAGCTAGAACAGGTCCATTATGCATGTTGCAGATCAAGCTTTCTTGGCTAGTCAGAGGGGCAAAGGAAAATGGAGCTCTTCAACTAGCAAGCAGAAATCTGCAAATGCTGCACATTCAAAGAAGGAAGACAAAGATGAGAAGAAATCAAAAAAGCAGAAATTGTTTTGCAAGTACTGTAAAGGAAATGATCATATCATAAAGAACTGTCCTAAACTGGCTGCAAAAGAGGCAAAGAAAAAAGAGGTTGGAATCGTTGTTGTAGAGGCCTCTACTCCAAAAATAGAGTCTGCTAATATCAATTTATCATTACAATTGAAAGCAGATTTAGAACCATTTGATGATACATTATATAGTCAAGCAATTGGTTGCTCGATATATTTATGTAACACACATGCGGACATTGAGTTTGCAGTTTCCCAACTATCGAGGTTCATGCATAGTCCGCTTAAGATTCATTGGAAAGTAGTAAAGAGAAATTTTAGATATTTGAAGGGAACTTCCAACTATGCTATAGTATTTTTGAAGTCTTCACATTTCTTACTTAAAGGTTTTTCAGATTCTGATTGGGCAGCCAATAAAGACTCAAGAAGAAGCACAAGTGACTGTGAAGCAGAGTATATGGATGCCTTTACAACTACACTTGAATCAATTTGGTTACAAAGGATTCTAAGTTATCTTTATGTTCATGTTCATCTTCCAGCTCAAATATTTTCAGATAGCTAGAGTGTTATTGTTATTGCAAAGAACCCTATTCATCATGCTAGGACAAAGCATATAGTGGTACATTATCACTATATTTGGGAACAGGTATCTAAGAAGCACATTGAGCTAGCCTACATACCTACAAGTGAAAATGTTCTAGACATTTTTACCAAATCATTGTCTAGAGAAAGTTAAAGGAATTCTTGTAGATTATTGACCTTGTACCATTATGACATTAAAGGGGGGATTGTTGAAAACAATGTCCAAATAGTCCAATATTATAAATCTATGACAGTTTTATTTGTAGTCTTTGGAATACCGGCACAACAAAATTCATGGGCTTAGTGGTCTAAGAGAAATGCTTCACAACAAATCCACTCCGGTTCAAATTATGTTGGTGGCAGCGAAGCATCTTCTTTTTTAAAGAACACTTTTGGCATAGTTTTTTGTGTGGTTGTTTTTTTTCATGGATTGTTTTCACAATACGATTATGTTTTTCGTGTGGCATTGTTGTTTTTTAATAAAACAATAGCAGCTTTATTACTTTTTAAAGATTTCTTTTCACAAGGATAATTCCTATATAAGAAGAGCATTGGTTCATTGTTTATTATCACTCAAGGAGTTCAAGGCTCTAACGTTGGTGATCAAGGAAGTCTACGCTCTTGGAGAAAGAGTTCTGCACTTTTGGAGGAGGTGTATTGTACATCTAGTGGTTATTTGGAGGAGTTAGGTTCATCCAACCATCAACTATCTTGCTGATATACTATGAATAACAAGTCTATTTCAATCCACACTTGTTCATTCACTAGTTTTAGATTAGGGTTTCTAAAACCTACATTCAAAATTATGGTTTGCTATACAACAATTCTAAAATTTTCATATTCTACATATTCTCTCTCTCTCTCTCTCACACACACACACATACACACACTTTTCATACCTCTTAGGCACTATACACATAATTTCTTGTATCTAGTTCCTATCTGTGCCTAGATTCAAATCTTGTCAATGTGTATCATATTCACACATTGTAATTTGACATTGGAATATAAGATAGTGTAGGTGAGCATCTTAGATTATCGTACACTTTAGAAGATCTTGTCTACTCTCCCTCTATCTCTCACTCGTCATCTTTTTTAGTATTAAGTTGTGTATGCTAAGGTTCATCTGTTGGAAGATCCTGTAAACATGTGATTAATTTCTATTGAGGCCCACCCCACTTCCAACATCTACCTAGCTGGAGGCATACTAATTAGGACTTCAAGAAATACATCTGCATAGTCTTTCAAATGATTTTCTACATAATTCACAAGCTTTTCCTCATTGTCTTCCCCATGAAAATTATTCACATACACTACACATGTTTTCTAGCCATCATGTATACCTCTAATTATGTGCATGGCATAGTCGAGAGTGAGCTTAGGATTATGTGCATCACCTAACATGTGGATAGGTTCACATCTAGCGTTAAAGTGATTGTTCTTTTTTTTGCAATCAATTCGTGTAGAATTTTGAACTAATCAGTCCATACATATGATTGCATCACTATGGTTCATTTCAACCACATCAAAACTCCAAGAAAAACACTTATCAAAAAATGTAAATGCAAGGTTTCCAATGTATCCTTTTGTATAATGTAGTCATCCATTGGCCATCACCACAGGTCTTGATATCTACATATTTAAGGGTATCACTAAAGTATGTAGCACTATGAAAGATACAAAACAATGCATACTACCTAAATCGATCAGAAATCTAACTTTATGTGTATAAAGCATACCTAAAATGGTAATTACAGAAGCCCTTGGAAAAGAACTAGTCCCCATGCAACATAAAATCAAACTAGGGCACTTACCTCCATCATATGTTTTGTAAATTGATCTACCTTGCTCAATGATGTTTATCACCTTTGCTTGTGTAGGTTGGAAGATTGCCTTGTTTGGGCATTCATATGTCCAATGTCATTGTTTGCGACATCAAAACATAACTCATGTCTTTTGGCCCCTTGAATAAAATCAGGGTCCTACTTCCAAGGATTAATTTGATGCCTCCTTTGGGTTTCCATCTGAGAAAGATTCTTAACTTGATCATTAAAGGATGAATTCTTTTTTGAGATCTTCAAGTTTGCTAAAGGAGGTCTCTATGGCCTCTATCCTATTGCAATAAAATCTGATTATATTTGTCTTTTGTATATTGAACTTCTCCATCTTCCCAAAAATCTTGAGCTTCACTATAACATCCAATACATCGACACATCCAGATCCCTTCACTTGATAACAAAGCTCCTCACAAAGCCCTTCGATAACTTGCTCTTAAGAGCTTCTCGTCTAACCTCCAATGCATATTTTTGAAGACATGGACACTTCTTTTTATACTCATCAACAAACAATATATGCTTGTCACTCTCATGTTGTCAAAAAATTAAAAAGCTCTATCTTCTTCTCCATATGGTAGTGTGGGGAGCAATAACATTTTTCTACTTGCTCCTTGAATTCCTTCCATAGAACCTATCTAGAACGCATCTATATCTACATATAGAACTTCCACCATAGCTTTGTTGTTCCATAGAGGTGCAAGATCCCAAACTTTGGCTTAGACTTCTCACTAAATTGTTGAAGATCAAAGAAATCCTCTAGCTCTTTGATCCAAGCCTCCAGATCCTCATTGCTCTTCTTCTCACGATCAAAATAATCCAACTTGGCCTTCTTGAAGAATTGGTTGAGGGAAAAAGCACCAGCCTCCATATCTTCATGATTGCATTTCTTGTTTTCTCTAGGCATGCTAGATGTTCTTGCACCTTCATCCACTTCATCATCCAGTTTCAAAAACAAATTTGTGGTGCCCTCTAGTTTCATTTAGCCTCGTTCTTTGTGTAATTCTTTGAGAAGCTTCGGAATAAGCTCCTCTTGTTCATGAATATTTTGTGTCAAGTCTTTTATAGTTCTTGAGTATCAATTCTTCTCAAATAGCACTTGTAGTGCTTCCAAAATTTCATGATATCATGAATCACAAGCTTCCAATCACTAAAGAACACTAGAAGAGAAAAAAGAAACTTATACAAGATAAGAGAAAATCTTGACATAGCAAAGTAGAAAAGATGTGATGTAGAGAAAGAGAAGATTTTGTATTACAGATTTGAGTCAATCAAATACAATAGATTTGCAAAACATCTTGGTGATGAAGCCTCTACCTCCCGAAAACCCCCGAGCTATCTCAATATCATTCACACTCCCACTATGAATCACACTCTCACTCACAATCTCACTCTCCATCACAATCACAAGGTAATTCTTTGATTTTCAACATCCTCTTGCATGATGCAAAAATCTATCTAAAACAAAGTTGCCCCTCCCTCCCAAGGAAGTGTGTGATCCACCAAATTTAGCAAAAGTCACACAACCCATGTTGCATGCCAAACTTTTTCAAAAGCATGTGTTTTAGTGGTCAACTACCTTCTTTAGTGACGATTGACAAAAGTAGGAGAAAAAGAACAAAAATACATATATGTCAACATGCATAAGAACACGTATGCATCAAAAGATGGATTTGAATAATAATAGAGAAGCCCACTTTTTTTAAAGAGTTTGAGAAATTGACACTTTTCAAGGCCTTGTAACTCAAAGATAGTGCAAAAATCCAAGATGCTTGTGAGAAAAAAAAAGGTTCATCTCTTCAATCTATAGATGCCCTAGGTCCAAATCTATCTCCAAATATCACTTTTGAGCCTTGCAAGTTTAGAAGTTATATAGAGAGATTTAAAGCAATGCAATATCTTATAATGACACTTTAACTCTCCTATGCATGCTCTACCTGAAGGGCTTTGGTGTGTAGAACAAGAGGACCAAGGAGGAGATGGAGGGAGAGAGAAGAGAGGAGAAACACGCGGACATGTGTGGGAGCCTCAAACCCACATAATGATCTCTCTTAAGGCAATGCTCTATATATGATGTATGTATATGACTATGGGGATATGACCCTTACATCCCCAACAATCTCCCACTTAAGGGTCAATGTGACCATAAGTGGTAAAATATACAAAGAATGATGTAGGACTATACAATAATGTACAAGAAGAGTCCGGATCTCAACCCATACGGATCAGCCTACACCAACTGCCTTGAACAAGGTGTATCCATGCACCTCAAACTGCTCTAGAATCATATTGACAAGAGTCGAGCTAACATCTGACTGATGAAAGAACTGATGAAGTTCCTGCAAAATGTCTAGTCTCGAGCATAACAACTCGTACATCAGACTCTCAAATGCCGACGAAACATGTGCTATCTTGGCTAACCTATGTATATCAGCTATGCCTATATCCAAGGCATCCAAAGCACCATCATCAAGACCAACATGTCTTGACATATCTGTGTCAACATCTGGCATGAGCGAATCCAAGAACGAGTGCATGATCGCTGACTCATCAACATCTAAATTAGTCATCCTATCAACCAAGGATGTGTCTAGCTATGCACCCTGAGAGCTAATATGCTATGGCATACATTGTGTATCATAAGAGCTATCTTGCTCTACCACACCAAGTATATGATCATGCTCCACATGAGCTAATTGCACAACATCAACACCAAGATCAAACTGATGATCACACTCTAATTGAGTATCATCATAATGCTCTACATGAGCATCCATATCATGCTCTAAAGCATCCAAATGATCATCCAAAGTGTGCTTCATAAGAGCATCCATATGATCAGAACAATCATGCTCTACATAAGCATCATGAGCATCCAAAACATGCTCTACATGTGCATCCATCTGAGCATCTGAATCCTTCCATACATGTGCATCATGAATGTCAATAGACCTATGTGTAGGTAGACAAAATGAGACATGATGAGTCTCACATCGCACATAAGGTTGAAATCCCACTGAGACGAGACTGTCTCTCACATGAAGTACCTGCAGTGGATACATGCGCCCAATCCTGGCACCTCTGACAAGCATAAGCTATCCCAATTGCAACTGAAAATGATGCTCACCAAGGAATGCATAACATCTGCTCTCCTGTAACTGGATAATTGAAATCAAGCTCATAGGGAATGAAGGCACATAACATATGTGTCTGAGTATAAGTGATGCTCCACTAGGTAGCATAAGGCATACATCTCCTGCACCCTCAATGTCATATGTCGTATCATCGGGCAAGTGCAACACATTCACAACTCTCACCTGAGAATCGATAAAACCACTCATGATTTGGAGTAACATGAAAATCGGCTAATGCATCAAGCAACAAAGCCATATGTGTGCTATCCAATGAACAAGAGGAATCTTGGGATGAACCATAGGAGAAAGTGATATCACCATCACTAGCATAATCAACTTCCATAGACTCTCCTAAAACCACACCTGACCTGCATCACATGCATGTCTCTGATGTCATCGCATCCGCTTGAAGCAATGTCGTCGAATATGGTTCTCACGACCACAATGCCAAAATCGAAGTCGTCGATGTGATCTGTGTCTCACATGATTCAATGGACTCGCATACATATAATGTAGTCTCTGCCATAATGCACTACTCCTCTCCTCCTACATAACAAACTCATATATAGAATCCACAAGTTGTAATTGGATAGTGGAGCTAGCCAATGCATCCATATCCATCCATACATGGTCGGGCATATCACGAGGCCTCTGTGCATCTCTAGGCACATACATATGTAACCTTGCATGAACCAATGTATGCCACATCTGAGCTTTTCATCTCGGAAAGTCAGTGCCATCAAATCGAGAAGACACCATGTTGGCAATCCAAGAGACTATAAATATAACAAGAGACTAGAACAATACTCTATCATCAATAGAATCACACTTGCATATCCATATGCATAACTCACATCACAAATGTCTCGATGGAGAAGGAACCATGTGAACCACCTATCACATAACCATGCATCTAGCATGCACATAAAACCACGAGCATAAGCATGCTCACCCAGTTTCCAAACTGACAAAGTAGATGTGAAAGAATCCTAGAAAAAATTTGATAGAGTATCCCCGATAAATTGAGCAATCAAACAAGATAACCAATACCAAAGAACAATGAGTAATCTATCACCACATGTCAATGATCGAATCAGGGATAATAGCAAATACATATGCCCACAAACTGATGGCAATATATGCCAATCCAATGATGATACACCTCCCACTCAAGAATAAATCTTGCAAGATGTTCCAACCTATCACGAACAATGTGTGACCAAGTCCAAGTGAATGGAGATAATCAATGATCCAAAGCTATCACACAAGCTTCAAGATCCTCTAGAGCTCTCTTCTAGCATAAAAGCTGACAAAATTCCGATAACATCTCCTTTGTAAAATGGACTCTAGAACCAAATAAACCATGTGGGAATCACCATCCACATATGCCAAGAATCACATTGAAAATACATATCAATCAATGACCAAATGTTAATAACAGTGACAAATCAATGTGTAATTGAGGCCCCAATGTGGATCACGTACCTACAAAGAAAACAAAGATACAAGTACCAACCAAGATCCACAATCAACTCTCACATAATTGTGTGCAACCGGCAACTAAATCCATAACCAAGTGGCATAAGCAAGATATAGACCACAATGCCACTATACATCCATAATCGAACTCATGATGACATAAACCTCAAAAAAGAGTATACCACAATGTCATCTCACATGCCAAACACATGACAAGATTATGCTCTACTCTCATATGGAGGAGCTACCACAGTGATCATACAAAGATAATGCCTTCAAGCTCTAAAAATAAGAGCTTTCACACAAAAAATTCTCTTTCAAAGAAGTTCCAAAGCAAATTCAACCTCCAAAAGCAATTAGGATTCTTATGGCGAAAATATGTTGCTTTGTGTTTTGTTGTTTCAGAGGTGATAACCTCTGAATCTGAACTTTTGCTCTCAGGAAACTTCAAGATATCATTCTTGGATACGTAAGGAGATAAATAAC
This sequence comes from Ceratopteris richardii, assembly GCA_020310875.1. Classification (NCBI taxonomy): domain Eukaryota; kingdom Viridiplantae; phylum Streptophyta; class Polypodiopsida; order Polypodiales; family Pteridaceae; genus Ceratopteris; species Ceratopteris richardii. The sequence continues at coordinate 75,176,285 of CM035434.1, forward strand.
ACCTCAATCGGAGGTGCATAGCTCAAGATATGCACAAAACAAGCACCTACTATCAATTTCACCTTCAACTGCAACACTACTTCTCTGTATTTGGCAATTTTGGTGACCTTGCATTGAGAATCTGGATCTGTGTTCTTCTACAAAATTGTAGAGGCTATTCCAAACTATGCATAGCAAGTTGATCATCTCATTCCAATTTGTAAAACTCAACTTATGATCCAAAACTTGACATGCTATCCAAGTGAATGTAGATTCGTCTTCTACATTAGTTTACGTTTTCCAAATTTTCGACAATGTAAAACTCCAAAGCAGGTGTTGCACCCTTCTGTAATAGCCCTCTATATTCGCTACACATAGAACTTTAAAATGCATCATTTTGAGCTTCTTAGCTGGAGTTATGGCCAAAATACTGAACTGTTGTTGAGAGATGATGACCTGCACTTTCACCTCTTGTGACCTAAGCTCCATTGAAGCTTCTTGCACACAAGCCTTCAGCATGCTCTGATACCAATGAAGGGCTTTGGTGTGCAGAACGAGAGGAGCAAGGAGGAGATGGAGAGAGAGAGAGAGAGAGAGAGAGAGAGAGAGAGAGAGAGAGAGAGAGAGAGAGAGAGAGAGAGAGAGAGAGAGAGAGAGAGAGAGAGAGAGAGAGAGAGACAGAGAAGAGAGAAGAAACACGTAGACATGTGTGGGAGCCTCAAACCCACATAATGATCTCTCTTGAGGTAATGCTCTATATATGATGTATATATATATATGACAATGGGGGTATGACCCTTACATTTCCAACACTACCTTTCTCTCATACAACATTATTCCTGATTCTTTCATGTTCATGTTCAATTTTCGACCACAAAACATGATGTACATAAGGGTTAGAGAGAGAATATAAAAAATATCATCCTTAATTTTTTTTAAATATGCATAAAATGGCCTAATTATTCATTCTAAACTTTATCCACACAATGCATAATGTAAAATTCAAAATGCATCATTTCACTATCAAAAGGCTTATTACAATTCTTCCCTTTTTTCAATTCATCTATGTTAATTTTGTAGGGTGCTCTTGAATATGGTTCACTCTCTGGATACAAGTCGATGGCATCGTCAATTTGCATAGGTGGAGGTATACCATGTAGGTATTCTAAAAATACATCTGCATATTCTTTCAAAAGATTTTCTACATGATTCAAAAGCTTTTCCTTATTGTCCTCCTCATGCAAATTGTTCACATACACTACACATTTTCTACATCCATCACTTATTATGTGCATGGCAAAGATGAGAACAAGCTTAGGATTATGAGCCTCACCTAGGAATTGGATAGATTCACCATCTAGCCTTAAAGTGACTGGTCTTTATTCATAATCAATTTTTGTAGAATTTTGAACTAAATATTCCATACTTATGTTTGCATCACTCTGTTTCATTTCAATCACATGGAAATTCCAAACAAAACACCTATGAAAAAAAGTGAATCCAAGGTTTTCAATGTATCCTTTTGTATGATGTATTCAGTTGTTGGTCATCACCACAGGTCTTGAAATCTTGATATTTAAAGGTGTCGCTAAGGTTTGTAGCAATTTGAAAGATAGAAAACAATTCATACTACTAGAATCGATAAAAAATCTAACTTTATGTGTATAAATCATACCCAAAATGGTAATTATAGAAGCCCTTGGGAAAGAATAGTCATCATGCAACATAAAATAGAACTAGGGCACTTACCTCGATCATCTGCTTTGTCAATCATTCTACCTTCCTCAATTATCTTTATCACCTTTGCTTGTGTAGGCCAAAAGATTGCCTTGTTTGGGTATTCATATGTTCGATGTCCCAGTTTGTCGCATTAAAAAAAAAACAAACCAAGTCTTTTTGCCTACTCAATAAAATCGCGGTCCTGCTCCCAATGAATGGGTTTTGGGTTTCAACCTAATCAGGATTCTTATCTTGATTATTAAAAGTGAAGTCTATTTGAGTTGTTCATGTTTGTTGGCTTATGTCCCATGCAATGAATGTCGTTTTATCCACCTTTTATATATTGAGCTTTTCCATCTTCTTGAAATTCTTGAACATCACTAGAGCATCCAAGAAATCAACACATCTAGATCCCTTCAATTGATTAGAAAGCTCTTCACGAAGCCCTTCGATGAACTTGCTCTTCAGAACATTCGTGCCAACATCCAATGCATATTTGTGAAGATGTAGAAACTTTTGTTTATACTCATCAAGAAACAAGCCATGGTTGTCACTCTCGTGTTGTCCAAAATTAAAGAACTCCATCTTCTTCTGCATATGGTAGTGTGGAGAGCAATAATGTTTTTTTTTTGCTTGATCCCTAAAGTCCTTCCATAGAACCAATCCAAAATGTGTTTGTATCTACGTATAGGACTTCCACCATAGCTGGTGATGCCACATAGGTGTAGGATCCCAACCTTTGCCTTGGACTTCTCAGTGAATCATTGCAGATCAAAGAAATCCTCTAGCTCTTCAATCCAAGCTTGCAGATCCTCACCGATGTTCTTCTCACCATCAAAATCATTCAATTTGGCCTTCTTGAAGACTTGGTTGAGGGCAAATGCATGAGCCTGCAAAGGTAAATGGAGCTCATGTACTAGTTAGCAGAAATCTGCTAATGTCGCATAGGTGAATAATGAAGAAAAAAAAGATGAGGAGAAAACAAAAAAGCAAAAATAGTTTTGCAAATATGTAAAGGAAATGATCATGTCATAAAGAGTTATCCCAAACTGGTTGCAAAAGAGGCAAAGAAGAAAGAGGTTGGAATGGTTGTTGTAGAGGCCTCTACACCAAAATCAGAGTCTGCTAATCTTGTACAAGATGAAGAATGGGCATTTACTATTGTATGTAGTTATGACCCATCTTCTCATAGGTATTGCATTTTTGTATTACACTCAGATGTTTGGTACTTTGATAGTGGGGAAATAAACATATTACCTCACAGCATAGTTTCTTTGGATCACTTGAGCCTTCCCCTACACGGAATACTATCACATGTGCAAACAAATCCTCATATCCTATAATGGGAATTGGTAAGATCATTTAACTGCTGATGGTGGTTCTTTCACATTGTCAGATGCATTGTATGTGCCAGGGATCAAGAAAAATATGTTGTCAGTTTCAACATTAGCCAAGATTGGCTTGGTTGTCAAATTTTTTGATGATAGGTGTACACCTCATGATCTTTTGAAGGCGATTTCATTATTTCTTTTGTCATTTTATGTCATGGGTTGTATAAGCTCATAGACTATGCAAAATTTGCGAATGATTTAGCATGTGCAGTACAAGATTCTCAAGCTATCTCATATGCAAAACTTTGGCATGCACACTTTTGTCATAAGTGATGTGTGTGAACAGACTTAGACCCTTGGGGCATTTTTTTCCCTCTTTAGGAAGTTCTTGGTAGTGATGTTTTTTCACATAGATTGGCACTTCCTTATACATGAGTTCCAGCTCCTTATTCACCACATCACTCCCAGGGGGGATTTTTTCATATATCTTGGTAGTGTGTGAACATCATTAACTTTTAGTAATTAGTCATTCGTTGAAGTTCTTATATCCTTCTTTATGTTGGTCAACTCGTTTTTTAGTTGTCTTCCTTTTTCTTGTACATGTAGCATACAATCTTTATGGTGCAAGCCAAACATCCCTACTTATGTCTATTTCTTCTATGTGACCTAGCATTGAATCTTGAATATTATGTGATAAAATGAATATGAACCTTTTGTAAATTTCATTCCAAGATTTAAATTTCCTCTAATTTGGGTCATTTGGTAATCTGGGTTTAACATTTTTGCCATCAAACCATAAAGCCTCTATCTTGCAAGTGTGCAATGATTTTTCACAACAATAGATGGGAAATTCCCTCATTGGTATTTTGATGTGCATTGGTTGCATGGTCATTGAAAGACCCATGAGTGGACACTAGTTTGTATTTGTGTTGGTATCCCAATCAATGAAGTGGTTCGAAGACAAGCTGGTCACAAATAGTGGGTAACCACATCAGTAGCATAGTGGATAACTCATCAATAGCACAATGGGTAATCACATTGGTAGCATAGTGATTGCCACATCCCTGATCCATTGATAGCCACATAAGTTGACCCATCAAAGGACATGTTGGTAGAAGCATCAATAAAAATAGAATAAAATTAAAAATGGTACCAAAGGTTGCCTATGCAAGTTTTTCACATACATACAGACAATTCAATTGATACTTTTTTGTTGAATGGATAGAAAATTGATTCAATATTTATTTGCATATAAACATGCACATATTTGGATATTTTTTCACCTGCATATACATACTTGCACATCATAAGACATACATTTGTATACTTGTATAAACACACCATTCTAGATGTATCTATGTATGTATTTCTCTACACTTCATAGAAATTCTTATTGCACAAGCAAAATAGCATAAAAGCAAGAATAGTGAGGTTGTTCTGCTTCTTTTTCATTCCTCATGTTAGTTTGTAGAAGATTGATTTCGGTTCTTGTGAGGAACAATCTTCTTCATTGAATCATAGCGGTCATTTGTTTTATGAATAGGGGCACAAAAGGCTCATTCATATATTTTTTGAAAATTTGGTAAAATGTCTTCAACATGACAAAGAAGTCCATATATCACACAAGGTAACAACTCCAACAAAATGGAAGATGGAGAAGGAAACCACAAAAGAAGGCCTCATAGTGAAGATGATATGTGATTTCCAACAAGCAGATTGCCCTAGATATGTCAACAAAATATGTAATGGTATCAACAACGCAAGTTTGCTTTACCTTGGTCCTTGCAAGACATTCATATTCAAGAAGGAACTACATTTGACTCATTTAATCTTTTGGATGGTCCTCATCAAGCAATAATATTGCTAAGGAACTCTTTGTTACATGTCATGCCCATGGTTACTCAACATCCTTCCCTTCAAGTTTTGAGGGTGGCTCATCTCTAGAACCCCATTAATAAAGATTACTCCGTTATAAAGGCTCTAGACAATGCATTTTCCTACATCCAACTCAAGAGGCAAATAATATGTACTCTTCACAACCTTACTGACATGATGATATGTCATTTGAATCGAGTATGTCGATTATGCTAAGGTAGTGGACTCAATTGTTGATCTTTCTTTGTCATTAATTTGGAAATCCCATTATGTCCACAATGGAGATCTGATATGTTTCATCTAAGATCCTTATTGACATACACATGGGCATATATTCCTTCTTAAATTATGCATGTATGTATGTCATGTCTGTGTGTATGTATGTATGCATATATGTATGTATCTATTTATGTATGTATGCATGTGCATATGTATGTATGTACGTATGTACGTATGTACATATGTACGTTAAATGTATGTATGTATGTATGTATGTATGTATTGTCACTCTAGACAAGGATAAGCATCAGGTCAAGAAGCTTCACCTCCTTAATTTTCAATGTGTGAAGATGTAAGGATGATATGAAGATCATGAGTGAGTGAAGCATGCAAAGGTGAAGGTGAGAAGCATGCAAGATGCACACACATAAGCACATGCACATTTTCAATGTGTGAAGATGTAAGGATGATATGAAGATCGTGAGTGAGTGAAGCATGCAAAGGTGAAGGTGAGAATCATGCAAGATGCACACACATAAGCACATGCACATAAGGTAGAGATGAGAAGGAGAGCAATGGAAGGTACTAAATTATCTATTATCAATTCTCTTACACATTATACAAGCTTTTTTTCGTCAAAAGTCCAACCTCGAAAATGAGCTCTCTAGCTCTTTATATAGTTTTCCTACTAATTTCGGCCAGTTTTGGAAATAGTGTCCGACTAGTTAGAAATTCGATTCTAATGCTAATTTGAAGTTTCTAACAGGCTCCAAAGATTATGAAAATTTGTGGGTAGTCTCTATGTAAGCCCCTCAAGCTTGAAAAATCGTTTACTTGCACAAAATGGGGCATCTAAATTACAAAATTGGTTGTCCATAATACATAGGTAGTGATGAAAGTCATCATTGAACATTTGTAGGAATCATTGACATTTGATATTTGACCATTTGAAAAAATATGGTTCAACATCATTTATCCTCGCACACACTTTGTTTTACATACTTCCTCTTCTTTGTTGTCTGGTTGCTCCTCCTTCTCTAGCCATATCTTGGCCTTGTGCATTGCCAACACTCCCTGCCCTCTCACATTTGTCATCCTTGACAAACTCTTGTTTAAGGAAGCAGTGGATATAGTTTTGTAGGAGGTTGAGGGCTAGGGAATGTTCTTTGAATGGAATGCCTCGAGCAAGATCTACCTCCAATATGAGTCAATCAATAGTTGTGGGTTGTTTCTTATTGCGGGTACCTATAGTGTGCCAAATATTGGGTTGTTTCTTATTGCGGGTACCTATAGTGTGCCAAATATTCCATATGTTTGTATGCAAAAAGTTGTAACAAGTGTGTGGGATAAGGTAGGATCAAAATGCGTTTGGACGCCTATCGATAGATACGGATCATATGGTAGGTTTTTTCACATACGGTATGCGTTTGATTTTTCTATATTTAACCCTTTAAAATCGAGCTCCTTGTAGCAAGAACAAGTACACATTGTTTTGTGTGCATATTGGGCACTCGTGTCGAGGCTCCAAAACGAGAGAGAGAGAGAGAGAGAGAGAGAGAGAGAGAGAGAGAGAGAGAGAGAGAGACTGCTCGCAACTTGGAAGTTTGCGCGTAATTTAATACTATATAGTTAAAGATGCCACACACAAAGTTGTGAGTTCAATTCCCAATAGTGATGGTCACAAGATCATCATTTCTTATGAAAACGTCAATGTTAACTAGCTAATCGGCTAGATCTTGGATTCCATTTACACATGCTTGGACAAGACTTTCTTCTTCCATCCTGAGATTGTGCAGCTTATCAAGTTGTGTAGCTTATGCTTCAAGTATTGCTTTCTTGCAATGTTTCGAGAAGTCTTCTAACATATTCCAAGCTTCTTTAGATTTTTTACAAGGACTAAGATGAGAAATAACAAAGCTCTTTACTAAAAGGGACATGATGGGCAACGCCTATGCATCTCTAGTATCCCATCTTCTTTGACCTTGAGAAGCTTGTTAGTTGCAAGCGCACTCTTAGGTGGGGTTTATGGTTTAGTAGATGTAGAAGCAATTTCATCATCATCTCTAGATTCCTCATGGCCTCTACTTTTATTAGGTGTTGGTTTATGCCCCTCAAGACGTTATAAATAACATGAGAAAATGTCCCATATATCTCTTTCTATCAAGAGATTTTTAATCATAAAACTCCAAAATGGAAAATTGGAGCTATCCTCAAGATGGTTATCAAGAGATAATGTCTCAAGTATACTCGTTTGATCTCTCTCTCTCACACACATCTGAACTATAATAAAAGAGATAATGTCTCAAGTATACTCGTTTGATCTCTCTCACACACACATCTAAACTATAATAAAATTAGACTCTTAAATCTCAAACAATATAACGTTTAGTACACAAAGTACTTGATAAGAAACCTTATGCGCTAGAAATGTAATACTTAAGTAACCTCGATACTTACAAGTTACTTCGTCAAAAGCAAGTCAATAGGATTGCTTCAAAAATTACAAGATGGTCTTTTTAAGTCAAAATTAAGGTTTCTTATACGAATGTATGCACACAAGAAACCTAGAAAGCCATAACAAGAACAATTACTTGTTGGAGTAAGTATGTCAAAAGAATTCTTTAATTGTATCTAAGTACACACAAAGTTTCTCTATATATACCTAAGTACATACACTAAGTGTTGGTCAAGATAAAGAACTAGTTATTGTGCAAATAGAAATACTTTTGCGAAACCTTGAATGAAATGAAGTACAAGGGGAGCAAATCTATCATTGAGAGGAGAAGAAGGTATGTAGAATATAAGATGATGTTCGCCATTGTACCAACAAGAGTAAGCACTAGCACTAAATTACTACAACACATCGGCCGTATACCAAGGCTTTTATCGAGGAAATTGAACAAGCGCATTTTTGCCCCGATGTCAATGTAACTGTCGGTATACGCATCGGTATTAAGGCACCGGTATAGACGTCGGTATAAGCATTGGTATAAGCATCGATATTTCTGACACTCATACGGACAGCATACCGGTGCCTATACCGACACCCGCCGGGTGTACCGTCACGCATACCGGCACTCCCTGAGTGTATCGTCGCTTATACTGGTGACACTGCTAGAAATACCATTGATTATACCGACAACCATATCTGCAAATTTTTTTTTGGGTAGAGTGTGTTGTCTTTTGCTACAGCAACATTACCATGATGTTGTTTAACAAAAGACAACACACTCTGCCAAAAAAACCGAGTACATGTGATGTGTACTCTAATGGCAACGGAAATATGATTTCATAAAACAAAATACTATCGGACACAAAAGAAATAATGAGAATGAACCATGAACCATGAACGATGTACAAAAAAAGTTATATATTTCATAAATGAAGCATGTACAAGAATGTGGCAAACCACCACTGCCATATATGAGCCAAATACAAAATTGTGGCACATCACTGTCATACACATGCACAAAATGATTGAAACATCCATATCAACAGTCCTACAACAAAAAACATTCATGAAATGAGATAAATTCACATGGGATTTACAAAGAACAAGTAAAAACCAAGTTTATAAATTCATCACCTCATCACAAACGCTCCCATGAAATGACCGCATTGCGTCCCTCCAATTCCTCCAATAGTGTAGTCAATCCATGATGATATCCATAAGACTCCTCTGTTTGTGTTGGAGGATGACCCATTGCCAGCTCCTGCAACAAATATACAAAACATTAGAGGAACATACATGACAAGTTTAACACAAACAAATTCAATAAACCAAATGGTACTTACAAACTCATGATGCATCATATCATATCCATCACTACCCAAATATGACGGTCCAATCGTATCTAAACATGTGGCTGCAACATCTCACTACTGGCGATATTGGTCAGGAGTCTGTTGCTCCTTGTCGCGAATCATATCCCACTCCTCAGCATCTAGCCATATAGGCTTTGGTAAGCTTGCTTTGAAAGCATCACGAGCCTCGGATCCTCGATGAGACATAACTTCACGTGCGGTGTGCAGAATCCACTCTGAACTAACAAGAGACTGCCCATGTGCTGGCCGGAACTCCTAATAAATCGTCTCTGTGATATAAATTTTTTGATCTTTATCTTGTTCACTCCATTTCAACATGATAGAGTGTCCAAACTATATGGAGCAAAGTTGTCGTATACGTGCATGCATGGCCTTTTCGGCCGCATCCATCACCGAAGCTCCATCATGGATACTATACACCTTGAAATCATCATGGTCATGAGCACCCCAAGGTGTACCTGGTGTTCCACATGGCATACCTACATCTAAGGTACTCTCTCTAGGAGTAGAAGTGGGTGACAGAACGTTAGTCGCACTGCCTCTGCAACAGCCGCCTCCTCCAGACCCTACTTGTAGATCCACTCCTAAAACCTCCTGCTCTAGAGCGTGACCTCGACCTAGGAGACGGACCAGCACCTGTATTGCGCTAAGGTGTCGAACGCCCATGTCTACTACTAGAATCAGTAGGGGATGGCTGAAAAGATGATCGTGATGGAGTCATAAAGCTAGGAGACATATCTCCAATGGGAGTAGCACCACCTACAGGAGTGACATCGGAAGGAGTGAGGGCGGCAGGAGTGACACCGATAGGAGTGAGGCCGGCAGGAGTGAGGCGGGGGGGAGTGCTACCACGAGCGATCTAGTACTATGATGTAGTGGCCATATATGCGGGAGGTACCTGAGATATGAACTCTAAGAACTGCTCCTCTATCATGGAATATAGAGTGAATGGAGGATTGTCTCCCATCGTGCTCTATAACAAAAGAACTCAAATAATTAGCATATGATAATAAAGGTAATATAGAGTCAAAGTGGTAGTGTACAAAAGAACATAGCAAAAAAAATAAATAAAAATTAGTACGTACAAGTGTTTGATTCAAAACTCCTCTATTCTAGCATCCTCTTAGAGATCCGATGCACAGAGAATATCTATCTCTATATTGGCGACTTCTAAATCACTTGGTATGCTAGCTTCTTCTTGATCATCATCTATTGCTTCATCCTATATCTCCTCTTCTTCAAGGACCTCTTCTTCTTGAACAATGATCTCTTCCTCCTCGACTATCGAATGAATCTCAAAGTCCACTACAGATGGACTTTCTTCTACATCTATGTTTTCACAAATTTGTCTACTATGTGGGACGACTTGTAAAACAAATATCCACTTTGGTTCTTTTGAATCTAGTATAAAAACAACTTGCTCACAGTGTTCGAGAAGTACAAATATGTCTCTTTCATCCGTCCATAATTTTGTGGAGTCAAATTGAAGCAAACCACTTTTATCCTGCCTCACTATTGCGTTTCTTCTAGAGGTGACTACTTTGAACCATTTCACATCAGAAACAAAGTAATCAAACTTCCTAAAGGATAGTTTCAAGATATCTTGAATCACTCCACAATAATCTAGTTGGCCTTCTTGAGCATTATCATCTCTTGCACTCGCTCTGCTTTTTTGCAAAAAGTTCACCATCACCCCAATATCAAAAGTAGACCTATTTTTATCGATTCGTGCGATCCAAAAGTGTCATCCATGAGACCATAGTGCACTGTATTTAGAATATTCCCAATCACATCCCTTTGCGAGTTCTTCTTCTTATTCAGAGATATCTTCACCCGTTGCCTTTGCTTGTGAAACCGTTGTATCTAGCCATCTGCTCGTTGGAAAGGGTGGAAGAGGTCAAAGAATTTTTGGAAGGGCAAAATTGAGTGGAACAATTCCTTCGAAACTGAGCTCTTTCCTTTGCGTTTGTCTCCTTGGCAAGCTCATACTTTTCTAACCACTTTTGCATAGGCTCAGAGTTAACTATGCAAAACTTCACTGCCTTCTCTCTGAAAGCTGCATCCATTTTTATTTGCAACCCTTTACCTTGCGGTTCATCGCCAACGAGAAGAACATCTTCATCATAGCTCCATAAGCGAGTCATTTCTGGATCCGACATACGTAAAAACTTAGTTATGAATACAAGAGACTCTTGTACGAGCCATCCCTCTACCATGCTACCTTCTAGATGTGGTCTCTATCGAACAAACCCTTTTAATGTCTTCATAAAGCGCTCTAAAAAGAACATCCATCGACTATGGACAGTCTTGCTATTGCAACTTCATCTACCACATGAACCAGTAAATGAAGTCTTTAGAAGAGATCCACCGTACTAAGGAACTAAGTTTATAAATGGTTGTTCGCACATCCTCCAAAAGACAATCTTTTAAAGCTACAGAGAGCACAAACTGTAAAAACTTGTGCCAATTATGAGACTTGAGCCCCCAAAGATTATCGTTTCGTGTGAAATTACTCTTTAAACACCTCATGCATCCAGTAGGTGTCCGAAACTCTGAAATTATTTTCTTCACTTGTTGCTCTTCCATCCTGTGGAGCACCAAAGAGCTCTTGCTAACGATATTGTTCCGTTGGGCTTAGTAGCCACAAATCTTGCATATGACCTCGCTTTTCTAAGTCCTCCCTTTGTGATTTGCTTTCTTTCTTTCCGATCAAAGTCTTCCAGATAATCTCTCCCACATTCTTAAAAATTTGCATCAGGTCTACCAAATGGTTGATCAATAACTCACTCTAGTAAGGGAGTTCATGAAAAATTGACAAACGTTTCATGTCAGCAACTGGAGTTTCTGAATCCCACAGTTCTTTCCAATCTCTAGCTTTCATTTGGCGTTGTGCTTGTCAACCAATTTGTCCTTCACGTAAAACATATCCATCAGGTAAATATCTATGGTGTCCTTCATAGGCAGTTTTATGCAGTGCTTTGGAATAGCGTGCTTCGAGTCACGGTCCGCATAAGGGACAAGCATGGTAACCCAAAATTGACAAACCTAAACATTCACCATAATGAGGCCAATCATGCATCATCCACATAAGTATGCCTTGCACTCACACGTCTCATCTTCTTATAGGTTCAAACATGTCACGCACAGTAATCCCATCCCATAAAATACGTAGCTCTTCGCAAGTAGTGCAAGGTATACATCCATGTTTTTTACCTTATACTTACCTGGCACAATAAGAGCTCATAATAAATGATCTTTCTTTGTGGCCAGCCATGGTGGGATGTTATAATTGACCAAACATACAGGCCATGTGCTCCATGAAGAGTTGCGTAAACCAAATGGATTTATTCCATCCATAGCTAGGCCTAGACGTATGTTTTGAGGCTCACTAGCAAACTCTGGCCACTTACTATCTATGTGTTTCCAAGCATCAGAGTCAGCAGGCACTCGCATTACACCATCTATAGACCTGCTCTTTGCATGCCATGACATTAAATCAGCTATAGATTTGCATCTAAACATGCTGTTAATTCGTGGAATGATAGGAAAGTGGCGAAGAACCTTTGCGGGGATTGCTTCGCCTACAAGGTCTTCTCTAAATGTGCTCCACACTTTGGACATATGTGGAGATGCTCATACTCATTCCAAAAGAGGATGCAATCATTCGGACAAGCATGAATCTTAGTGTAGTCCTTTCCAATGGATTGTAAAAGTTTTTTTGCATCTCCACGTGTTGGAGGCATGTCATTGCCCTCTAGCAAAAATTGATCTTTAAGAAGCTTGCAATAAGCAATTAGAATGTTATTAGTACATAAAGTTATTTTAATACAACAATGAAAGTTTATTTCAAATCCACTTACCTGAACAATTCAGAGACACTACTATCTGACCATCCATAAATGGATTGCAGATTGAGCATCACGAGTGACACACGTAGTACATATATCTTTGCTCCATTGTATAGTGGTAAACAAATAGTTTTCACATGTTTTCGTATTCTTCATCGGCTTCTAATCGTGGAAATTTTGTTGTGTCCATGAAACTCTCGACATGATCTTCTCCACCATCATGATCTTTGTCCATCTTATAAAATGCTTTGAGGATTTCTTCCATGTGTTAATTTCGTGTAATGCTATTAGAACCTTGTACTTCTAACTCCTTTTTTGTTCTCTTTTCTCCACGAGAGGTTACCGGTGCAATGTCGTTTGGGTCCATCTCCTCACTTGGGGGACCATGCGAATGGTAATGTAGGTTTTGTAGTTGACTTTTATCAAAGGATCCATACTCTCTAACATGTGCAGTACAAATCCATCGTTTTCGATAAATTTGATACTTGCACTGAGTGCAAGGACATCCCATTCTCTCCTCTGGATCCAAACTAGCCACCTGATACAATATGGACATTTTAGAACATTTGATATTTTTTATTAAACCTAAAAACCATAATCCTAAAGAGTTAAACCTGAAATATATATAGAATTAATTATATATTCTAATTTTTTTTTTCTTTTTCTTATTCATACTAAAACCTAAAGACCTGAAGACCTAAAAAAACCTAAAACCCTAATCCTAAAGACCTAAAGACCTAAAAAAACCTAAAACCCTAATCCTAAAGACCTATTTTTTATATAATTAATTATATATATTTAATTTGATAAAAAATCTTAAAACCTATTTTTATATATTAGTTATATATATATAATTTGACAAAAGACCTTAAAATTCAATTTTTATATATTTAATTTGATAAAAGACTTTAAAATCCTACTTTTATATATTTAATTATATATATTAATTTATTTATTTAAAACACTAGCTCTTTTCATATTTATTTATCTATAAAATTATCCTATTTTATATATATATTCATTTATATATTCAGATTTTTTTTCTTAAATTTTTCTTGATTTTTTTTTAATTTTTCTTTATTTTTTCCTTGTATAAATTTAATTGAGTATGTAAAAACCTTAAAAGCATAATCCTAAAGATCTAGACCTAAAATGTGTATATTTGTGTATGCATGTGTATATACATGTATATATGTATTATATGTGTATATGTATGTGTGTTTATATGTTATGCATGTGTAAAAACCCTAAAACCCTAATCGTAAAGACCTAGACCTAAAACATGTATATGTGTGTATGTGTATGTGTATGTGTGTGCATATATATATATATATATATATATATATATATATATATATATATATATATATATATATATATATATATATATATATATATATATATATATATATATATATATATATATATATATATGCGTGTGTGTGTGTGTGTATATTTAATTTGATAAAAAACCTTAAACTCCTATTTTTTCTTTAGTTTTTCCTTGTATAAAATTAATTGAATTATATGTATGTAAAAACCCTAAAACCATAATACTAAAGATCTAGACCTAAAATATGTATATTTGTGTATGCATGTGTATATACACGTATATATGTATTATATGTATATGTGTATGTGTGTATATATTTTATGCACGTGTAAAAACCCTAAAACCCTAATCTTAAAGACCTAGACCTAAAACATGTATATGTGTGTATGTGCATATATATGTGTATGTGTGTGTGTGTGTGTGTACATATATATATATATATATGTGTCTGTGTGTGTATTTAAATTGATAAAAAAACCTTAAAATCCTATTTTTATATCTTTAATTATATATATTTAATTAATTTATTTAAAACACTAGCTTTTTTCATATTTATTTATCTATACAATGATCCTATTTTATATATTTATTTATTTGTATATTCAGATTTTTTTCTTAATTTTTTCTTAATTTTTTCTTTATATAAATTTAATTGAATTATATGTATGTAAAAACCCTAAAACCCTAATCCTAAAGATCTAGACCTAAAATATGTATATTTGTGTATGCATGTGTATATACATGTACATATGTATTATATGTGTATGTGTATGTGTATGTGTATGTGTATGTGTATGTGTATGTGTATGTGTATGTGTATGTGTGTATATATGTTATGCATGTGTAAAAACCCTAAAACCCTAATTGTAAAGATCTAGACCTAAAACATGTATATGTGTGTATGAATGTGTATATATACATGTATGTGTATATATACATGTATGTGTATATATATCTGTATGTGTATGTGTATATATATGTGTGTGTGTGTATGTGTATATATATTTAATTTGATAGAAAACCTTAAAATCCTATTTTTATATATTTAATTAATTTATTTAAAACACTAGCTCTTTTCATATTTATTTATCTATTCAATTTTCCTATTATATATATATATTTATTTATATTTTCAGATTTTTTTCTTAATTTTTCCTTTATTTTTTCTTTATATAAATTTAATTGAATTATATGTATGTAAAAACCCTAAAACCCTAATCTCAAAGATCTAGACCTAAAATATGTATATTTGTGTATGCATGTGTATATATATGTATATGGGTATGTGTGTTTATATATATATATATATATGTGTGTGTGTGTGTGTGTGTATTTACTTTGATAAAAAGCATTAAAATCCTATTTTTATATATCTACTTATATATATATATATATATATATATATATATATATATATATATATATATATAGATTTAAAACACTAGCTCTTTTCATATTTCTTTATCTATACAATTATCCTATTATATATATATATTTATATATTCAGATTTTTTTCTTAATTTTTTCTTTATATAAATTTAATTGAATTATATGTATGTAAAAACTCAAAAACCCTAATCCTAAAGATCTAGACCTAAAATATGTATATCTGTGTATGCATGTGTATATATATGTGTATATATATATATATATATATATATATATATATATATATATATATATATATATATATATATATATATATATATATATATATATATATATATATATATATATATATATATATATATATATGTGTGTGTGTGTGTGTGTGTGTGTGTGTATGTATGTATATGTGTGTGTGTGTGTATGTGTATATATATTTACTTTGATAAAAAAACCCTAAAATCCTATTTTTATATATTTAATTGAATTATTTAAAACACGAGATCTTTTCATATTTATTTATCTATACAATTATCCTATTATATATATATTTATTTATATATTCAAATTTTTTTCTTAATTTTTCCTTTATTTTGTCTTTATTTAAATTTAATTGAATTATATGTATGTAAAAACCCTAAAACCCTAATCCTAAAGATCTAGACCTAAAAAAACCTTAAAATCCTAGTTTTATATATTTAACTATATATATTTAATTAAAACACTATGCATGTGTGTATGTATGTGTGTGCCTATATATGTGTGTATGTATGCATGTGTGTATATATGTGTGTGTATGTATGCATGTGTGTATATGTGTATGTGTATGTATGTGCGTGTGTGTATGTATGCGTGTGTGTATGTATGCGTGTGTGTATGTATGTGTGTGTGTATGCATAAAATGTGTGTTTATGTGTGTGTATGTATGCATACATTTATGTATATGTGTGTATTTATGCATGTGTGTATATGTGTATGTGTGTGTATGTATGCATGTGTGTATATGTGTGTGTATGTATATGTGTGTATGTATGCATGTTTGTATATGTGTGTGTTATGTATGCATGTGTGTATGTATGCATGCATGTGTGTATATGTGTGTATGTATGCATGTGTGTATATGTGTGTGTATGTATGCATGCATGTGTGTATATGTGTGTATGTATGCATGTGTGTACATATGTGTGTGTATGTATGTGTGTGTGTATGTATGCATGTGTGTATATGTGTATGTGTGTGTATGTATGCATGTGTGTACATCTGTGTATATGCATGTATGTGTATGTACATGTGTGTATATGTGTATGTGTTTGTGCATGTGTGTATATGTGTGTGTATGTATGCATGTGTACATGTGTGTGTGTGTATGTGTGTGTGTATGTATGCATGTGTGTGTATGTATGCATGCATGTGTGTATGTATGTATGCATGTGTGTATATGTGTGTGTGTATATGCATGTATGTATGTGTGTGTATGTATTTCTATATCTCTCTCTTTATCTCTCTCTCTATCTTTCTATTTTTCATCTCTCTTTATTTCTCTCTCTATTTTTCTCTCTTTCATCTCTCTTTATTTCTTTCTCTATCTTCCTCTCTTTCATCTCTCTTTATCTCTCTCTCTCTCTCTCTCTCTTTCTCTCTCTCTCTCTATCAATAGAGAATAAAACAATCACTTACAAGTATGTTCCTTCCTCTTTTGGATCGTTGTCGTCAAAGCATAATGTATGTCATCTATCGTCGAATTCCAAAGAATCGATGCCAAAAAACTTCTGCAAAATCAAAGAGAAGAAAAATTATAAAAGATAAAGCATAGAGAAAGAAATTACATAAAAATCAGATTTCGTACCTTTATCTTCCTCACAAGGACTTTCTTTGATTGTGTTGACGGGGAATTAGCAGGTTTGACCTTGCTAGATAGAGTTGGAAAGGTTTGAACGAATTCCACTAGAGATTAATGAGATTAACCAATGTTGATTAGCCTTGAATCAAGTCAAAAACTGTGAAAGGAGGTGGGAGAGAGAAAGCAAAAGGGAAAGAGAGCTTGAATATACCAAAAAACCAAAATTTAAACAAAGTACTACTTTTTTGCAATGTTCAGAGAATAAAACAAGTCTTCTAGCATATTCCAAGCTTCTTTACAAAGTCTAAGATGAGGAAAAACAAATACCCTTAGTGAAAGGGATATGATGGCCAAACCTTGCACATTTCTAGTATTTCATCTTCTCTAATCTTGAGAAGCGTGTCCAGTTGGAGGAGCACTTCTTAGTGGGGATTGTGGTTTAGTAGATGTAGAAGCAATTTCATCATCATCTTGAGATGTCTCACGTCTTCTACTTCTATTATGTTGGAAACCAATGTCTCAATAGTGCATTTTTCTTAGAATATAACAAGTTGTGTACTTTGTAGTTTATAATTTCTCTACAACTAAAAGTGCCCAACGTCGTGGCCATGTCATCGTCCTCTCAAAGCCCCCATGAAGGTTCGAATCCCGCCATCGGCAATGCAGTAGCATGGAAGGATTTTTTTATCATGCTTTTAAAAAGCAATCGGTGGCGGACGGTGACAAATCTGGCGAAGAGTTATTTTTAGAGATCGTCACATTTATTTTGAGGAGCTTTTCATATATAGTTCACTTGTGCTTTATGCTTTTGGAGTGCTTTATTTTATGGAGATTCAACTATATAAGAACATGCTTGGCTCATAGTTCAATTATCCTACAGCTATTTCAACACAAGCTTTGGAGCTTTGGTACCTCAATAAAGGTGGTGCTCTTAACACATGGGGCAGCCATGGTGCTATCTTGGAGCATGTTGAGGAGCGGCTTGGAGTTCTTCTTAGAGGAGAAGAGTGTGCTCACACTCTTGCTTATGGAGAAGATATACCCCACAACAGCTTGGTGGTGTGGATCGGCCATTCACATGATGTATTTGAAGATTGTCTTCTACATGGAGATTTCGGTTTACTTCAAAGACATTTGATGGTGGTTAACATAAGATTTACATCTTATGTTAAGAATTCAGGTACATATTCTCTTTATGCACACAGGTACTACTTAGAGTTTATGGAGGCACTGGCATCCATATCAGGAGGAGTCCTATTCGGCATAGGTACAAGAGAATCAGTACATGTATGCTTTATGCATGTTTGGATGAGGTGTTAGAGAAGGTATGTTCATATGAGTTTGAGGATTTCTGGCAGCAAACTTGTTAGCATTCTTTGCTACTTTTTTAAGTATGTGATCTTTTCATACACATATCTGATTTAGGGTCTTCCATAGCCTAAGATCAAATGAGGCTTTGCTGATTATCAGTTTTAGACTAATCCTTCCTCTTTCTATCACTCATATTCACTCTTCTACAACCTATTAGGTCACACATCTCATATATATTCAGATTTCTGTCCATACATCTGAATATGTTTGTTACATTTGTACATTCACTCATCCATCTATTTCTAATCACATAGAGTGGTTGAGATTTTGACTCACACATTGTAAATTGACATTTGTATATACGATAGTGTGAGTAAGCAGTGGCTTATGTAACACTTTACACATGTTTAATCTTTCTCTATCTTTGTCTCATCATTTGTATGATTAAATGTGGTATGTTCATGTTTTGTCAATATTGGAAGATTGTTGGAATTTTTGTTGTTGATCTTGGATCTATGGAACTTGGACCTGTGGTATTAGTTATGGGCCTACTAAATTTCTAACATTTGGTATCAAAGCTTTAGGGTTTTGGTATCAGAGCATTCAGGCTCTTAGATTCCGAGGTTCCCAGACTCCGAGGTTTACAACATATGATTTAATAGCATCTTCTAACATTTGACATACACACTTAATCTAGATGAGTAGAGATTTGAGAATTAGACAATTCAGTCATATGTTTATTTATCAGTGTGGAGTATGAAGTTGATGATCTGTTAGCAACTGAATACTTTTGGAAGAGTAAAGATACATTACAGAAGTACTACTTGAGGACCAAGACTTGATGAAGAGAAGGCTACTTCAAATTCAAGGAAAAAGAATGGTTTGGAGAAGATGAAGGAACCAGATCAACATCAAATCACATGTATTAGTTTCTACTATCAGATTATCATTTGCAGGTCATATCTTAGAAGAGCAGTTATGAAGAGATTTGAAGGATTGAAGAAGTGCTTTTGTACACTTTCATTTTTTGAAAGTAAAAGCATTAGCTACATCAAAACTGATATACTCATTTAAGATGAGTTTTGAAGATCTCTTTCATGGCAAGAAAACTTATCTAAGAAGACAAATTTGGAGATGAGATGAGTTTTGTTTTCAGCCAACCTTGTGTTGTAAGTTGTTTGGATATCCAGGTATAAGATTTGATCTAGGTATACTAGAAAGGTAATTCAATATTCAACCAACTCAAGGTAAAGGTTGGTGAATTCAGTCATATCAGTCACATTTGATGCAGAGTTTTTCAAAGATATAAGGAGATGGTAAAACATGATTCTATGTTCACTTCCATTTACATACCATATTTGTTTTGTCTCTTACCCTTAGCACTAGAGGAAGAGAAAAATTCATTTGAAGAAGTTAAGAGTACTTGCTACTTCAAGATGAAGAGAACAAAAGGTATGGAAGAGAAGTTTGAAGATGTTAACATCATCATTATCATGTGGAGGAAAGATGCAGAAGAAGAAAGTCCAACAATTCCAAAGGAAAAGTAAGACTTATTTCTTCTCTTATATTTTCCATATACTTTTCCTACTTTTATCCTCTACATCCAAAGACAAGTCTATGAGAACATCTTGTGAAAAGATAGTTTAAAGAAGAAGCAGTTTCTTTTTTTGCATTATACTTGGTCATGATTTAGTAGATTTGACAAAGAATTGCATTGAGAGAAAGAAAAGCAGCAGATTTTGAAGACAACTTGTATATTTTGACTCATATGTATGAGTTATATATAAGTTGAAGATTTGAGCAGGTAGCTATATATTCCCTCAAAGAATTCTTAGAGTGTCAATACAAAGCTACTTGTTATATGACAAGTTGCAGAGAAGTATATTTCTTCTTTATCTAACTCTTGAGGTAAAAGAGTATTTGTAGAAGATCTTAGAGACTTGAAGAGAGGTTTCATGTTTGGAAAAGTTACCTCATATTCAATATTTTCAGAAAAATTCAGAAAATTTAGATTTTTGATGTACTAGTCAGTTGAAGAATCTACTTTCTATGATTGTCTTGTTTTTTGGATACATGCTTGTATTCAAAAAGGTGTTCCATCAAATCCTATCACTTGATTGAGAAATGGAGTTAGCCAAAAGAAAGTCAAGCAGATATTTTCACATTTCACCCAGGAAGAATATGAAAAGATGAAGTATCAACTTGCAGCTTTTGGAGTTCTCAAGGTGAGAAGTTTGTCCACTTATGTTTCAAGTAGAAGTTGTAGATTCTTGAGAAGGATTTGGTTAAAGAAAAGTTTTTACAACTTTATGTGAGAATCATGGACACTTCGAGACATTGAGGTAGCAAATCAAACATTCAGTCATGAAGGTTTGATGAGAGCAGATTCATCACATGTATTTTGTTGGAGAGATCATTGATCTTGGATGATCTGGTATGATCTTGTAAGATCTTGATAGATCTTGTATGATCTTGTATGATCTTGATAGATCTTGTATGATCTTGGATGATCTTGAATGATCATGAAGATCTTGAGTATTTATGAGTCAGATATCTATCCTTTGTTTGTGAAAGTTCTTTAACATTGGAGGAAGTAAGTCAAAGGTTCAGATTCTATCAGATTTGTGTTGTAGAGAAATAGAAGAAGATACTTGTTATGTTGCAGAAGGTTATGAATCCTAAAATGCTTTCAACAAGGTTTTTATGATAGATCAGCTAACCTTATTCTAGATTTTTGGGAAGCTGAGGAATGATAGGAAAAGCTATTAGCATGTGCACAATGCTAATAAAAAGGGTTCATAAGTTTTGTTTCAGACATAGATATTAATGTTATGAAAAATCAGATTATGAAGGAAGACGTTCCAGATTTCATAAAGTTTGATATATTTGAAGAATTTTGGATACTAGTGTTAAATCATCCAGGGGGTGATGAAACATGAAGACTTATTTTTTAGCCATATGTGAAAGAATGCAGATTCATACCTATAAGAATTCCAGGTATTCCTATATCAGGTATTCCTATATCAGGTATTCCTATATGTCCTTTGTCAGTTTCTCTTTATGTTCCGGCTTTGAAAGAAGAAGGAAGAAGGAGAATGTTTGGAGAAAGTTCATATTAGTGTTTTGGTTTAGAAGATGGTTCCAGAATTCTATTGAAGAGGAGTTTGATATTTCAGAGAGGTATGTTTCAAAGGTGCGCACATATATGTTTATACCAGATTCTGAAGGAAAGAGGTATGAAGGACTTACAGATAGAACAAGGATGATGACAAGATGATATCATAGATATGAAATTTTGAAACTCATAGGATGAGTTGAGTTGAGTACAGTCAGAGGTGAACCAGCTAGTGTTCATAATAAACTAAGTTGTGAGTTGTCAGTCATAGGTTCCAGGATTCAGTTCCTGATTTTGTTTAGTGTATTTACATGACACAACAGAAGTACGTTGAGAAAACTTTCATAAGGTAAATGCAAATATGTGGATCCTAGTGTATGTTTACAGGTTTGAGAAGACAGGAGATAGCAGGTTCAAAGTCAGTTCATGCTACATATGTTGTCAAGCAGTGATTGCTTGATGTATACACTATTGGATATCTAGTTTGCATATTTTCTCAGGTATTATGGTTCATATTCAACAAATTTGGTTTTTTGAAGTTTGAAGAAAGTCAAATTAAGTTTTGAAGAAGACTTTTGAAGAAAAGGTTTGAAGATCAATTTTGGAAGTACAAGTTTGAAGCTTATGAACTTTGCAGATGAATGAAGTTATATATCCAGTCCAGTTTGTACCATTGTGACATTGAAGGGGGAATTGCTGGAAAACAATGTCTCAATAGTCCATTTTTCTCAGACTGGACGACGATTGCTGGACGGTGACAAATCTGGCGAAGAGTTATTTTTAGAGATCGTCACGTTTATTTTGAGGAGCTTTTCTTATATAGTTCGCTTGTGCTTTATGCTTTTGGAGTGCTTTATTTTATGGAGATTCAACTATATAAGAACATGCTTGGCTCATTGTTCAATTATCCTACACCTATTTCAACACAAGCTTTGGAGCTTTGGTACCTCAATAGAGGTGGTGCTCTTAACACATGGGGCAACCATGGTGCTATCTTGGAGCATGTTGAGGAGTGGCTATGGAGTTCTTCTTAGACGAGAAGAGTGTTGTTGAAGCTCAAGGTCAAGGACAAAACATGGAAGCGCATCTAGGAAGTGGACACACAAGAAGAAGGAGCGAGTAGGGAGCACCAAGAAGCACCTGTCAAATTTTTCGAAGAAATCCCTATAAAAATAGTGATTTTTATCACTAAAAACCATTGTAAATACCATTTTCCATTTTTGTAACTCCATTTTTTTCAAGCCGAGGAATCCTCGAGCTTGAGGGGTATTAGAATTACCATCATACCAATTTTCATAATTTTTAGACTCCGTTTGAGCCCTCAAATAAGCCCTGGAACCTAATTTTTAACTAGGTCGGACACTAGGTCTGGACATGGCCAAAACCACTCAAAAACTATAAAAAGGGCTGGAGAGCTCATTTTTGAGGTTAGCTTGTTGTAGATTTGAGCTCTTGTAAGAGATTCCTTTTGTAATCGAAGCTCTTCCATTGTTCCACTCTTTGCTCTTACCTTGTGCGTGTGTGTGTATATGTGTGTGCATGCTTGTGTGCTTTCACTCACACACTTGTGCCATCACTTGCTCACGGTCTTCATACCGGTCCTCACGTCTCCACGGATTGACATTTATGAGGTGTATCTCCTCACATTGGTACTTTCCATTGTGCTAGAGTGACACCAAATTTGGTGCCGTTGCCGGGGAGAGAGCTTGGAGGACAAGCGTGTGACGGTAAGACGTAGATTAGTGACGTTGGAAGGTAAAAAAATCACCATTTTCAGTTCAGTTTTTGAGTTTTTCTTCTTCTTCATCTTCACCTTCATCACCATCTTATCCCATCTTCATATTATCTGATTTTCTCCATTTTCGACTATATCTTCACCTTCTTTTTCACTAGGGGCTGTGAAAAAGAAGCACAGAGGGTGTTCAGAGCTGAAACACTGAAGAAATAACCTTGAAATCCACCTCAAACGTGAAGAATCTGAGCGTCAGTATCGCGGTGTGAGAGGAACAACGTCTGGTATCACAAGTGTCATATCGTGACGTTGGAGGGTAACTTTGCATCTACAGGCACCTAGAAGTGACAAGGAGGACACAAGGTACACATATTTGCAAAAAATTTTGAATTTGGGTGTAAAAAACTCCAAGTATTGTGTCCGGTTGAGTTTTGGTATCGTGATACCAGAACTCCCGTGTATCGCGATACTTGTCGAGGTATCATATCGTGCATATCAACTTGAGGTATCGCGATACCATTCTGGTATCGTATCATCAAGTGTTGGTATCGCGATCGCAGTCGCCCTGGTGGTATCGTATCGTTGGCCCAGTTGGTATCGTATCGCCAACTTGGTATCGTATTGTCCCCAGTTTTGGTATCACGATCGCAATTGCTCCAGTGGTATCGTATCGTCGATCGAGCGGTATCATATCACGCGTGACAGTGGTATCGTATCGCCACTTGCATAAGTATTGTATCGTGTGCAAAGTTGGTATCATATCGCCTCCAGTTTTGGTATCGTATCGTGCAAAAAGTGGTATCGTATCGTCTATAGAGTGGTATCGTATCGTAAGGTTGGTATTGTATCGTGCAACTCAGAGGTATCGTATCGTGGCCGTTTCCAGTATCGTATCGTGTGGATAGCAGTATCGTATCGTGGAAGTTGGTATCGTGATCACAATCATCCCGGTAGTATCGTATCATCTAAGGTGGTATCGTGTAAGACAAAGGTATCATATAATGAAAATCTGGTATCGTATCGCCTGTTCTGAGCTCCCAGAGAGACCCTGTTTCCCTGTTTTAACCCCCAAAACCCTGAATCGGCATAACTTTCTCATATGAAATCCGTTCGGAGTGATCTTGGGTTCGTTGGAAAGCTTGTGGGGAGTACTACCAAATTTCCATTGGTTACGGTAAAAATAATATGTGGATTATTAGATATAGTATTTTGAAGTTGACCCTCAGGTGGACTAGGAAACCAAAGAGCTCCAAAGGAGTTTGAGCAATACAAAGGGAAATTTTGGACTTGTAGACAAGGCTTATGAACCTGAGATCTGGCAGACACCTAGGCAAGGATAGACAAAGCATTAGATCATCGGAGGCTAGTATCAACCATACAGCCAAGTCTTGGGCACAACAACTAAGTGGGTATCCCTACACACTAAGTTTCGACACAAGTGATTTAGAAATGTCTTTTAGCATGGAAAGACCCACACGTAGTTTAGGCACTTCTTATTTACAAACACCAGAAGGTCTCTATAAGACACAATTGGAGTATATCAGGACCAACCAATTAGGTGCTCGCATATATGAGGATGGTCTAAGACGATCAGTGGTCCAACTCAAAAATCTTGACCAACCCTTTGGACTTGAACACCCAATGGTCAAGTTCGAAGAGGGTGCATACATTGATAAGGAAGGAACCATGTATGTGGTTACCAGCCTACAAGATAGGACATATGAGTTTGGAAACATCATTCCTGAGAACGAGCTAGGAGACCTAGAGAAAGGAGACCTAGGAAGAGAATCCAAGACTCCTAGAGGTAAGTCAGTCTTGACTAGAGTGATCACTCCATATTGGATCCCTCAAGACAACAAAAGCATAGAATTGTTCTTAAATAGGGGAATAGAGGAAGCTTTTTGGAGATTCAAGCCAGATCAACCTAACCCAATAGTCACCATCTATGAGTTCAAGGATCCGGAGACACCAGGGAAAGTTGTCTATTTAGATCACACCTCAGAGAAACTGCTCTTGGTAACAGAGCAGGATAGACATGCATACACTTGGCAAGGTGAATTAGTTTTCCCTCCACTAAGATCTAGTGTTTCCCATGGTCTCCAAGGAGCAGGATCATCCAAGGCTCATGAAGCCCAGAGGGAAAGAACCAGAGAGAGACCTGAGGTAAGCTTTGCACATACTGTGGGTAGGGACCAATCAGGACATGAAGATGAACGACTTGAAAGGGAGAGACATAGAGCACATAGGCATCAAAGAGATGAACATGATTTTCCGTTGCCTAGACCCCAAGAGCACTCAAGAACTCTTAGACCATCTCAAGTGATTAAGGCAATGAAGAACTATTTTGATGGGTTCGGAGACCCTCATGATCATGTAGCTGAGTTTAAACAGGTGCTGAGAGCTGAACAGGTTGAGGA
Source organism: Ceratopteris richardii (assembly GCA_020310875.1). NCBI lineage: Eukaryota > Viridiplantae > Streptophyta > Polypodiopsida > Polypodiales > Pteridaceae > Ceratopteris > Ceratopteris richardii. The sequence goes on from CM035434.1 coordinate 75,202,215, forward strand.
CTTGTTCAGCCAGTTTGAGGCATTTGGTTTGACTCTCAAGGGTATTGCCTTAGCTTGGTTTCAACCCCTGAATAGTCGCAACTACCGAGAGATAGGTCAATTGCTAGAAGAGTTCATTGTAGAATTTTCCAAGAATGGTATCAGGCATAACACATCATCCTTGATCCACAGCTTCAAGCAAACACCCCAAGAAATAGTACGATTGAGTTACCCACAACAACCAAACAAGTGGCCTTGTTTTTAGATGGCCTATTGAGCACAAAGTTAAGGTCATATGTGTACTTTCCATAGAAGAGTGTGTGCAGATGTGCATTGACATAGAAGACAACTTCGGTGAGGAGTTAGGACTGTCCAAACTCTACAAGGACTCTGACAGTTCTAATAGTCATACCTCAAGAACCTCTACTGAGATAGATGAGATAGTTGAGCAGGTTGCCAAAAAGCTAGGAGTTCAAAATAGACAAATGCCAAGGGTCAACCCATTGAAGTGATGCTATACATGTGGATGAGATCACATGGCTAATGTATGCCCAATGATGGCTCAACCCCAACGAAACCCTAATGCTCTCTATTGCACCATTGAGAGAAAATACACAAACCATACGGCTCAAGATTGTCCATACAATAAGCAGGCTTTTAGACAAATGTATCAGCAACCTTACCAACAAGGTAGGTATCGGAACCAATACCAACAGCCATATTATAGGCCACAACAGCAATACCAGGCACCATACAGGCCACAACCCGTCCTAGGAAACCAACCACCAACTCCTGCCAATGTGATCCCAGTTAAGTATACGATGGCGGAGGAGAACCCTCATAGAGCATTGGTGCCACTAAACCCTTTGGTTTCAGAAAATGTCTCTCACGCTCATGGTTGAGACTACTTCCATGAAGATAGCTCACAAGCTTATTACATAGTTCACCTGAGCAAAGTGAGACTTCTCCATATCAATACAAGACACCACTCATGGAACAAAATTGGGAGCCACAATACTCCAATGTCATGTACACGAATCCTAACCCCCGGCCCCAATTGAGACAGGTAAGACCACAAGCCCCTAGAGGACCATGTTTTAGATGTCAGGGTGACCATTTCATTCGTGAATGCCCCCACTCACTCATTCCAGGACAAGGACAAAACATCACAATACAAGGCTTTTGTCCTGAGTGCGGCAAGGAACATCTTCCAAGAGAGTGTCCTAGGAATCCCTCTAGTGCGCCCAAGGTTACACCCATCAATGTGGTAGGCTTAGTGGCAGATTCAAGTGCAAGTAGCAATAATGTGGCTCCTGTACAGGCAGTTACTAGGGCACAAGCATTAAAATAGGATAAACCGGCTGAACAATCGGAGTCAAGTGAGTTAGGAGACCCTAGTAAAAGGAAAACAAGAACATGGAAAGATACTAGGGAGAGAAACAATCGTAAGTGGAATAAAAAGTTGTCTGAAATAGAAGAAAGCATAAAAGATGCCAAAACAAAAATAGAAGACATCGCATCTCAAAGCCCCTCGCATGCCGAAGCTCCATCCACACCACCTCATCCCACCCCATCAACCCCTGTAAATAACCCACAACCAGGGTTTGTTCTTACAGATCCAACCCCAGAAGGCTTGGACATGATGTTCAAGGCCTACCAGGTTCGACTTCAAGAAGGGCCAACAACTGCAAACCTAGACAAGAGTTACCCTAGAGTAGATTTAGAGATTGAAAGGAAAAAAATGTGCATCAAAATGGTAGAAGTAGCTCAAGCTATGCTCGAGACTAGTCAAAAGTTCAATCAGACAAACTCTGTCAAGCCAGATTTGCATTTCTAGGGCTTACTAGAAAGATTAGAGTGATTGGTAAACAAACCCTAGGTTCCTTTACCCCCACAGGCTCAACCAGTTGTTGAAAGAGAGATTTCACCACGAATGAAAACTTATGTTCTTGATTCCATGGATGAGGGAGCACCTCTTTCAATACAACAGTACTCTCAAGAGTTCTTACGGGAAATACAAGAGGAGAAATGGGCCAAGGAGAAGGGCAATCCCCCTCCTATTCCTGAGATTGATGATCTACATGATCAATTTCCCCAAGACATTCCGTCTATCTATGGAGACCAAGCAGAGCAACAAGAAGATGAGAGATTAGATTTTGAATCTAATTCTTTACAAGAGTTTCCACAATTCACAAGACCTTGGGAATCTGAATCTCTTCAATTAGAGCTCCCACAATATTGGTAAGAAATGAAGACTCAGTGGTTCCAAGAAACACTGATGTTGTGAAGAACACTAAGGTACAGTGTCATCTCACTGTAGAAGAGCTGCTCAAAGCAAAACCTAATAATGTGAAGGATCAGGTTCCAGAACTTGATTCCAATATGCCAAAAGCAGGCTTTAAGCAAAAAGTTCCAGAAATACCTCTTGATAAAACAGGAGACATGAGCGAAGGTGAAGAAGGTAATACTTATCTTCCGATCACCTATCAAGGTTACACAACCAAAGAAATCGTAGATTCAGGTGTTGGTGTTGCTATTGGGACCACCTCTTTGTGGAAGCGATGGGGCAAACCCACATTAAGATCAACTAGAATGAAGCTTCAAATGGCAGATGGTCATTTTGAAAGACCTTTAGGATTGCTCGAAGGGATAACTCTAACCACTTGTGGTGTAGAATTTGAACACACATTTGCTATATGTGACTTTGATAAAAATAATGTTTATGAGATGATCCTAGGAAGACCCTTCCTACGACAATTGCAAATAGTACAGGATTGGGGAACCAACTCCTTGTACTTACAATACTTAGGGGTCACAACCAAGGTTAATTTGAAGGATTACACCTTCAGAGATGTACCACCCCTACAATGGAATCCTATCCACAAAGCGAAAGAGGATTCTATCTCTATGCATTTTGGGAGTTCACCTTATCCATCCTCGCTGCATGAAGATACTCACTTGTGGATGTGCAAGGTCGTAGAGGAAGAAGAAAAGCGCCTAAAAGCGAGAGAAGAAGGAACTTCCCCAGGAGATAGACCAGTTAAAGACCCAGCCTATATACCGATGATTTTTCCAGATGAGGAATTTGAGCCTCACGGTTGGGCAGAAATCTTAGCTACCATGGACATTGCAATCAATGAAGAACAATGGACGCCTCATTGTGATGAGGAGGGTTATGATATTTCAGTGTTCATGTGTCAGCCCTTGTTGGAAGAATGTGACCCTAGTAATGTCATAGAAGAAGAAGAGAATGATGATGATCTAGAGTCCATTGTGATGGATATTTGCTTCGTCTTAGAGGAGCACTATCTAGAAGATGTAGGAGTATTGACTCAAAAATAAGAAGAACCTTTCACAAGCATTAAAACTGTAAATTCAAAGGATGGAAGTGAAGGTAGTAAAAAGAAAAAGAAAAGAAAAGCAGTGAAACAAGAAGAGGAGGAATCATTGTTCGAGGTACCAAAAAATTTCAAGAAATATGAAGTTGAAGATCGGAAAATTTTGGTACGAATGCCTAAGAGAGAGGCCATCGTAGGAGAATCATATGACAATAAAGAAAAGACCAAAAAGATAGTAGTGACCATTGAAGAGAACAAAGAGAGATGTACGTACATAGGAGATGACCTAAGTGCAAAAGAAGAAATGGAAGTTGTAGCTCTATTAAGGGAATATATGGATGTGTTTGTGTGGCACTATAGAGACCTGAAGGGAGTAGATCGGAAAATTTGCTCTCATATTATCCCCATGACTGCTGATGCCAAACCCACCAAACAAAAGCCCTATACATATAATGACACTTATGCAGCTAAAATAAAAGAAGAAATTGATAGGCTGATTGAAGGTGGATTTATCTATGAGATTGAGCATACTGAATGGGTTTCCCCCATTGTAGTGGTGCCCAAGAAGAATGGAAAGTTGCGAGTGTGTATTAACCTTAAAAAAGTTAATGTTGCTACAATTCAAGATAGTTATCTGCTTCCAATCACTGAACATTTGTTGGAGCGTGTTGCAGGCAAGGAAGTTTATAGCTTCCTTGATGAATTTTCAGGTTACAACCAAGTAGCCACTGCCCCAAAAGATCAACATAAAACAACTTTTGCCACAGAATGAGGAATCTTTGCATTTCGTGTGATGCCATTTGGTCTCACCAATGCACCTGCAACATTCCAAAGGCTCATGTGTCATGTCTTCAAAGAGTTCTTGCGAAAGAGCTTAGAAGTATATGTGGATGATTTATGTGCCCATTCCCAAGAGAGAAGATACCACATCCCTAATCTTAGACATATCTTCAACAAGTGTAGAGAATATCGAGTGTGTATGAACCCAGAGAAGTGTGTGTTCATGGTACGACAAGGTAAAATCTTAGGTCACATTGTTTCTAAGAACGGAATATCAACAGATGAGGACAAAGTTAGAGCCATAGCTGAGTTGCCTAGGCCAAGGAACGTTAAAGAGGTACAAGCCTTTATGGGCCATTGTGGATATTACCACAGATTTATCCACATGTATGCGATCATAGCAAAACCTCTTTATGCCTTGTTGACAAATTTTGAGTGGAACGACAAATGCAAAAATTCCTTATCCTTGTGGCTGGTCCATATATACTTCTTCCTATAACTCACCATGTAGGAAAGCATTCTTCACATCCATCTGATGCAAAGTCTATCCTTTTGCTGTAGCTAATGCAACAAGTGGTCTGACAGTAGACATTTTAGCTACAGGGCTGAATGTTTCCTCATAATCAATGCCATATGTATGTGCATAACCTTTAGCTACCAATCGTGCTTTATACCTGCTTATGCTACCATCAGCATTATGCTTTACCTTGTAAACCCATTTGCAGCCTATGGATTTCTTTCCTTGCGGCAATGGAACCAGCTTCCATGTATCATTTCCATAAAGTGCAGCCATCTCCTCATCCATAGCTTTTTCCCAATCTGTATTACCAATTGCATCTTCAAAACAAGAACGTTCAGCATCTTGTATTACCTTTGTCATGTAGGCACAATGGCGAGCCATGTAACTATCATATGTCAATCGTTGCACTGAATTACGCATCCTCCCAAATCTTCTTGGTCCTGGGTCACTTCTTCTTGTATCATCTGCATGTGCCCTTCTTACTCCTGGAGTCTTCACAGAGGGCAATCCAAGTTCCTCATCAAGACTCTTTTCTGAACCGCTTGAATCTCCATTAGCGTCTTCAAAACCTGCACCTGTTTTACTACCAGCAGAAAGCTTTTCTTTACCTTTCTTGGATGTATTTGATGAATTTGCTAGACTGAAATTTCCACGCAATCTTCCACTCCATGGATTTGAGTTGGAACTATTGCTTGGTGATGCATCCGGTCCACTCAAAACTTGAGATTCTGCACTAGATTTTTCAGCATTTTCTTTGTCATTTGGTTTAAGATTCAGTCCTTCTTTGGCATCTGCATAGAAGCTTGACATTTCATCAAATACCACATCTCTGCTCACCTTCACCTGTCGTGTGAGTGGGTTATAACATTTGTACCCCTTTTGCTCAAGGGAATATCCAATGAAGACACATTTTTCTACTTTCGGATCAAGCTTTGTCCTCAACTGATCTGGAACATGTACATATGCAATACAGCCAAAAAATTTAAGATGTGATAAGTTTGGCTTTTTACCTATAAACTTCTCTTCAGGTGTAACTTGATGTACAACAGCAGTCGGAGTTTTGTTCATGATGTATACAGCAGTATGCACAGCTTCTGCCCAATAACAATGAGGCATATTCTTCTCAGCCATCAAGGCTCTTGCTATTTCTGCAATATGTCTATTTTTGCATTCAGCAACACCATTCGGTTGTGGTGTGTACCTACATGAAAACTGACGCCGAATTCCATGATTTTTTAGAAAACTGCTGAACTCATTTGACATGTATTCACCTTCTCCATCAGATCTTAATGTTTGAATGTACTTCCCTATCTGCTTTTCCACCATAACTTTAAAATTCTGGAAGTGAGTGAACACCTCGCTCTTCTCTTTCATGAAATATACCCATACTTTGCGTGTATGATCATCAATGAAGGTAACATAAAACCTGCAACCGCCCATAGATGTGGTCTTTGTTGGACCCCAAACCTCTGTATGTACTACTTCTAGTACATTCTCACTAACATGCTTGTCATGTGGAAATGATGCTCTTGATTGTTTACCAAATTGACATGCTGCACATATCTTTTGCATTTCTGCAACGTTGAAATTTGGTAGTCCATGGACAATCTCCTTTGATTGCATCAGTTTCAGCCTTTGCAATTTTGCATGTCCAATCCGTTTGTGCCATCTCTATATATGCAATAACTCCTGCACCTTTCGCAAACATGGCTGCATTCATTTCAGGAATCTTCACATTTAAGGTGAACATCCTACCCACTTTGTTTCCTTTGGCAACCAATCGTCCATCCTGCTTGTACTCTTCTACATATAATCCATCAGCATTGAACCTGACTTGTAATCCCTGGTCAACCATTTGTCCAACAGAAACCAGATTCTTCGTTATATTTGGAACATGCAGCACATCAGCGAGATGTTTTACCTTTCCGTCCTCCATAGACAATGCTATGTTTCCTGTATGCTCAATAGGATGCGATGTGTCATCACCTGTTTCAACATATCCAGGAACTGGCATTTTCTGCAAACTACTAAACCATTCTGCATGACTGGTCATGTGATTTGAAGCACCTGAATCAACATACCAGACATTATCATTCAATTTTGAAACACCAGCAGACATCGTATTCATCATGTGATGTTGAACCATAAACAGCTTCTCAGAATCATCTGCACTTGTGGATGCATAGTTGTTTTGCTGCCTTCTGTTATTTTGATTCTTTAACCTGCAATCACGTTCAAAGTGTCCAGGTTTACCACAATTCCAGCATCCAAGTTACTATCATTACCTGAATCATTTCTTTGGAAATTTCTGCGACCTCTTTGGCTCCCCCTGCCTCGAAACTGTCCTCTTCCTCCTGCATGATTCTGTTGTTGACCTTGGTCTTGGTTACTGTTTCCTCTTCCACTTCCAAAACCTCTACCTCTGCCTCTTCCTCTGCCAGAGTAGAATACCTGCTCAAAACTGGGCTTTCCTTGGGAGTTTGAATCCTCACCAAGATTCTTTTCTTCAATGATCAACATAGAGACCAAATCAGCAAAATTCAGAATATTTTCCCTGGTCTGTATAGAAGTTCTGAACTGCTTATATGCAGCTCCTAAACCACGAAGGCACACTTCCACCTTATCATCATCATCTACATTCACGCCAATAGATGCAAGTGACTCACATATGCTTTTGATTTTTAGAGTGTAGTCATTTACCGACATGCTCTTTTTCTCCAATGTATGCAGCTCGTTCTTGAGTTGCAATTTCCGTGCCTTTGTATTGGTCTCGTACAAAGTGACCAATTCTTTTGGAGTCTTGGCATCCTATATGTGTCCAATCATGATATCCTGTATGCTAACAGATAGCCAATACATTACCTTTGGTGCTCCTTGATTCCATTACTCATATGCTCTTAACTGTTCTGCAGTCCAATTCCTTTCTGGTAACTGCAAAGCATTTTCATTCTCTCCTTCGATGTACTTCCAGTAGCCTTTTCCCATCAGGAAATTCGTCATTCTGAATCTCCAAGCATGGAAGTTGTTCTTGTCCAGCTTACCACTCATAAGCTGACTCATTCCATCTCGGTTTGCCATTTCTGCAACAATTCACAACACCACAACACACTACAAGCAGCACTTCTGCTTGAACACTGTCGCACTATGACGTGACACTTCGATCTCAGAAAAAACACAGTATTCGTGTATCAACAGTACACAGAATGGCTTGAAATTCTGAATCTGGAATATATGAGTGTCGCTTGAAATTCTGAAACTGACCTGGTTTTTCTCTGGGCCCCACCTTGCAGGCTCAAAATGGAGGTCGAGATGGCTCCAAAACTTTGATTTGAGGTCTTTTACCTTCACGGTGATTTTCGTAGCAAACGGAGGCCGTTTGTGAAATCGCGTTTTCTCCACGCCTTGCCGCGTAGTCTTCACCGTTGCCTTCTCCACGAGCTCTCTACAGCCACGCTGCCTCTGATACCATGTCACGAGGAAGGAGATAAGGAAGAGAGCTCACACACACACTCTCACTCTCAAGGAGAAGCACACACACAGATTGAGGCAAGGAAGAATGAATCTTCTTCTTCTTCTTCTATTACATAAAAGGAATGTACAAGAATGACCTAAAAACAAGAATACAACCAGTGCAATATATAAAGACCAGTACATAAGGAAAAACCTAATGTCTGCGAATGAGTGAGTTGGCAAGAAACAAATGTGCCATCACTCTCGGTAGATAAATGTAATAAAGCTCAATGAAGTATCCCTAACATATACCGGCGTGACCACTATACATGTCAGAGAAACGAAAAACTGGTACGTGTCATCCTGGATCATCACATGTTGAGCTTGATATCTCAACACCATTCGCATGGTCCCCCTGGTGAGCAAGTGGATCCAAATGACATTGCACCGGTAACCTTTCATGGACTGAAGAGAACAAAAAGGGAGGTAGAAGTACAAGGTACTGATAGCATTACACAGAATGAATACATGGAAGAAATGCTTGAAGCATTTTATGAGATGGACGAAGATCACGATGGTGGAGAAGATGTTGTGAGTTTCATGGACACAATAGAATTTCCATGATCAGAAGCCAACGAAGAATACAAGAAAATGTGAAGAGTAACTCGTTTACTACTATATACTGGGGCAAAGATATATGTACTAGATGTGTCACACGCGATGCTCAATATGCAATCCATTTATGGATGGTCAAATAGTAGTGCCTCTGAATTGTTTAGGTAAGTGGATTTGAAATAAACTTTAATTGTTGTATCAAAATAGCTTTATTTACTAATATCATTCTAAACACTATTCCAAAGCACTTTGTAAAATTGTCTATGAAGGACATCATAGATATTTACCTGATGGACATGTTTTACGTGAAGGGCAAATTAGTCGATAAGCGCAATGCCAAATGAAAGCTAGTGATTGGAAACAGCTATGGGATTCAAGAACACCAGCCGTTGGCATGAAACGGTTGTCGATCTTTCATGAACTCTCTTATTGGAGTGAGTTATTGATCAATCATTTGGTAGACTTGATGCATATTGTCACTCTAGTACAATGGTGAGTACGACCGTGAGGAGCCCCACCTTGTAATTTTCAATCCGTGGAGAGGTTAGGCCGATATGAAGATCAAGAGCAAGTGAAGAGCATGAAGGTGATGGTGAGAAATGTGATTACATACACACACATGCACACACACACAAGGAAAGTGGCGATGGAGATCAATGGAAGGCAAGAAAAGAACTCATACTCATATTCATCATCAACTAATTACAATAGCTCTTCTAATTACTAGCTCATAAGTTCAACAATAACAACAACAACAACCTCAAAATGAGCTCTCTAGCTCTATTTATAGTTTTTGCATAGTTTTGACCAATTTCACGTCTAATGACTGGCATAGTTAAAAAATAGGTTCTACATCTAATTTGATCTCTCTAACGTTTCCAAAAATTATGAAAATTTGTATGAGCTTTCTACTTAGACTCCTCAAGCTTGAGGACTCCTCGGCTTGCACAAAATGGAGTCACCCATGTGGTAATCGGATGTGTGTACATATATTACATTGTTTTAGTGATAAAAATCACTGGCATGCAAACAAATGATGCAAATGAGTGGGACGGCTGATGAATACTTCTAAGTGGTATTCCCAGAAGCTGGTAGTGAACATGTCTTCAAACGCTTACTTGTAGCAGGCCGGCATATATTTCAGTCTACAGTGCCACACATAGCATACTTTGAGTGAAGGTGTCGTGCTCATGTCATATACTAATTCTGAATTGCCATGTTCAAATCTTGGTGTGTTCAAAGTGGGAGCCTTGACATGTGGGAAAGTCTTGAAGACCATCTACATCATATCGAAAATTTTCTCACTCATTTGTGTAGCAATATCATTCATTTGATGTAGACAGAGGAACCAATGATGGCTAGTGTCCATCATATAGCCAACAGTGGGAGTGTTATTCGTGGGAGGTGCGAGATAGGGGTAGTTGAGCCAATTTCTGCATTAACAATTGTTCTAAACTTTGATAGCGAATGCCTTCCATATGCGTCTTCAAGGAATTGGTCCATGGCATGGGTTGTACTTCAAGTGGGTAGGCACGTGCATCCACATGTGCATCATTTCTGGGTATTGTTGGAGTAATTCCACACGCCATGTTGGTTGATATATATGACCTCTTTCCGCTTTGGGGGGAACATCTTCTGGCTCGAACTGTGTGGCATGTGTGGAGTGCTTCTTAGTGATGCTTTCAATTTGGAAATTGTATTCCTCGAGCAAGAGGAAATAAGGTTTATATTGTAGCTCACTCGTCATAATGTGTCGTCGGTGTGCTATAGCAAAAAAGTAAGAAGACTTCAAAATAACCTCTTTGATGTTGTCCATGGCATGTAACTGCACGTCAACTCACGCCGAATGTGTTTTACCAAGTTCCTCAACCATTTTTACCATGCTGGAGGAGGTAATTCATATGTATCATGTCCTTCTAGTGATGAGCATCCTCCGACCATGGGCAATGGTACATATTCTTCTTCAAATGTGTCATCGACTGGTATGGGGATAGTCTCGTCGGGTTCTGGCAAGTCTAGTGGAGAATCAGATCGAGGGGGTTCCATCATGTTGGTCTGTAATTCCTGTACTTTCATGCATAGTGCATTAAATTCATCTAGGAGGGCCGATAGGACGACGTCCTACACAATGGTAGGCTCTAATGAATCCTTTAACAACAATTGCTTGTTTGTTTCCTTGAGTGTTTGGCATTCTTCTTGTAATCTATCATAGTCTTCTAGCACCCGTGCATGGTCTTCCAAGAGAATCTACATTGACTCTAGAGGAACAGCTTGAAAACAAGAGGGGCTAATGGGAATCTCCGAATTATCCAAGGTGGCCTCAAAATTCTTGCAGTTTTTTTGTTGTAGACGTTGATTTTCTTCCTTGGCTGCATTGAGATGCCTTCGAAGGAGCACCATATTACGTGACAATTGAGCATTGCGCATCAAATAAACATCTAACTGCGACTCGACTTCTTTGATGCATGTTTGTATTTCTGCCTCAAGAGTTTGTTGATGCTCTTGATGCTCTGCTTCCAAGTTTTGATACTTCATGTTGAGTTCCTGGTTTTGTAAAGTTAGTGCATCTAACTGTTTCTCCAAATCCTGCGTGGTCTGTTGGAGGGCCGAATGTTGTTGCCCTAACGAAGAATACTCTACATTAATCTGTTGAAGACACTGTATCATCTACTGGATGGCAACATCAACAGTGGACGATGATCACGATGCAAAGGTGGGAAATGACACATGGGGGGAGGGGGGGTTTGTAATGCAATGGGAGTAGGAGTTGGGGTAGGGATTGTGGATGTCGTGGAAAGTGATGCAAGAGATGTGCGAATAGATGTCGTGTGAAGTGTGGTACGTGATGTGGGTGATACATGCAAATGTACATCCGGTGAAGCAGTGAGTGAGATTTCCATGTCACTGGAGGTGCTTTCAGTGATAGCAATGTGAAAGAACAAAGTGGGTGTGATTGTGTGGGGTCGGGGTTAGAAAATGTGTGGTGAGAGGTGAGTGGGGTGGTGTTCTTGGTGGCCATAAGAAGGGAGCTTGCGGGCAAAGTTCCTGAGGGAGCCTTACAAATGGGAAAAGTGAGGTCTACAAATACAAAAAGGATGTGAAAGAGGAGTAGGATGAGAGTGGTAGTGTAGATATTGCAAAGGAGTACAATGGGTTAGTTCTATACGAGGGGAAATGAGGGGGTGGGAAAATGACAGGTGGCATATGGATAGATGGAATGAAGACCGAGGTGATGGGAGGAGGAGTCATAATAGGATTGGATATTGGGGGCCAAACGGAAATGGGGGATGGAATACGAATGTGAGGGCTCTCCACAATGTCAAGGGAGGGTGGGGTTGGTGCTGGGATGGTTTCACTAACGATATATACATGGGAACTATCTTCACTCACTGTTAGGTCAATAGTAGAAGAACCTACAAGTTGTGAAGATGTGATAGGATTTGTCCATACTCAAATATATGTGCCCGGTCGTTTGAGAATTCAAACCCGCCAAGCGTTGAACTTGGGAAGGGGTTTCTGTAGCAAGTAACATAAGGCTTCCGGCACAGCTACTGATTGGACCAATTCATGCATAGCAGAGATGAAAGTTTCCTCGAATCCACCGTTGACCGATTCTTGTTGCAAGATGGCTTGGCTCTATTCCTTAGTCACTTTGGTCCTTGCCCAAACCTTATTCATAGTGTTATTCATAGTGTTATTCATAGTGTTATTCATAGTGTTATTCATAGTGTTATTCATAGTGTCACTTTGGTCCTTGCCCTCATTGGTTACCATATGGTCATCATCTTTGTCTTCAGAGTCAGCGTTTTTTCCCTTTGATGGTGTTGTAGGGTAAGCAGGTCATTCAAATTCTTGGGAAACAAATTGGGTATCTGAAAATTGAAATTCACTGGAGGATACTTCCGAGATCTCGAAATCAAACGTAGTGTTGATGTCATCTGTGCCCAAACTAGTGACTGGGAAGGTAAAAGAGTTAGAGACAAATGTAGAGGTCACCACGGGAGCTTCAACAGTAGTGGTGGTACTGGTCGGGATGGTGGTAGGAACAGCGGTTGCTACCTGTGAAACCTCTCGTATGGTAGTGGAGTGATTCAAGCGAACTCGGAGTGGTGGAACACTTGGCTGTAGTTGAACTGGAGTTCGTTGGGGGGACGTCTCAGGTGTGGGCTGTGGTGAAGGTGATTCCGGAACTTGTAAGCAAGGGATTGTGGTGTGCATGCACTTGACTCTTCTAGTATTGGGAGGTCGCATGGTTTCCTTTGGGCCTTTGTATTGTTGTAATTACAATGACAGAAGGGCTCACTCAATAGCGATATCATAAGCCAAACACATGTACATAATGTGTGTGAGTGCACAACAACCATGGACATCCTTTTTCTTCTCCCAATGATGTCCTCCCAATAAGAGCTAGTACTGGATATAAGTAGCAGTATCAATCTTTTGAGGCCCAATAGTGGCAAGGTATAATCCAAACCATAGATGTTTGTGGGGAATTGTAAAGCGCTCCTATGTCGGAAAGGCAAAATGTTGGAGGCATATTCTCAAAGGAGTGGTGAGCTGAGGAGTGATGGCTAAGATTGTCAGCCATTTGTCCACATCACTGTGCTTCATAGCTTCTGGGATAAGGCACTCTTTCTCCGTGGATGTATGATTACCATGAATCTTAAGAGCGGTCCTGATTAAGTCCAAAGACAAGGTGAACTTCTTGAAGGGGGGGTCATTGACTAATGAAGGTAGCACGAAGACTATGTCTAATTCCTTTCGTTCTTGTTCTTCAATAGAGGCCACCAGATAGTAACAGTGATAAAAGTCAAGTTTAGGGAGTGGTGCACTGAAGTAGTTGGAAAATCCTGCTCTCTGCCAGATGGGTTTGAGTTCTTCACTATTCTGAAGGTCTTCAAACTCTTGCGAGAAGAATTGATCGCGCCTCCACACCTTTGCTCTATAAGTCAGGTTGGCTTCATAGATGAACTCTGCTTCGCATAGTGGTTTGGGGAGCCCTTGAAACCAATGCACCTTGCTGCTTACTCTTTCCGTCTTTCCCCGGGGAGGGTCTTCAATGGGCATGGGTCCTATGAAACCTTGGAACTCTGGTTGTATTGTTGTTAACAGGCTCTCAAATGGAAGAGCTGAGAAGTCAACTATAGGCCGTCAGAGCGATGGCTGGTGGAACTTTCTGCTTGCATGATGAAAGCTTGTTTTGATTATGTTGATTAGAACTTGAATTATCCTTTTCCTTCCTAGGGGTGGTGAGGTCTGGGGACATGGCTTCTACCCAACCTAGAAATTCCTCTTCTGATGAACATTCGGGTCTATCCGAGTCTACTTACGATTCTTCCTTGTTCACTCGCTTACTCATTTCCGAGATCTCACCTTCAAATTTATCCTCTTATGTTTCTTCCCCTACAAGGTTTACAATGAAGATGGATATATCATAGCCATCTTCATCACAATGGGGGGTCCATTGTTCTTCATTAATTGCTATATTAGTCGCAAGAATCTCTGCCCAACCATAGGGTTCGAATTCCTCGTCTGGGAACACGACTAGCACATACGTTGGGTCTAGAGGTGTGTTCTAGTTCCGAATTCCTTTGCTACAATTTTACACATCCAAAGGTGTGTATCCTCATGAGCCATGATGGATTTGATGTTAAGGAATGTACCGATTCCTTCTCATCTTCGTTCCTATGTACAGTATTCCATTGCAAGGGTGGTACATCCCTATGTGAATAGTCTGTGAGGTTCACTTTTGTGATCACTCCTAGGTGTTGTAAGTACAAAGAGTTGGTTCCCCAATTTTGTACTACTTGTAATTGTCGCATGAAAGGTCTACCTAGAAGCATCTCATATGCCTGATTCTTCCCAAAATCACATATCGCAAAGGTGTGATCAAATTCTACTCAAGTGGACAGGGTAATGCCTTCCAATAGTCCTAAGGGCCTTTCTATATGTCCATCTGCATTTGCCATCCTAGTAGGTCTAAGGGCTGGTTTCCCCCAATGCTTCCACAAAGAAGTGATTGTGATAGCTACTCCTACACCCGTGTCTAGGATGGATTTGGTAGTATAACATTTGTAACTAATAGGAAAATAAGTGTTACCTTCCTCTCCTTCACTCACATCTCCCACTTTGTCTATGGATATTTCAGGTACCTTTCCTCATACACTTGGTCTAGAAGAAGTTGTAGCTATCTTTGGGAACTGGTTTGCTACATGTTTCCATAGTTCTGGTTTGATTTTCAATAGCTCTTCTAGAGTCAAACGGCATTGAACTTTGGTGTTCCTAATGGCCTCTGTGTTCCTAGGAAGAACTGATTTCTCTCCCCTCATAGGAAGAACTGAGTTCTCTCCCCTTACTAGAATAGTGGGGGGTTTCACCTGAATTGATCGGTCTTCCCATGGTCCCTTGAAGTGAGGTAATTCTTGCAAAGAGTTAGATTCAAAATTAGTATGCTCAATGGGCCAATCATCCACTTGATCTCCATAAATAGATGGGATATCTGCAGGGAACTATTCTCTCGAGTCATCAATCTCTGGTATAGGTGGTCGTGATTCTTGTTCCTTCCTCCATCTTTCTTCTTGGATCTCTCTTAAGATGGCATGTGAATCCATATAGCCCATTTGATGATTCTCTAAGTCTGACCTAGCCCCTTCGAATAGAGTGTACTTCAAGGGTTTCTATGGGCTAGTTTGTGTGCTAGAGCTAACCTTTGTTGTGTTAGATGTGATTTGGTCTAGTCGTTCTAGTAATCCTTGAAAACGTAGCTCAGGCATGGCCATAACTTCCCAATTGAGGTATTGTGTTGCCTCAAACATTGCCTGGGCTAACTCTACCATTTTCATGCACAACTTGGTTCTCTCGATTTCTAAGTCGGCTCTAGGGTAGTTCTTGCTGGATTCTCCTACTTGTGGTCCTTCTTGTATCCTAGTTTGATAAGCTTTGAGCATCATGTCAAGGTTTTTGGGGGTGGGATCTACTAGTATTGATCCTAGTTTCGAGGTAACCACCCGTGGTTCAGCCTCCTATGAAGCCATTTCTAAGATTTTAGCTTTGGTTTCCCTTAGGCTTTCCTCTAACTCGTTGATTTTTGTTCTCCATTTTCTCTTATGTCACTCTCATGACTCTTTCTAGGTTCTCGTTTTCTTTCCTATTGATTCTCCTACTTTGCGGGCTTCAGCTATTCTTTGGGGGATTTTTGGTTGTGTTTGTTTTTGTGCTTGGGCTCTAGTTATTGCCTAGATAGGTATGTACTGGGGTATGGAAACTTCGGTGTGTTGCATGATTCCTATCACATTGATGGGGGTCACTTTCATGGAGGTATTAGCACGGTTCTTAGCTCAATCTCTTATAAAGTGATCCTTCCCGCATTCAGGACAAAAGCCTTGAATATTGAAATATTGTGACTGCACTCCAGCTGCGGCATGTGGACAATCACGTATGAAGTGGCCTCCTTGGCATTTAAAACATGGTCCTTTGAGTCATTGAGGCCTTAGTTGTCTATCTTGTGATCTCGTGTTGGGGTTTCTATACATGACCTGAGCGTAATCCGGTTCCCAATTTTGCTCATACATAGAATTCTCATAGTAAGGGTCTAAGTTTTTTGGTGACTCCATTAGCCTGGTGGGCTATCTACATGGGTGGAGTCAAAACTATTTGCATTAGGAATTGTCTGTGATCAAAGGGGTTGTGGGTACTAATGCCATATTTGAATTCTCCTCTAGTGTGGCATACTTCACAAAAAATACATTAGCTGGGGGTGGAGGTTGTTGTCCTAAGACAGGTTGAGGTCTAGGCCATGCTGGGGGTGGAGGTTGTTGTCCTAAGGAACTTGATAGTGAGGAGGGGCACAGTAGTATTGATGTGGCTAGTACTGCCCTTTGCATCTACCTGGCTGATATTGCTGAGGGTAACCCTACCTAACCACATGTTTATTATATGGGAAATCTTGAGATTTGTGGTTAGTGTATCTGTGCTCTAACACTCCGACTATCACAAAGTAGATTTACTCAAAGAAATCACCAACTGAAAATGGAAATTCCACTTACAATGTTCTCCTAGACTTTTGAAGTAGTTGTTATTGTTTGCCCAAGAGTTTGAGGTACTGCCTGCTTCTCTCTTTGCCCTATGCCACACACACACAAAAGTTCACAATTAATAGCCAAAAAATACCCCAAAAAATTGAAAATATTTGGAAAATCCTAATTTTGGCTTTTTTCTTGACAGTCATGAAGGTCAGACACAATCGCGATGGTGTGTCACTGTCGCGATGGTGTGACACCCACAATGGTCAGAGGCCATGATGATCAAGCTATGATGGTCAGGACCACGACAATGAGCCACAGTCGCGGCGATCAAGTCACGATGGTCAAGTTGCGATGATCACTTACAATCACGATTGTCAAGTCACGATGGTTAGATGAAGAGTATAATTCACAGTTGCGACAATCAAATCACGAGGGTCAAGTGTGATGATCAATGGCAGTCATGATTGTCAAGTCACGATAGTCAGATGACGATGATTAGACCAAGATGGTCGGTCAGGATCACGATTGTCAAGCACCATCGCAATGGTGTGTCATCGTCGTGATGGTGTGTCACCGTCGTGATGGTGTGTCACCATCGTGATGGTGTGTCATCATCGCAATGGTGTGTCACCATTGCAATGGTGTGTCACCATCACGATGATGTGACACAATCGTGATGGCATGAGCCAATTGCCACGATGGTTAGTGACCGTCATGATGGTCAGACACAATCGTGATGATGTGTCATCATCGCAATGGTCAGAAAATCATGCAATTTCAAAAAACTAGTTGTGGATCTATGCAAGCGCTTACCTAGGCTCCTCCTTCATGCAAAAATTTTACTCAAATACATACCTTGATTTGACAACCACAATGGTCAGCTTCAACGGAAATTTTTGAGAAAAAAATGGAGTTTTTACCTGTGTTTTCTACATTTCCATGGTGTCTAGAGGCTGCCCTGCAAGATTAGTGCACCAAAAAACACGAATAAACACCTGAAAAATCTCTCTCTCACTCTCGCACACATAGAAATGAGGGAAAGAGGAGAGAAAGAGGGAATATGATAGATTTTTGGTGATTTTTTGTTGGAGTTTGAGATGATGATGGAGAGTGAAACTAGAAGAAAACTGGAGTAAAAGTGTGTAAAAACTAACTACAAACAACAAAACAACAAAGAAATTTTACTTTCCAATTATTTTTTCCAACACACTTACCATCACACGCTCAACCTAGAACTCTTTCCCATGGCACCAAATTTGGTGTCACTTTTAGTACAATGGTGAGTACCACCATGAGGAGCTCCACCTCATAATTGTCAATCCGTAGAGAGGTTATGCCAATCTGAAGATCAAGAGCAAGTGAAGTACATGAAGGTGATGGTGAGAAATGTGATTACATACACACACATGCACACACACACAAGGAAAGTAGTGATGGAGATCAATGGAAGGTAAGAAAAGAACTCATACCCATATTCATCATCAACTAATTACAATAGCTCTTCTAATTACTAGCTCATAAGTTCAATAATAACAACAACAACAACAACCTCAAAATGAGCTCTCTAGCTCTATTTATAGTTTTTGTCTAGTTTTGACTGTTTTCACATCTAGTGACTGGCATAGTTAAAAAATAGGTTCTACATCTAATTTGATCTCTCTAACGGCTTCCAAAAATTAGAGAAATTGGTATGAGCTTTCTACTTAGAGTCCTCAAGCTCGAGGACTCCTTGACTTGCACAAAATGGAGTCGCACATGTCGTAATCGGATGTATGTACATATATCACATTGTTTTACTGATAAAAATCATTGTTGAGATTATGAAGTAATCTATGAATAATTTATGTGCTTCCTCTATGCTTATGACAAGATCCTATGCTTGATCCTTTGCCTTGAACACATATTTTCAAGAATATGGAAGAGATTCTCTGGAAGACTTTGATCTGAAAGAAAGAAAGCAAACCACAAGGGGAGGGCTTGGAAGAGTGAGGTCGTATGCAAGAGTTGTGGGCAATTACTAAGCCCAATCGAACAATATCTTTACCAAGAGCTCCTTAGGTGCTTTACAGGATGGAAGAGCAAAAAGTGAAGAAGATAATTTCAGAGTTTCGGACACCTATTGGGTGCACGAGGTGTCTAAAGACTCCCTTCACATGAAACGACAATCTTGGAGGGCTCAAGTCTCATGATTGGCACAAGTTTTTACAGTTTGTGCTCCCTATAGCTTTAAAAGATTTTCTTTTGGAGGATGTGTGAACAACCATTTATAAAATTAGTTCCTTGGTATGATGGATCTCTTCTAAAGAGATAAATAGAGATAGCATAGAGAGTGTGAAACTCAATGCTATAGAGGCAGTTTGTATGGTAGAGAAATACTTTCCCATAAGTATTCTCACAATTCAGCTTCATTTACTGGTTCATGTGGTAGATAAAGTTGCAATAGCAGGAACTATCCATAGTCAATGGATGTTCTTCTTAGAGTGGAAGACATTAAAAGGGTTTGTCCGGTAGAGAGCCTGTCCAGGGCAGCATGGCAGAGGGATGGCTTGTACAAGAGTCTCTTGTATTCATAACTGAGTTTCTATGCATGTCGGACCTAGAAATGCCTTGCTTATGGAGCGATGATGAAGATGTTCATCTCGGATGAACCTCAAGGTAAAGGGATGCAAAGAAAAATGGATGCAACTTTCAAAGAGAAGGCAATGAAGTTTTGCATCATTAACTCTAAGCCTATGCAGAAGTCGTTAGAAAGGTATGAACTTGCCAAGGAGACAACTGCAAATGAAAGAGCTCAATTTCAAAAGAATCTTCCACTCGATTTTTGCCCCTTCTAGAAAGTCTTCGACCTCTTCCACCCTTTCCAATGATCAGATGGCTAGATACAACGGTTTCACAAGCAAAGGCAGTGGGTCAAGATATCTCTGAAGAAGAAGAAGAAGAACTCACAAAGGGATGTGATTAGGAGTATTCTAAATACGGTGCACTATGGTCTCATGGATGAAACTTTCAAATTACACAAATTATCAAAAATAGGTCTACTTTTGATAGTGGGGTGATGGTGAACTTTTTCCAAAAAAGTAGAGTTAGTGGAAAAGACGATAATGATCAAGAAGGCCAGCTAGATTATTGTGAAGTGATTCAAGCTATCTTGAAGCTATCCTTTAGAAAGTTTGATTACTTTTTTTTTATGTGAAATGGTTCAAAGTAGTCACCTCTCGAAGAATCACAATAGTGAGGCAGGGTAAGAGTGGTTTGCTTCAAGTCGACTCCACAAAACTATGGATGGATGAAAGAGATACATTTGTACTTCTGAACATTGTGAGCAAGTTGTTTTCTTAATAGGATTGAAATCAGAATTGCTAGACTTCAAACTCATCTCTAACATAGGAGCAAATTCAATAAAACTCACTAGGGACTCCATCGTTTCCATATATTTCTTTTTATATGAGTTTTGAATGTGCAGCCTCAAGTGCTCATTGAAGAGTGCAGAGTACCAGTGTCTTTACACTTCTCAGTGTGAAAACTATTTTCAACCAAGTGTGTGTGACTTCACGTCCTCTACCATAGCCTACTCTTCTCACTATCATTCGGCATCATTTTCTATGCCAATGATCATGTACAACATTGTTCTATAATACATTACATCATTGATCATCTATGTTCATCTCTGCTATGAACAGTGTACTTTGAATGCTCATATCGTAGTGACCTCTCCATCAATTTTCATGTTCTATAGCTTGTTGGAACCAACTCAAAGTCTAATTCAAGCTTAACAAATTTGAAGACATTATCTTTAGCCAACTGGGAGAAATCTATGTCAAAGTGCTCTCTAGTCATTCTCTATGTAGCTCCTAAAAAATCGAGGGTAAGCATCCATTTGCTAAAGTGATTGCTCATTGTATGGTTTATCATTTTTTAAGTGATTCCACTTGGAATAATTAGCTATCTAAGCTAATTAGATACCATCAAAAGGAATTTTCCTAATTACTACTGTAATGTGAGCACTGAGAAAAAGATCCAACAGGTGTCAAGACCAAAATAGCAAGTTTTTGATCACTAGTTACTTGCAAAGTTATCTGTTTTGATCTAATTGTTTGAAGCATCATGTCCAAATTACATAGACACTTATTTAGTGTCATTAGCAAGCTAAAGGGGCCTACTATCAAACTCTGAGGTGAAAGAGGGTAGGTACAAAGCAAGGATTAGCAATACCAACTCATCCTCTTGAGGTATCCATCCATCTCTTCCAATAGTGGTATCAACGCAAGTTGAGGTAAAATGGGAGATGGTTTGCCTTCTTTTATTGATAAATTGGATAGGAAAAACTACCAAGCATGGTCCTTGAGGATGAAGACATATTTACAAGGACAGAGTCTCTATGGATACATATTAGGAGATGAGGAGATGCCCATTTTCAGAAGCAAAGGACAACCTACAAGAGAGGAGCTTGAAAGACTCAACTCATGGTGTGCCAAGGATGCTTTAGCAAGGTCATATCTACTTAACTCTATCTCTGAATTCCTTCTTCCACACATTATGAATTGTAAAACTTCCCAAGAGACTTGAGATACATTGTCTTCATACTTTTCTTCCAATACAAGAGCAAGAAAAAATCAACTATGTATTGAGTTTACCACTCAAAGGAAGGGTTGAAAAGTGCTTCAGAGTATGTGACCAAGGTCAAAGATGTGGCTGACCAGTTGGCAAGAATAGGAGAGGAGATTGAAGAGGAGAAAATAGTGAGACACGTAATGAAGACATCAAATCAGATGATGAGGACATCATAAATCTAGAAGAATTCAAGGCATGGAAATCTAAGGGCAAGGCCAAGATGAAGAGGTTGGAAGACTTCCTGAATCATCCAACCAAGCTCTAAGGAGATCGCAAAGGGAGAGCAAGAAACCAATCAGATATGGGTATGACACTTCATTAGTTACTAAGCATTCCATTTATCTTGCTAAGGATCTATCACTTGAAGAACCTTCTTCATATGAAGAAGCAAGTACCAAGGCAGAGTGGAAGGAAGCTATGGATGAAGAAATAGAAGCACTCCAAGAGAATGATACTTGAGCTAGTACCCAAGAAGGTATCAATGAAGGTAATTGTTTCTAGATGGATTTACAAAATCAAAAGGAACTGAGATGGATCCATAAACAGGTATAAATCTAGACTTGTGGCTAAGGGTTTTGCACAAAACCAAGGAGTTGACTATGAAGAGAATTTCTCACCGATGGCTAAAATGCCAACCATCAGAGTATTGGTAAGTGTGGTTGCATCTAGGAATTGGAATATGTATTAATTGGATGTGAAAAATGCTTTTCTCAATGGCTAGATTTCAGAAGAGGTTTACATGGATCAACCTCCTAGCTATGAAGACCCAAGCAAGGTAAATTATGTGTGCAAATTAAACAAATCTCTTTCTGGTTTGAAGCAGGCACCTAGGGCATGGAATCATAGGCTAACTACCTATCTTCAAGATCAAGGATTCATAATGAGCAAGGCAGATTCTTCTCTATTTGTCAAGAGGAGCAACTCAGCATTGATATATTTATGTGTATATGTTTATGACATCATCCTTACAGGTAGTGATGCCAATGGCATCAAACAAATCAAGAACCAAATGATACAGGAGTTCAAAATCAGTGACCTAGGGTTTCTAAAGTATTTTCTTGGACTTGAATTGGTCTACACAAATTCTAGAATTTACATTACTCAAAGGAATTATGTGCAAGACATGTTGAAGAAGTTCCACTTGGAGAATTCCAACATAGCTAGCACTCCTGTGGAGGTAAATCATAAATTGAGTGCTCATGAAGGTGATTTGCTTGAAGATATTGCAGGATATCAAAGCATAGTTGGGATTCTAAACTATGCAACCTTGACAAGGATTGACATAGCTTATGGAGTAAGTGTCTTAAGTCAATTCATGCATAAACCTAGAACACCTCACTTGGAAGCTGCCAAAAGGATTTTGAAGTATCTTAAGGGTACCCAAAACAAAGGTTTATACTTTCCATACACATCAGATTTAGACATCATGCTATACTCAGATGCATATTGTGCACGTTGTAAGGATGACAGGAGGAGTACTTTTGGATATCTTTCTTTTGCAGGTGATAAGCCCATTTCATGGACTTCCAAGAAGAAACCTACTATTTCTTTATCTTCAACAAAGGCGGAATAAAGGGGATTAGCCAATGCTACACAATAAGCCATATGGATTAGATTGCTATATTTAGATTTGGGATTTCATAATCACTCACCTATGATTTTTGGTGACAATACAAGTTCTTTGCATCTTGCAGCCAATCTTATCTATCATGCAAGAACCAAGCACGTAGAATGTCAGTATCACTATGTTAGAGAGAAGTTATTGAGAAAGGAGATTCAACTTGCATATGTGTCCACAAATATGCAATGTGCAGATTTGTTAACCAAAACGCTTGATGGTACTAAACTTTGCAGGTTCAAAGCTATGATTGGATTGCAGGACATTCAAGAGGATTGATGAAGAAGAGCAAGCCAAGATGTTTGGCTTGAGGGGGAGCTATTGGTGCAAGCACACAAGCCTTCACACTTTGCTAGGCTTGAAAGGAAATATGTGCAAGCATGTGAACCATTGCTTGTAATGCTAGATCATTTACCACTTGTAAAAGATAAGTTCTTGAGAGAATATTGCAATCCCATTTATTTCGTGGAGATAGTAGAATAAAGAGTTACGAGTTCTCAAGAGAGAATAACTCCTTAATCATAGGAGTTACTTTTAGATGAAGACAAATTTGAATTCAAATTTAAATTTGAATGATGAACTCATTATAAAAGGTACTTGAGAGAATATTGCAATCCCATTTATTTCGTGGAGATAGTAGAATAAAGAGTTACGAGTTCTCAAGAGAGAATAACTCCTTAATCATAGGAGTTACTTTTAGATGAAGACAAATTTGAATTCAAATTTAAATTTGAATGATGAACTCATTATAAAAGGTACTTGTAATCTTGCCGCTAGAGAGCCTCCATTCTTGAGCTTATTGTTGATCAATTGTAGAGGTTGAGTGTCCTACACCATAACCTGCTCTTCTCACTATCATTGGGCATCATTTTCTATGCGAATGATCATGTACAACATTGTTCTATAATACATTACATCATTGATCATCTTTGTTCATCTCTGCTATGTCCACTGAGAACAGTGTACTTTGAATGCTCATATGTCAGTGACCTCTCCATCATTGTTGATTTTCTATAGCTTTTTGGAACCAGATCAAAGACTACTTCAAGCTAACAAAATTTGAAGACATTCTCTTCAGCCAATTGGGAGAAATCTGCATCGAAGTGCTCTCTGGTCATTCTCTGTGTAGCTCCTAAAAAACCAGGGGTAAGCATCCATTTGCTAAAGTGATTGCTCAGTGTCTTATTTATAATTTTAAGTGATTCCACTTGGAATCATTAGCTATCTAAGATAATTAGATACCACCAAAAGGAATTTTCCTAATTGCTACTGTACTATGAGCACTGAGCAAAAGATCCAGTAGGTGTCAAGAACAAAATAGCAAGTTTTTATTCACTAGTTAGTTGCAAAGTTATCTGTTTTGATCTAATTGTTTGAAGCATCATCTCAAAGTACATAGACATTATTTAGTGTCATGAGCAAGCTAAAGGGGCCTACTATCAAACTCTGATGTGAAAGAGGGCAGGTACAAAGTAGGGATTAGCAGTACCAACTCATCCTCTTGGGGTATCCATCCATCTCTTCCAACAGATACAATCTGAGAGAATCTATCATGATCAACACATCCACATTATTTCTCGAGACATGCTTCATATGATATTCTTTGTCATAGTCCAAGACCTTTTTCCATGAAGGTGTTGGGTCCCTTTTATTCTCCAAAATAGACAATGCACAAGATCAACTCAATTTAGAGTATTTCACCGAGAAGAATGCGCTCAATACTGTCAGCACATGATCAATCCTTGGAATCTTCTTGTGAATGAGCAATATCCTTCTAGCTTGCATTGACCATTTTCCTCGGTGCTTGTGTTGTTTTCAGTCTATGCAGAGGAAGAAAGAAACTACCCCTTCGACTGCAAAAGTAACCCTCCTTGTGCCCCCTTTGTGCACACATAGGAGAAACCCCTCCACCAAAAAGTCGAGGCTTGTTGTCCACACCAAGGAAACAATCCTTCAGCAGCTCCTACGGTTTTGACTTGTACAGCCACCAATAACCTCTGCTAGAGATAACATGAGCGAGACAAGGGGAGAGAGAGAGAGAGAGAGAGAGAGAGAGAGAGAGATGTTTGCACCCTTTCTCCCCTCTGTAGTGATTTGCTCTGCCTAAAAAACTCCAAAACAAACCTACCGATCCTCTGATAACCTCCCCTAGAGAATGTGTAGAAGGAAAATCCCCACCCTCTCAACCATCGAGAGAACAAAATATCCCCCCTCCCCCTTATGTTGGCTTCCTGCATTAGATAATAACACGATTTTCCCCCCAAAAAAAAACACAAACAGAGAGACTTCGCCCTTTCCCCCGCCGAGCATACATGTCCAGGATTGTTGCCTTCAAAGAGCACTCCCCCCCTGCCATTTTCTGACAAAGGGCAGGCAGACCACCACCCTACCCCCCAACATAAATGATGAATTTGGCACAGAGGAGGAGACACAGGGTCTCCACCCCAATGGAATAGACATGAAAGGGGGGCAGGCAAGGCTCAGCTGGCGAGACTTGCTTTCTCTCTATTGAGGAGGCCCTTACTCAAATCATTCATTGACTCATAGTGATATATGCGGTCTGTTTGTTCAATTTTTCTCATAATAGGAGACATACCCATGTTCTTTGTAATAGGCATCTGAGAATCCTTTACATTCATATTTATCATGGCCTTTCCTAGTTTCGTCTTTGACAACTTCAAAGTTTTTTTTGTCTAACCAATTTAATTCTTTTGCTGACCAACTTTGGTTTTTTTTTTGTCATGTTAGAGTGCTCCAATGACCTCACTGTATTATTTAAACAATTTTGAATGGACTCCAAGGATTTTGAAGGCAAGAATTCTGAGCATATGGCATCCTCAGAGAGCTTAACACTTGGATCTTTCTCCTTTTTTTTTTGGATTGAATACCTTGCTTCAAAGGATCATTCCCAAATTCATACTTCTTGTTTTTTTCCCAAGTAATCTAAATAGATTCCATCTTAGGTTCATACAATGCTCTCCAAGAAAGCCCATGCAATTTTCTGAAAGAAAGCCTCTTTAGCTTCCAGAAGCATGCCACACTTCGAGTATAATACAACAATGCTATTGGAAACCTGAGAATCCACTTCAAGTCCATCACTTGCAGTTTCAATATGTATTTTCTGGCATTCTTCCAAAATATTGGGATCACTAGCGGACGCTAAGCATATCCTGTAATCAAGACATTCCAAGAAACTACATCATGAATACCTACATCTTCAATTGCTTTTCGAGACTCTCTCAGCCAGCCACATCTACTAGTGTATTTCCAACTTGAGTGTCTTTTTCTGGACCATAAAGTGTAATATATGTATACAGCATAAAGCCTACATCAATGAGTCCCTACAGTCCACAAGCCTTCAGACTATTAACAAACATTATTAAGCTTGGTGATACATGTTTTGATTTCATTCGTTCATAGAGATTCATGCCTTCCATGCCAAGCCTATGTGGAGCATAGGCAAAAAAATGGTATTCCAAGAAACTATGTCTTGAATAACAAGATTATCAAAAACCCTCGGTGCCTTTATAAGAAAGCCACACCTAATGTACATACCAACCAATGCATTGCCAAGTATAATATCCTTCCCCAATAACCCAGTGCTAGATATTTCTTCAACCCTCAACCGTTACTTTCTTGTGCATAATGATTATATGACCTAACTGACTAATCGCAAACAGGCTTACCCAACCGGATTTCCCTATCTTACCTTTAAGTCCCTTCCTTAGGTGTAATGTACCATGGCACCATCAAAAGGTCCTACCTAGTCTCATTCACCATCGATGATCAAAGCTCTCTAGGAGGTGAATCAGGCTCTGCTTCATGAGTCTCATCATCGATATGTATGACTAGCTGGTCCGCCCATGCCCACCAAAGTTATTTTCCTCATTAGATGTTTCTCGTGTGTTGTCATAATAGAAATACCAATCCTCTACATACCTAGACCAATCAAACAAATACTCCTCAAACTAAGGGAATGGGAAGTCAATGTCAAGGCCTTGCTTCCAGAAATGTACCAGCTAGTGGGCCTCCTCCACGTTGTATTCTATTCGTAAGATCTATACTTGCTAAAGCTTGATCTGCAAAATACACCACAAGATCGAACAAAGCATTTTGGTACATCTAATTTGCCATCAATCACCTAGTCCCTAATGATCCTCTGTAACAACACACTTGGTTAAGTAGTTTTCATGGTCTCAGCAAATAGGAACTAAATTTCTCTATGTCAAAGAGAATGCCACTCTTGCTTCGCTTTCGAATCCAACCACACATCTCTTCCAAGATCATCCAAATCACGCAAAAGAATCCCATCATCCAACGGCTCACTCGAAATCCCTTTCGTTCAACTTCTCCAATTGTTCTCTATACATTCGGTTGGCTATCAAGATACCTCTCTCCATAAGACCTCGAACTGATAACCTTGGCATGCTCAACACAAGCAAATCTTGACTCCTTCAGCTCGTTGCCATTTTTACCAATACACTTTGTCTGAGGCTCCTTACTCACCATACCCCTTGCCAGTTTGTTTTCCAATGTGTGTTTTGTCCTAAGTTCCTTGTGTTTGGAAGTCCTCTTTTCACAAACCTTTTGGTTCTCCTTGTCTCTACCCTCTAAGAGGTCTCTCTTTCGATCATCTCTTTTCTCGTTAGAACCATCATTGTCAATACATCACTTCTCTCTTCCCAATCTGCCCTTACCCTTGTGGCCTTTTGTACACGTGTCACTACTCCCAGAGTTATGTGCCTTGCTGTTCTCCTTCCACAGTGTAAATTTTTGAGCAAGCAAGCACTCATTCTTTAAGTTGGAAGTTACGCTACCTATGGCTAAAAGCATTTGAATAAAAGGGTTCTAGTTTAAGAGAACTATGCATTAGAAGTTGCAGGTGTCAAAGTCGATTGTACAGAAGTATAGTTTTAGACATAGGTGAATTTTTTGGAGTAAATCTCAAGATTTATTAAATCTGTTGAGGAATTTTAACTTGGAGAAGCTGCAGAAACACTAGTCAACATCTCATACAAAGTTTCATTGAAAAACTTACACATTTGATCACTCAATGAGTGATTTAAGTGTAGCAAACTTTTTTGAATAATCACTCTCTTCACAGTTAGTGCAAAGATTGGTAATCTGGCACTAGTCCTCCGAAATTGGTTGAGGTTTTGAGTTGTTCTTGATATAGAGGTGCTCTGACATCAAGGATAACTTGTTCTTTTGGAGATTAACACTCTCCATCAACATCTCTACTCACAAAGAGACCTTTGTTTGTTGGGTTGTATAACCTATAGGCCTTTTGTTTGTTGTCATATCCAATGAACACACTCTTTCTGCTTTTGGATCCATCTTTCTGCTGAACTGTGAAGGAACATGAGCATAACCAATACATACAAAAATCTTAAAATGTTCCAAGCTTGGTCTTCTGCCATTCCAAGCTTCATATGGTGTCATGCCTTCAAGTAACTTTGAAGGTAACATGTTAATCAAATAAGTAGCTTTGTATACAGCCCAGCCCATAAATAATTAGGTAAGATTTTTTCATTTAGCATAGACCTTGCAGCTTCAACAATTGTCCTATTTCTTCTCTCTGCCACTCCATTTTGCTCTAGAGTGTACCTTGTAGTAACTTCTCCTTTGATTCCCCTCTCTTGAAGGAAATAATCAAATTCTTGGGAGAAGTATTCTCCCCCTCCATCTGACCTCAGCCTTTTTAGTGTTTTACCTGTTAGGTTCTCCACAAGGGCTAAATACCTTTTGAAGCATGAGAAAACTTCATCATTGTGTTTCATAAAGTATAGTATAGTCCATCTACTACAATCATCAATGAAGGAGACATAATACCTTGATCCAGATATTGAAGCATCCTTGCTAAGTCCCCATACATCAGTATGAACCAAATCCAAGAGATCTCCATGCATATATCCTTTCTTCGTGAATGGTAACCTGTGAGACTTTCCAAATTGACATGCACTACACTTATAAATCATGTGTTGCTTTGACAAATTAGGGAGTCCAAGCACACTTTGGTCCCTGCAAAATTGCTTTAATGATCTTTCACCAATATGTGCTAACCTCTTGTGCCATACTTCAAATTCTATGAGTGTCTGACTACCATAATTAAAGAGAGCAATGTTTCTTGTGTCTTGTAATTCAAATGTGAATAATCTACCTGTCTTTTCACCCTTTGCAATCCTCATGAATCCTTGACTTGGATCTTCAACAAATGCTCCTCCTTTTGTGAACCTAACTTGTAGGCCTTTCTCCACAATCTGTCCGACACTTATCAGATTCTTTGTGATGGTAGGGACATAGCCTACCTTGCTAACTAGGTTGATATTTCCATCAGGTGCTTTTACATTTCCTATCTTCTCCACCAGATGCCTTGTATCGTCACCTATTTGCACTTCATGTTTGTTCCTTGGATCTTCTAAATCTAATAGGAGGGCCACATTTCTTGCCACATGATTTGAGCAACTTGAATCTATGTAGAAAACATGCTCATCAAATTTACCTTGAGGAATTGACATATTCATGATTAGCAATAAGTCCTCTTGATTTGAGTCTTCTGTGTAGTTATTGAAGTCTCTTCTTCCTCTATTGCCTCCTTGATAGTTTGAATGGTTGTAATTGTTGTGGTAGCCATTGAAGTTGTTGGACCTTCCTCTTGAGTAGCCATAACTTCCTCTATTGTAGCCTCTACCTCTTTGATTCTTGCAATTCCTAAAGCAATTTTCAGTTTTGTGATTGGTTAGTCCACAAATAGAAGAAGGTTTAGACTCTTGGGGTCTCCCCTGCCTTGTCTTCCTCCTCTACCTCTACCTACCTCTACCTGCATAGTTAGCTCTATGCAGGTAGCTCTTCCATTTTCCTTTGTTGTCTTTGACTTACTTTTATTAGTATACAAAGCAGAAGATTTATTACCTTTGGAGCCTTCTCCATTCTTCATAAGTTTAGCCTCTAGAGTGAGTAGTTGCCCAATAAGTGAAATGAAGTTTGGCACATGCATATCCATGTATAGATCCATTATTGTGGTGAATGCTTCCCACTTGTCATCTGCCTTTAAGCCATTTATGACCTACCTTACAATTTGCTCTTCTTCTATTACCTCTCCAATGCTTCCTAACTGATCTACAATGTCCTTGAGCTTTGTGAAAAAGTAGATCACATTTTGTTTGGGAGCTTTCTTGAGAGTTGTGAAGTCTAGCCAGAGTTGATGCTTCCTAGACTTTGTACTTGAAGAGAAGAAGGCTTCAAGTGCATTCCACACTTCCTAAGATGTCTTACAACTTCTGATGTAAGGCAACAAAAAATCTGAGATAGAGTTCAGGAGATAAGACCTTGCAAGTGCATCCTTGGAGCACCATGTGCTTAATCTTTCTTGTTATTCTTGTGTAGAATGACCTTTATTCCTGAAACTTGGCATAACTTCATTTCGAACTACATAACCATATAGATTCCTACCTTGAAGATAAGCTTCCATCCTTAATGACCAAGCTGAGTAGTTACCTCTATCCAATTTGTCAATCGATGAAGGAAATCCATCTGCCATGTTGTCCAACCTTGCTCTGATACCACTGTGAAGAGATGGATTTGTATTTGATGAAGATGAAGTGGTGCTGCAAAATCTTTGCACTACACCAGCCAAATGAACTCTAGAGATATATGGTCGGCCCTTTTATCTTGCCAAAGGATGTACTAGACACTCTATGTACCTTGGAAGATCACTCTCAAAAAGATGAATCAAAACAAACAAGTTTGACCAATAGTCACCATGAAGAAACTTTTTATTTTGGTCATATATGCTTCAGTATTTCACTGAGTGCTCATTTTCTGATCAAAATTGGCTAGAGAGCTTTTAGAGGAATCTAATAATGAAGCAAAGCAACCTATTGGGAGTTATTTCATCAAAAATGATTGACCATATTGAGAGAAATAAATTTAGCAAGTCACATAGGTAATCCCGGCTTTTCAGGATGAAGAAGATGCAGAGACATAGGCGAGTTCTAACAAATATTTCTCACAACTGAGAAATCCAAATGCAATGAAAATTTGGGATCTTATAGTAGACTTAGAAAGCTAACATTATCAGTTAAATCATTGAAAATGATGCACCATGCTCAGAGAAATCATGTCTGCAATCTGATTGAAAACTGAGATTTATGATAGTGAACAGTTCACTCACATAGACATGAAGATATGGTCACAAATGATCATGAAAACAAATGTATGTTGAATGGAAATTATAATGAATTTACTGCTACATGTGTGTCCCCTGAGCTCACACTCTGATATGGCAAGAAGCTCAGCTAATGTGTGTACCAATCCCACGACTAAATCACATGTATATATAGTGGTGATTGGAGCCAAGATTTGAATTTGAAATCTTGCTCACCTAAATCACTTTTCATAATTCTTAGTGATTGATTCTTAACTAACTTAGTCACAAATTCATAGCTTTCCTTTGACTCCTCATCAAGTGGATTCCACCACTTTTGATTTTTACATAAAGTAAATGCTAAAAAGAGTTACAAGGGTGAGTTCATAAGTGAACTTCTCATATCTTTAATATTTGCTTCAGGTATAACATAAGTTTCTATGACATTTGAAGACTCAAGCCAATACTTAGACTTGCCATGTACTTGTTCCAACATTCATGAACATGTGTGCCAAGTTCCCTTGAGAGGTACACTGCTCTAGAGTAATCTCTTGAGACATGATCTTGACTGACTAGCTATCCATGTGGATGTGTGTCAGAGTAACCTACAAAATAGAAATGGCAAACAACAAACATTGAAGCTAAATGGCCTCACATGCTAAAAATTTGGATGCTCGGTACTCGGCCTCGGTGGATAATAAAGCAACTGTAGGATGCTTCTTACTTGCCCAAGAGATAGGTCTTGAGCCAAGCAAGAATATGTACCTAGAAGTAGACCATCAAGAATCAGGATCACCAGCCCAATCTAAATCTGAATATCCGGTGAGTTTGATGCCCTCTCTATACCAAAGAGCGTGATGTCAGGTGAGGGCAAGGTAGCAAAGTAGTCTCTAAGCAGCATCCCAATGTGTCTATCAAGGCTGATGTGCAAATTGACTGAGTATACCAATTGCATAGGCAATATCCGGTCTACTATTAGCAAGGTGGAGTAATGAAAGGTGGAGTAATGAGCAACAAGCTGTCAATAAGTATGCACATCCACAAGTGATGATGAATGTGCTAGTGTGAGCTTGATGTTTGGATCAAGTGGTGTGGATACTGAGCAACACTGGTCCATGTTATATCTGGAAAGAAGAGCATAGCAGTACTTCTTCTATGATAGGAATATGCCTTCTTTTGTTTGCCAAACTTTCATACCCAACAAGTAGTGAAGTAGTCCAAGATCTGTCATAGAGAACTCAAGGTGAAGCTGTGTGATGATGAATTGGATGCATTCATCATCTGAACCTGTCAATATCAAGTCATCTACATAGAGGATGATGATGGCAACTAAGGACTCCTTTTGACAGATGTAGAGGTTCTCATCAGCATTGCTTCTGTGAAATCCTTTAGCTTCAAAGAACTTGTGAATCTTTTCATACCACGCCCTAGGAGCTTGCTTGAGTCCATAAAGTTCTTTGTGAAGTATGTATACTTGGTCTTCCTTTCCTTGGATCTTGAATCCTTCAGGTTGTTCAACATATACTTCTTCTTGAAGATCTCCATTGAGGAATGCACTTTCAATGTCTAGTTGGTAAATGGGCCACTTAAAGTGAGCACTTAGTGCTAAAATGATTCTTATGGTTGTGAATCTTGCAGTAGGAGCAACGGTTTCTTCATAGTCAATTCCATGTTGTTGCTTGTATCCCTTAGCTACCAACCTTGTTTTGTACTTATCTAATGTTCAATCTTATTTGTATTTTACTTTATAAAGCCACTAAACGCATGACTTGATGATTTGTGGGCTTAGGAACAAGGGTCCAAGTCTTGTTCTTCTCGATTGCATCCATTTCCACTTGCATCACTTCTTCCCACTCAAGTTGGCCTTGAGCTTCTTTGTAGTTAGTGTTGGAGTTAGACGTCTGGGGAAGCACGCGAACAGCACAAGGAAGAAGAAGAAGCTTGGAGCACAACACACAATATTGAATGTATTACCACTACAATGTACAAAGATAAGTAACCCGTTAGGGCAATAGGTGTATATACAAGCCGGGGGAAAAAAACCTCCTAGAGAGGGAAAAAAGTACCCCGACAGTCCTACTGTGTTCACACATATCACTACTCCACAAAAGGAAGTAAGCCCAAAGCTTTGCGAAAAGCTTCAAACTTATCCCTAGGCAGAGCCTTCATGAAAAGGTCTGCAATGTTCTCCTGTGTGGGCACATATGCCAAGCTGATTTCCCCAGCACAGAACCTCTCCCTAACATAATGATAATGCACCTCAATGTGCTTAGTGCGAGCATGGAATATAGGGTTCCTCACAACTCCCAATGCGCTCTAACTATCAGTGAAGATGGTGGTGGCAGAAGATTCACCAATGCCCAAATCAGCCATAAGGCGTCTGAGCCACACACACTCAACAATAGCTATGAAAGTTGCCCTATACTCAACCTCACAACTGAAAGTGGCCACAGTATGCTGCTTCTTGCTCAACTAAGATATGCATGAGCTACCAAGCATGAAGCAAAAACTACTAGTGGACAGACGAGTTTCATAGCATCCTGCTCAGTCAGAGTTAGAAAAAGCATGCAAATCTCGTAGTAATGATCTCCCCCCTTGGGATAAAACAACCCAAGTAGTTGGATGCCAATCAAGTAGCAAAAGATGCACTTAACCGCCTGCCAATGCTTGACATCTGGGCAATGCATAAACTTGGTCATCTGTGAGACAACAAACTGAATATCTGGCCGAGTAATGCATAAGTAAATCAGGCATCCAACAGCCTGCTGATAGAGAACAGCATCAAATGCATCTCCAACATCATGAAGACTCAATCGTAAACCTGTCTCCATAGGAGTGGCAATAGCTTTACACTCTTCAAGGCCAAAACACTACAATAATGTGTCAATATATTTTGTTTGACACAAAGTCGTTCCACCATCAACGTGCATAAATTGACTGCCCAACTAATGATGCAAATGCCCGAAATTAGACATCTCAAATGAGGCATGCAAATCAGCCTTAAAATCAGCAATATGCTTCTAAATAGGACCAGTGAGTAGCATGTCATCAACATAGACAACAATGATCAGAAATACATCATTAGCACGCTTAACATATAAGGTGATTTCATTTGGACTGTTCTCAAAACATGTCCAATCAGATAGGCATGTATCTTCTCATACCAAGCATGTGGTGCTTGCTTTAAACCATATAATGCCTTCTTTAACCTGCACACCTGGTTTTCATGCCCTGCACAAAGCCACGAGACTGAAAAATATACACTTCTTCATGCAAGTCACAAAGCATGTGGTGCTTGCTTTAAACCATATAATGCCTTCTTTAACCTGCACACCTGGTTTTCATGCCCTGCACAAAGCCACGAGACTGAAAAATATACTACTTGCAAAACGATTCTTGCCTTTCTGATTTCTTCTCATCTTTGTCTCTCTTCTTTGAATGTGCAGCATTTGCAGATTTCTGCTTGCTAGTTGAAGAGCTCCATTTTCCTTTGCCCTTCTGACTAGCCAAGAAAACTTGATCTGCAACACACATAATGGACATGTTCTGCGTCCAATGATCTTACTGTAATAGAACAAAGAATAACTCCTCAAATGATAAGGCATTTGGATTGCCTTTCATCATCAACAAAAGAGTGGAAGGAAGCAAAACACTGATATGAATCAGGAAGAGCATTCAGAATGGTATGCACAAGTGAGCTATCTGGTATAACATCATCAGCAGGAATCAATTGTTCCTTCTATTCTTTGATCTTTGTTAGAAAACTGTCCATAGAATCACCTTCATTCATGTGCTCACTGTCCAATTGTTTTCGCAGGTAAGCAACACGAGCCTCATTCCTAGCTTGGTACAATGTTTTAAGTGTATCCCGAGCATCCTTGGCTATTCTGCAAGAGCGAATGTGAGGAGTAATGGCATATTTGACAGACAAAGCTATCAATGCATGTGCTTGGGCATCTTTGCCATCCGAACGAATTTTCTCTATAGTAGGTGCAACAAAAACTCCACCACGAACAGGAATATGCAGAATATCATCATCTTCGACACCTTTTGCATCAGCTTCAGTACCTGCAGTTGTAACAATTGCAGGTGTGATAGGACATTTTTCGACACCCTACACAATGTTCCACAGTCATTTTGCAACCAATACATGTCGCATCATATAAGTCCACAATGGGTAGTTGGTACCATCCAACTTATCCTCAATAGCCAACATACGGAATACATCACTGCTTTCAGCCATGGCCAGTGACTAAAATACATTGATGCTGAAAATTGATTGTATCTCAAAAAGTTGAACAGAATTGCCTAAATGAATTCTACTAAACCTACAGCAGACTTTGAGATGCTTATACTCGCAAACCAAAACTGGTTTTGGCACAAAAAGATGAAATAGCCTACACAAGTGTTGTGATAGTTTCTTTGGAGGCCAAAACGAGCTCAGATCGCAATTTTGGTACCACATAGCAAAGTTGTTTTGATCTCGCAAACACCTTCAGTATGCTCACCAAAATTCATGTGATTTTGAGATTGCAATCGGAGAGGTGTCGATGACACCCTAGATGAAGTGGCAACCTGATCTGACACCAATTATTGGAGTTAGACGTCTGTGGAAGCACGCAAACAGCACAAGGAAGAGGAAGAAGCTTGGAGCACAACACACAATACTAAATGTATTACCACTAGAATGTACAAAGATAAGTAGCCCGTTAGGGCAATAGGTGTATATACAAGCCGGGGGAAAAAAACCTCCTTAAGAGGGAAAAAAGTTCCCCGGAAGTCCTAGTGTGTTCACACACATCACTACCTAAATATATCAACAATTAGAAGGTTCTGGGATTTGTTGAATTTGATGCATCAAGGAATAATTGAGTACATAATGACTTTGTTCTCACTATCTCTTGTCAATAAGTCTTTGAGATCTTCTTGGTTGACTTGAAGAACTTGCTTCTGAGTTGGGTTTGGAAAAGATTGAGTCCCCCTCTGTAGTCTAGATGGGTGGACTAAGATTTATCATTGGATCCTTGTTGTAGTATGTGAAAGCTTCATTGAATATTACATCCTTAGATATTGTGATGGAGTGGTTTTCAAGATCATATAAGTGATACGAATTTGATTGCTCACTATACCCTATGAAGATATGCTTTTTAGACTTGGATTGCAACTTGTTGTAATCTTCTTTTGGCACGCGGACAAATGCTTCACTACCAAATACTCAAAAGTAATGTACATTAGGCTTTCTTCCATAGTATGTTTCAAATGATGTCTTGTTATGCAATGCAGTGGTGAAGCCTGGATTAAGTATGTGAACAATAGTATGCACTACTTCTGCCAAAAACTTGTAGGGTAAGTCTTTGTTATGAAGCATAGTTCTCGCCATTTCCATCACACTTCGATTCTTTCTCTCAGCTACTCCATTTTTTGATGGAGTGTGAGGTTGACTAACTTGTCTTTTTATCCCTTCTTATTTGAGGAAGTTGTCAAATTTGTGATTTATGAATTCACCACCTCCATCTGATCAAATGGTCTTAATTGACTTGGAAGCTTCATTCTCCACTTGGGTGATCCATTCACGAAACTTAGTAAAAGTTTCTACCTTTGATTTCAAGAAATGCACCCAAATGTATCAGGAGTGGTCATCTACTAAAAGAAAGAAGTAGAGCGATCCACTAAGAGACGGGGTGTTCATGGGTCCACAAAGGTCCATGTGGATAAGGGCTAAAGGGTTCCTAGCTCTTGTTGATGCTTCCTTTGAAACAGGAGCCCTATGTTGCTTGTCGTGAGTGCAAGCCTAGTAGACATCATTGAGTTGCCCAAGCTTGGGCAATCCTTTCACTATCTGTGATGAAGAAATTCTTGGTAAATAGGAGGTGTGCCCATATCTTTGGTGCCTTCCTTGGATATAAGCCCTTCTCTTCAATGCCTTGGACGATTATGTATTTCATATGAGGATCAATGACTTTGAAAAAGGTGTTATCAAACAACAACTGTTTGTTATGATCGGTAATTGCTTTTATTGACAACAAGTTCATGCATAAATTGGGAACAAATAACACATTTGAAAGTGATTTTGATTCCCCTTGAGCATTGATTATATGTACTTTTCCTTTTCCTTCAATAGGTAGACTTTTGTTATTTCCAAGGTACACCACATGTGTGCTCTTCAAGTTCTTGAAAAGAATCTTTATCTTTACACATGTGCTAGGTCGCTCCACTGTCAAAGATCCATTTGTGAGGGGAGCTAGAGGTAACTAGAGCATTTACCTCATTAGAGATAAAGAGTTCTTCACTAGAGCAATGTGACTTGTGTTGCAAAGGTTTGGATGAGTGCTTGGAACTAGAAGCCTTTGAGGTCTGTTTCTTCTTATAGCAGAATTTCTCTAAATGACCCATTTTTCCATAGAAGTTACAACTATACTTCTTAGAGGAAGTAGTCGATCATGGCTTGGGTCCATTGCTCGTATGATGACAAGTACTTTTTCCTTTGTTAAAAGGCCCTTTGGCCTTCATTGCAGTCTCTTGGGTGGAGGTCGACTTAGCGCATGAGTCATGAAGGAGCAAAAGATGACACACTTCTTTCCAAGTTAGAAATTGCCCTTGATTGTACAAGGTCATTACAAAGGTCTCATATGACCTAAGTAGTTTGTTAAGTAGCATGATGGCCATATCTTCAGTGGAAATTTTCTGGCCACAAAGTGCTAACTTTCACCTGATAGTCTTCAAATTGAGCTATGACTTTTGTGATTGTATCTTGCAACCCAATAGTTAGATTATGAAATTCTACTTTTAAAACATAGATCCTCAAAGCTGTTTTATCTTTGTATAAGGCCGCTAAAGTGCCTCAGGATTCTTTGGATGTTTTACATGCCGTAATGTGTCCTTTGTTCAGTTCATCACAGGCAAGTAGGAGTTCACCTAATGCCCTTTTATCTTTAACATTCCAAATATGCCAAGAGTCTAGGTTGTTGGCCTTATTGGGTTTAGGTTTTGGACCCATTACTCCATCCTGAAGGAGATTAGTGTATAGATATTCTCTCATTACATCTTTCCAAAGATTATAGTTTTTCCCATTTAATCTTCCATCCTTAGGCATGAATATGGGTGTGAAGGAAGGTAAAAAATTGGTCATAGATGAGGTGCTAGCTTCACTCTTTGACATTAAAAAGTTTGAGTGAACTTGAACTCATATTGCAACAAGTCAAATTGTACATCCGTATGCAGCCTGATAGATACCCTGATGATGCATCCAAGGTCGGTTTTGTTGGAACCTTGCTCTACGGTCAAGCATTATCATGGTTCGCCCCAATCTTGGAGAAGGATCTGGCCGTACTTCATGACTATGAGGGGTTTCTTAGAGAGCTCATCGCTACATTTGGAGATGCAAACACGAGTCGAGTGGCAGAAACAAAACTTCAAAAGCTACGTCAAGGTAACCGCCCTACCTCTACCTATGCATCAGAATTTAAACAGTTGATATGTGACCTCACTTGGCATGAAGATTATTTCATAAGCCAATTTAGATGGGGCTTAAGGGATGATGTGAAGGACCTTCTACTCACGATGCCAGAGGTGAAGACATTGAATGAATACATCAACCAAGCCAATGTGATAACCGCCTTTTTGAAAGGAAACAAGAAAAACAAGTAGAAGGAAGACCTCGCCAATGGAAACCTTTCTAGCCTACTCCTAGAGATGAGCCTATGCCCGAACCTATGCAGATAGATGTAACTAGATTC
Organism: Ceratopteris richardii; assembly: GCA_020310875.1. Taxonomy (NCBI): domain Eukaryota; kingdom Viridiplantae; phylum Streptophyta; class Polypodiopsida; order Polypodiales; family Pteridaceae; genus Ceratopteris; species Ceratopteris richardii. The sequence continues at coordinate 75,241,032 of CM035434.1, forward strand.
TAGCCTCTAACACCACAAGAGAAACAAAGAAGGAGGGATAACAAATTATGTCTATATTGTGGAAACCCTGGCCACATTGCAATTAATTGTCCCAACAAGAGAACGAACTCCAAAGTAGCAGCCACCCTTGTAGAGCAGGGAAACGAGTAAGTCCAGTTGTAAAAGAGACCATACTGTCGGACCATGATATAAGAAAGGGTCTCATAATTCCATCCACACCCGTAGAAACATGTCTTGCCCCTGTCAAGTTAATCATGTCTAAGAAGACCCTTTCCCTTATAGCTCTGGTAGATTCAGGAGCGTCCTCATGTTTCATTGATGAAGGACTCGTTAAGAAACATGGAATTCCAGTACTTCAAAAGAACAGACCAGTAGTAGTTGAAGTAGTAGCTGGACGGCCTCTAGCTTCGGGGAATATAACCATGGAAACCATACCACTAAGAGTACATCTTGGTGACCATGATTCACACATATGTTTCAATGTAATATCCAGTCTAGTAAATATGGTTATCATCGGAATGCCGTGGTTAAAGAAACAAAATCCAGAAATTAATTAGGAGAATAATAAAATTACCGGTCGAGATATCCAGAAGAACCCAACATATGTCGGAGCCAAAGCCTTCATACATGCAGTAAGGAAGGAACCGACATATATGATCTATGCCATACCAGCTCAAGAATCTAAGAAAGATGATCCAGTGCAGCTACCCAATCAGTACAAAGGCTTTGAAGATGTTTTTGAAAAGAAGAATGCAGACATCCTTCTAGAGGATAGACCCTATGATTGTGCCATAGAACTTCAAGAGGGAGCACAACCGCCCTTTGGACCAATCTACAGACTATCCTCAGAGGAACTTACAGAACTACGCAAGAACATTGATGAGAATCTAGCAAAGGGGTTTATCAAACACTCAAAGTCTCCAGCAGGAGCTCCTATCTTATTTGTAAAGAAGAAGGATGGGACTCTCCGGATGTGTGTAGACTATCGTGGATTGAACAAAGTCACTATAAAGAACAGATACCCTCTACCACTCATATCCAAGCTCTTGGAACGCCTTGGAAAAGCAAAATTTTTCACGAAGATTGACCTTCGAGGAGCTTACAACCTTGTCAGGATGAGAGAAGGAGACGAATGGAAGACAGCATTTCGGACAAGGTATGGCCATTTTGAATATGTAGTTATGCCATTTGGTCTCACAAATGCTCTAGCTGTCTTCCAACATATGATGAATGATATCTTCCGAGAATATTTAGATGATATTGTTGTAATATACCTTGACGATATCTTGATATTTTCCAAAAATCTAGAAGATCATGAATGCCATGTAAAGATAGTCTTAGAGAAACTAAGAGAAAAAGGATTATACGCGAAATTGGAGAAGTGCTCTTTCCATAAGACAGAAGTGGAATTTTTAGGGTACATTGTATCAGATAAAGGAATTGTTATGGACCCTAAGAAGATCGAGACAATCCTTGATTGGCAACCACCTTCATGTGTTCGAGATGTACAATGTTTTTTGGGGTTTGCCAATTTCTACAAGATATTCATCAGAGATTACTCCAAGATAGTAACACCTCTTACCAAGCTTACCGGGAACTCCAAATTCTCATGGACCGAAGAAGCAGAAAAGGCCTTTCAGACCTTGAAATCAGCATTCACTACCGCCCCAATTCTAGTTCATCCTGATTCCAGTAAGCCCTTCTTCCTTGAGATAGATGCATCAGACTTTGCTCTAGGGGCCATTCTTTCCCAATATGGAGATGATGGACACCTACATCCAGTTGCATATCATTCAAGGAGGTTTTCCCCTCTAGAAATTAATTATGAAATTCATGATAAAGAACTTCTTTCCATAGTAGACGCGTTTGATACCTGGCGTCATCACCTAGAAGGAGCAGCTCATAAAGTCATTGTGTATTCAGATCACAAGAACCTAGAATATTTTATGACCACCCGGGTTCTCAATAGAAGGCAATCTCGATGGAGTAACTTTTTATCCAGATTCGACTTTGTCATCACATAGCGTCCAGGACGTCATCAATGTCAGTCAGATGCCTTGTCCAGAAGATCTTACCTTGCACCAAAGAAGGGTGAAGAGGCCTTTGATCAACAAGAGAATGTATTACTCAAGCCTGAGCATCTCCAGTTAGCAGCTATCTCTTCAAGCTATCATGAAGATTCAGCCTTGAATCAGTTGATCCGTGAGAATCTACCACAGGATGAATTGTTTTTTAACGTTAAGCAGAAAGCTCAAGAAGGAAAATTCCAAGAAGTAAACGAATTTCAGGAGAAGGATGGGTTACTACTTTATAAGAGCCTATTGTATGTCCCTCTAGGAAAACCCAGGATCCAAGTACTTCAACAACGCCATGACAACCTTGCAGCATGACATTTTGGAGTGAATAAAACAATAGAACTCATATCAAGGGACTTTTGGTGGCCTCAGATGTGGAAGGAAGTCAAAGAATACATTCGAGCCTGTGATACTTGCAATAGATCTAAGATACCCCGACATAAACCTCATGGCCTCTTGCAACCTCTACCTATTCCAGAAAGGCCATGGGCTTCATTGTCTATGGATTTCATCACAGATCTACCAAAGTCAGATAAGTATGATGCCATTCTTGTTATTGTGGATAGATTTACAAAGATGGCACACTTCATTCCAACTACCAAGGCAATCACAGGCGTAGCCACTGCTAGACTTTTTCTCAGGTATATATTTAGGCTTCATGGATTGCCTGATGACATTGTCAGTGATCGAGGTCCACAGTTCATATCCAGCTTTTGGAACAGTCTTTGCAAGCTCCTTGGTGTTCAAGTTAAACTATCCACAGCAAATCATCCACAGACTGATGGACAAACAGAACGGGTGAATCAAGTCTTGGAGCAATATCTCTGTTGCACTAGCAACTATCATCAAAATGATTGGTTTGAGCTTTTACCCTTTGCAAAGTTTTCTTATAACAATAGTGTTCATGCATCTACCAAGCAGACTCCCTTCTTTGCAAATTATGGACAACATCCAAGAATGGATATACAACTCTCAAATCATGTAAAGAACCCAGCTGCTAGAGACAAGGCCTAGTACCTGATGGACATTCACAAAGAACTCAAGGAAGAGATCCATAAAGCTCAAGAACAATATAAGTACTATGCAGATCAACATCGTGTCCAGAATCCATTGTATCAAATTCGGGATAAAGTATGGTTACTCAGAAACAATTTGCAAACCTCAAGACCTTGTGAAAAGTTAGATCATCAAAGATTTGGTCCATTTACCATCTTGGCCAAGATTAATCTAGTCACCTTCAAGCTCTAGCTACCAAGTACTATGAGAATACATCCAGTTTTCCATGTATCCATGTTGGAACCATATCAGATTTCACCCTTGAGGGGGGAAAGACCTAGTCCTTCTCCACCTATCGAGATTGATGATCATGAAGAATTTGAAGTCGAGCATGTCCTAGACTCCAGAATATCCCGAGGAAGATTGGAATACCTTATTCATTGGAAAGGGTATGACATCAGTGATCGTACTTGGGAACCTACAGAAAACCTTCAGAGAGCACCAATCAAAGTTCGAGAATTCCACAAGAGAAATCCAACGAAGCCAAGACAAGATAACATGACTGCTCCTCGTGGAACTCGTCCCTTGAAGGGGAGGTAATGTCATAGACAAAGGAAACCGTCCTAAACCTTAGATTCCATGTGAACCTTGTATCTCATGTTTGGTTCAGAATTAGGAGAAACTAATGCTTCCATTGCGTCCAGAACGTGCCAAAACCCTAAGATCGACTGTCTACTTGCCTGATTCGGATATCCAGAGCTCATGTTTCGAATTGATGACATCATCGATGACATCATCAATTCGTAACCGCCTTTCATGAACCGCCCTTGAAAACCTATATAAGGAGGGGTTGGCCACAGTCATAATCAGTCTTGCCAATACCAGTCTTGGGAGCTCAAGGAGTCGTGACCGCCAAGTAAGTACTCTTCAAGTTCCAGTTCTAGTTCTTGTCTTGTTCCTTGTTCTAGTCTAGTTCTTGGACATCCTATCTTGTCCCCTTGTAATCTCGTAGTACGAGATCCTGTCAAGTTCTTTCGTGTATCCAGTTCATCTCCCAGAAGGGAGTTCTTGTATTCCAGATATCTTGTCTCATACTTACGATCCCGGGTTGTGGGATCTACTATATCATCTCTAGTCCAGTTTTCCATACCTATTGGCCCCGGGTTGTGGGACATCTTGTATCAGTCACATATTCTTGTATCATTTTCCCTAGGTGGGTGTACTTGTAATCATAAGTGTATTTCGGAAATCTTGTCTACTATAGTCAGAGAGCACAATCTAGTGCTCCCCTGACACTGGCAGCCTACTAAGAAGCAGATTTATCAGGCCATCTCTTTGGCTAGAAGATTTTTATGGGGAGGGAACAAAATTCCTAAGGTTGCCTGGAAAATCTGTTGTATGAAGAAATCAGAGGGAGGTCTAGGCTTGATTTGTCCTACCAAGATGGCTACCCAAATGGCTGCTAAATGGATCCTTAGAGCTGTTTCTTCTGATGATTTTTGGGCTTGCTTGATTAAAAGAAATATTAATAAATTCTGGTTAAAAAATAACAGGAGTTGGTCTGATTTTAACATTTGGGATATTATAGTCTCTCCTACTATTTTTGTTCCCAAAGGTAGTGATCTAGTCTGCAACTTCTGGAAAGCTTGGATACTGTCAAAGGGACTTATAAATTACCTGTTTGGTTTTATTACAATTACTCTTTCTTATTGCAGGAATCCCTGTGGATTGGTTGGTATGATCATGATATCATCTCCACTCTTCCCATTAGATGGAATAAATGTAGAAGGAATGACTTTGTCAAATGGCAAGATATGCTTAGAAATGGAGATGTGATTGAACACATATTTATAATGAACATTGATTCTTTGTCTCTTTCTTGTAAGCAGATTATTCAGGAAAAGAAGCTCAAACTGATGGAATTGTCTGAGTACAACCTTTGGCAGAAGTATGTCAGTCTTTGGGATGTTGCTTAGGATATGTACAATAATTACAAAAGATCTTTCTGCAGCATCAGAGAAATTGTTGGAAGGTTAAATAGAAAATGGAATCTCTCTTGGACTGCTCAACAATGGAGATATAGATTTCATAGCACCTAGTCTTTCCCTATTGCCAATAAGCACTCCTGCTTACTTTGGCTGATTCTTCATAAAGGTATTTGGACTGGCAGCAAGGCCAAGAAATTTAAAATTGATGCAGGTCTCTGTCACTGTTGTGGAGTAGAAGAAGATCTGGAGCATCTTTTTTTCAAATGTAAGAACTCCTCAAGATTTTGGAAAGTCATTTATTTGTACTGCAAAGTTGTTGGAGTGAAGTTCCTAGACTTCAGAGAGCTTCTTATTGGTGAATCCAGCAAGATGGATATTGTTCTCTGGCAAATGCTTAGGGCTCACATTCTCTGGGCTATCTGGAAAAATAGGAATAGCAAAATTTATGACAAGAATTGTAAAGAATATTTTTTCACTTGTATGATGGGCATTACAAGACTTTTCAATCATTGTATGAAGCCTCCCTCTTGTATCCCTTCGAATGATAACTGCCCTATTGAAATCCTCAAAAAGTACCCTTGTAACTTGTGGAGATCCAAAATGCTTCAAGTCCACTCGATAAGTAGAGACACTATGTCCTTCTTTATTAAGATCTATATTGAAGGTTCTATGATGTAATGACCCTGGGGGTCTTGTTCCTTCCTCTTGGAAGGTCCTTTGTATCTTTACTTTGACTTGCATCATTTTTAAATTTTTTGTTCTCTCAAAAAAAAAAACAAAAATATGGGTAATTTGATGTAAAATGTGACACTTGGGAATAAACCGTGTGTTCAGATATATACAAAGTAAGAACTTTGAATATAGCTAAGCTTACTTATGCAAATTGAATGCATGGACCTATTGTGCACCAATAGGGACTTTGAATAGGTTTCACATGACATCATCGATTAGCACATGAAATCCAAGCCGAACTCAATGAATCTTTGCTAAGTGAACGGTTGGAGGATGAATCTGACAAAATAGAGCACTTGCTTTCCAGTTTCTTTGTACCTTCGATTGTGCATCCATTGGGACCTCAGAACATAGGTACAGTACATTTCAATACAAGGTAAGTTTTCTAAAAATAGTCCCGACTCCCACTCCCTTCGGCTGGCAAAGGCAAAAATAGGAAACCTTAGTCAATCTATCTAAAGCATATTCAGTTGCATTAATGTGCCAAGAAGAAGATGAAGTGTGATGTGCTTAGGCATAGCTTCCGTAAGATAGAGAAGCATAATTAAATGGATGCAGATAGGACGACCTAATTTGATGATTTTGGATCAAAACAGAGACTCAACCGATTCGTTCGCTATGGGGTCAGTTTCTCACTAGGCATGGCATACAATGTATCAATTTGTACTACATGATTTGTGATGTCATTAACAATTTAATGCCAATGCAATGTATCTGCTCACATTGTTAGTATCTAAATTAACCTATATCCCTTTCTTTCAATTGCATAACAAATAAAGACAACTTTAATGGCTTTTACATGAAGCTTACCACAATCTTTTTTCTCAATATGAACATAAGATGGTGAACCAAAACTTTAAAGTAACTCACATTGGGTTTCTTCCAATAATAAAGTTCATAAAGTGTGATAACCTTTAAAGCTTTTGTGGAAGACCTACTCAGAATGTGATTACTTATATGTAGTGCATCAAACCAAAACTTAGGAGAGAGCTTTTTGGATGATATCATACTATGCATCATTTCAACAAGTATCCTATTCTTTCTCTTTGCAACACCATTCCATTCTAGACTGTAAGCAATAGTGAGTTGATGAGAGATACCTTTTTCTTCAAGAAAAGACTTAAACTCTTTAAACATGTAATCTCCTCATCTATCACTTCTCAAAATTTGGATCTTTGATTGACTTCCATTTTCAACCATAGCTAAGACCTTCTTAAAAATAGGAAAAACCACTAACTTCACTTTAAGACTGTAAACCCACGAATATCTTGAGAAATCATCAATAAAAGTAACAAAGTACCTAAAACCTTGAATAGAATCTGTTCTCATTAGACCATTCACATCTGAATGTATGATCTACAACTTCCTTGTGGTTGTGATGTATCCATGCTTCTTGGGTAGTTTCTCAAGATTTTCTTCAAGACATCCTTCATATGACTGCATCATCTAGTAAAGCAAAAGTAGGCAAATTCTCCACCATAACTTGATCTTTGATATGCTTGGGAGTTGTGTAATTGATATGATAAAATCTAGCATGCCATAACTTCATGTTATCCTTAGGTTTAAAAGACCTAGCAACATTAGCATGATTTATTTTGGACAATACAAACATGCCACTTCCATTTTCACCTTGAAGTAGACAATGCTTCTCATTAGGTGAGAGGATCTGACATGAATCTTTCTAAAAAACTTCACAACCATCTGACAAGAAAGTAGAGATAGAGAGCAAATTCTTCTTCATGTCTGGAACATAAAGAACATTAGAAATTGTGAAATTTCCACTTGCTCTTGACTTAAGGTTCACTTCTTCAACACCAACAACATCTAAAGCATGACCATTTGAAATATTCACTCTTCTACCTGAAGAGTTAGAAATGGAATAAAATACCTTTATGCAACCTATCATATGCTTAGTAGCTCCAGAATAAAAAATCCAAGGATCATCAGAGATTATACTTAATTTTGTCTGATCAAAAGCTAATTCTTCAATAAAAACACATGCATAAGATTCTTCCTTTGAAGATTTAGGTTTTGGATCACATTCAACATTATTATCTGATGCATTCTTCTTCTCATTAAAAATCCTTGTTTTGCATTTTGCTATGTAATGAAATATTTTCTTACAACAATGGCATACTCCTTTGTTTAAATTAGATGTAGTCGAAGACTTTTCTTTAGGTGTAGGGGAAGCATTAGGAGAAGGATTAGAAAATATTAGAAGACTTATTTTCCTTTTTATTTGTTAGCTCTTCTTCTCCTTCTTTGTGTCCTTCTTCTTCTTACACTTTGATAGTGATAACATGGTATGGATCTCTATATTGTAAAAATCAATTATGCATACCTTTTGAGTGCTCATTGAAAGTTTGAATATTGCATGATTGTCATGATGCATCTTTATTGCACATCTAGGTTATTCAAGGACCTATGTTAAGACAAAATATTCTTAGTTTTTGGCCATGTATGAAGCAAGATATTAGATAGTATGTTAGTGAATGTCTAAAGTTCCAACAAGTGAAATTCGAGTTTAAAAGAATGCTTGGAATGCTACAACCCTTAGATTTTCCAATCAGAAGTGGGAGTCTATCTCTATGGACTTCATCACTAAATTTCCTACTACCCGAAGTAAACATGAAACTATAATTTTGGGCAAGATGAAGCATTTCTTTCATATGAAAAAGACTGATACAACCTTGAATGTCCCAAAATTGTCCGTAAAATATTTTTTTTGACAGCATGGAATGCCTAAAAACGTAACTTTTGATAGAGACTCTAGGTTCACATCAAACTTGTCAAAAGCAACATTTGAATCGATTCTCACTCAGCTTTGTATATGTACAACTTTCCATCCACATAGTGATGGGGAAATTGAGAGGGTTAATCAAGTACTTGAAGTATGTATGTGAATGAAAAACAAGATAATTGGAGTGAATATTTTCCTTACTTGAGTTTGCATACAATAGTGCATGGCATGCATCTTTAAAAATGACCCATTTGAGGCTATGTATGGTTATAATATTTTGAAATTTTCAAATAAAAGTAGAATTATATAAAGAAATGCTTGAGAAGATGGATGAAGAACTTTGAAAAATTAAACGGCACATAAAAGAAGCTCATAAAAGACAAAAGAAATTCTATGATTTTAAAATAATACCACTTAAATTTCAAATAGATGATATGGTATTTCTTAAGGTCAATCGTCACCGATCCAACTTGTTGCTAGGGAAGGATCATAGAATTTCTCCATGATATATAGGTCCTTTTAAAGTTTTGGAAAAGATTGGATCTCTTGCTTGTCTATTGGAATTGCCTGAACATTTAAATTTGCATCATGTATTTCATGTTAGCTTACTTGAAAGATATAAACTTAATGCTTCTCATGTTCTATGGGACAATTATAAGATGAAAGATGATGGATCTTTTGAGCTTCGATGTGAAATAATAATAGATAGGAGGGAAAGGTTACTTAGAAATCAACCTATAGTAGAGATTTTGGTAGAATGGCATAGATATCGAGCATAAGATTTGACATGGGTAAACCTATATCCTTCTTTCCAGCTATGGAGAACAAAGTTCTTCAAAAGGGGGGAAGAATTGTAATAAGCCTTTTGATAGTGAAATAATTCATTTTGAACTTTCCATTATGCATTATGTGGATAAAGTTTAGAATGAATAATTAGTCTTTTTATGCATATAAACAAAATCTAGGGATAACAAGTTTTATATTCTCTCTATAAACCTTTTTTGCATCATTTCTTGTGGTTGAAAATTGAAGCTGGAGATCAAAGAAACAAGAATAAGGTTGTATGATAGAACGGTAGAGCACGCATAAGAGAGTTAAAGTGTCTCTCTAAAAATTTTATGAGTCATGTTGGGAGTACCTCATTTTAGGATCTATAATTAGTTCGTTGTAAGATAATGCCTTAAATTTATTTTCTCTCTAGAATTTCTAAACTTGCAGGGCTCAAAATTGATATTTGGAGGTGGATTGGGACCTAAGGCATCTGTAATATTATTGTGCATATTGAAGAAATGCACCTTTTTGCCTCTAACAAGCATCCTTGATTTTTGCACTATTTTTTAGTTATAGGGCCTTGAAAAGTATTGATTTTCCCAACAATTAAAAAAAAAGGTGGGTTTCTCTATTATTACTCAAATCCATGATTTGATGCATATGTTTCTCATGCATGTCAATGGATATGTCTTTTCATTGTTTTTTCCTACGTTTGATAAGTGCCACTAAAGAAGGTAGTTGACCACTAAAACTCATGCTTTTGTAAAAGGTTGGCAAACAACAAGGGTTGTGTGACTTTTGCTAAAGTTGATGCATTGTGCACTTGTTTCGGAGGGACAATCAACCCTATTTTAGAGAGATTGTTGCATCATGAAACAGGAGGCCAAAAATAAGAGAATTACCTTGTGACAATAGTTGATTGGCCAATTCCTAGAATTTTAAGTGATGTCATAAGTGTTTGAGGATTGGTGCAATGTGAGAGAGCACATATTAAGAATTTCTCTAAGATAGCTAATCCCCTCACATAGCTGACTAAAATGAATGCAGAATTTGTGTGAATTGATGCCTTTCAAACATCATTTGAATCATTGAAACAAAAAGTCATTGAAAACTATGTGTTAAAAATACCAGAAATGGAAAAACCTTTTTTGGTTGGATGTGATGCAATTGGTAGTCAAATATGGTGTGTTCTTTCATAGGATGGTAGGTTGGTTCCATGTGAACCCGAAAAATTAAGAAAGCATGAACTTAATTATCCTACTCATGATCTAGAGATGTTTGCCATTGTACATGCACCTAAGCATTGGAGACATCTACTATTAGGGGTTAAGTCTATATTGAAAAGAGATCATCAAACTCTAAAATACATTTTCACACAATCACTACTCAATAATAGGAAAAAGTCTTGTATTCATAATTAAGTGAGTATTATTTCAACATTCAGTGTTTGGTTGTTAAGGAAAATAAGGTCACCAATGCATTGAGTCCAAAACCTTCATGTAATTTCCTTTCTGTAATAGATTCTAATTTTCCTAATCAAATTCAAGAAGAACTAAAACATGATTCTTTTTATGCACCTACTTTGAGTTTTTTGCATGCATACAGGGGATCAATGTATAAAGACAAATTTCATTCACACAATGGATCTTTATAATGTAACAATCGATCATACATATCTTTTGAATGTCCATTGAAAGTTAAAATATTACATGATTGTCATGACCCATTTTTTTATGCACTTCCAAGTTAATCAAGGAGTTCCAACAAAAGAAAGTCAGGTTTAAAAGAATGCCTAGAATGTTGGAACCTTTGGATGTTCCAAATCTGAGTTGATCTCTATGGAGTTCATCACTAAATTTCCCATAGCTAAAAGTAAACATGACACTATATTTATGGACTTGATCGACTTATGAAGGTGGCACATTTTTTTCCTACGAAAAAGGCTCATACTTCCTTGAATGTTGCAAAATTGTCTATAAAAGGAATTTTTCAACTGCATGGCATGCCTAAAAAACATAACTTTTGATAGAGGCTCAAGGTTCACATCAAACTTCTAGAAGTCAACATTTGAATCGATTGGCACTTGACTTCATATGAGTATAGCTTTCCATCACAGATTGATGGGAAATCGAGTGGGTTAATCAAGTACTTGAAGTATGTATGTGAATGAAAAGTAGGATAAATTGGAGTGAATATTTGCCCTTAGTTAAGTTTGCATACATTACTGCATGGCATGCATCTAAAAGAATGACTCTGCTTGAGGCTATGTATGGTTATAATTTTTGACTCCACCTTCTTTTTGAAATTCTCAAAGAAAGTAGAACTATCTAAAGAAATGTTTGAGAAGATGGATGAAGAACTTGGAAAAATTAAGCAGCACATAAAAGAAGCTTAGAATAGACAAAATAAATTCTATGACTTGAAGAGAGGACCACTTGAATTTCAAACAAACAACATGGTATTTCTTAAGGTCAATCCTCACCTATCTAACGTGTTGTTAGAGAAGGATCATAGACCTATCTAACGTGTTGTTAGAGAAGGATCATAAAGTTTTGAAAAAGATTGGATCTCTTGCTTATCTATTGGAATTGCCTGAACGTGTTGTACATAGATAGTGGATGTAGTAACCACATGTTAGGAAGTGAAGAATTATGTAGAACCTCCAAGCACCCAAGCAAAGAGGCTTTGTGGAGAGGGGTGACAACTTTGAACGTGAGATACAACAAATGGGAGATGTAAAGATTGAAAGAAAACTCAAAGTAAGGAGTCTATCTAAAGTATTGCATGTTCCCATTATTACAAAGAAGCTATTGTTTGTTGGGAAGATATCAAGCTTCCAAAAAGTAAGGAGTATATCTAAGGTATTGCATGTTCCCACTATTACAAAGAATCTAACGTAGAAAGAAGATATCAAGTGCAGTTCAAGCATAAGGGATTCTTCATAGAAGACCCAAGTAATGGTTACCACCGTAACATACAAAGAGAATCATTTTGGATATTTTGTCATTAGAAAAGTGTCCTCCCATTTCTCTAGAATGGTTGAATTTTGATATGGGAAGATACTCGCGTTCATGAACACATAATTTCAAATGACCAAGGGCCACTTTATTTGCCACAAAATTAGAAAATTTTTTAAGATTTGCTCTAATAGACTTTTGACACATGGTCAAAAGGTAAAAATAGAGGAGATTCCCTATATTAAATGCATGAAAAGCCCCCTTTAAGTCAATTTTTATGTCATTTTTTAAATGTTGATAATTTTGAAAGTTACATGCATTAAAGACTTTTAAGTACTTTCAAAACTCACTTTTCATCTCTTTTTGTACTAAATCCTTGAGAGAATCTTTAGATCTATGCCCCTTAATAAGTCCTCTTGGATCACTTTTGACTTGGGAAACACAGGTACAAACTTTCCTCACTCTTCTCTCTGGAGAACTTAGATTTTGATCTCTCTTCACTTTTAGGAGCTCATCTCTACCATGTCTACTATGTAAGCTTTCCATTTTTTTTGTTTATCACCTAAGTCTCAGAGACTTGTTGTAGATTTGTAGTTCTAAGGAGGTATAGATATATCTACTTTATATTTTTTTCTCAAGCAATTTCTTCTTTGTATCTTGTGCAAGTCTATTTTTTAAGAAGCATTCTACTTTGTAGTGCACAGCTCCAAGTATAACGAGGTATAGATATAGAGATCTACTTTATGTTTTAGATTTCTATAGTTAAAGATTTTTTTTCTTAAGAGTTTCCTATTTTTTAGTTTAGTTGAGGTCAAGGTGCACTAACTATGAGAATCACGAAGAAATCTCTATATCAAAGAATTAGTCTTAAGGAGGTAAATATCAACATATCTACTTATATTTCTCAATTTCAATCATTTTTTTTGTATTTCATAAATTTTGTTTTTCTCAATGCTGTTTTTCTTTTCAATGAATATCTCAAGACTTGAAGATTGTTACACAAACATGAGTTTACATCAAAGAAGATCCCACACCAAAATTTAATCTTTTAGCAGAATGTTTTTGCAAGAGGATGGAAGTTGGAGCATCAAATTATTTACAAGAAATATGTGGATTATCATAAAGCCTAGCACTGGAGGAGATCACAAAGTTCCAAGGAAGAACTTCAGCTTGATAAAGTATCACTAGAAAGAAGGCATCATTGACCTCAAACATAGTAGAGAGGGGAAGATGGTTAAGACCCAACATGTCTACAATGCATCATAATTAAAACTCCATGACAATGTGGTGGCAATCTATCCATTAAACATGAGTGGCACTTAATTTGATTTTTTTAATAATTGAAAATGTCATGGGCTGACACTATATGGAGATGTTTTCCCATCAAACATCTATGAATGGGAACCCCTAGAATTGTTGACTGAGAGTTTGAATGTGATGCATGCCGATATAGGGAGTTTTGCATATGCAAGTGTGACTCCCTAGAAATTAGTTGAGGGGTTTTTTTTCTACAAATTCATAAGAGAAAATAGTGAAGCAAAAAGGAGATACAATAAAATATTGGGTTATCAATTGATGAAGAATATATACTCCAAATAGTAGCAAAAGTATGTTGGAGCCTTCCAGGGACCTCATAGATTCCTACCACAATCGGCTAGAAACTCTATTGCTCTTTATTCCTAAGGATTGAACCTCTCAAATTTTGTGCACACTAAATAAAACCTTAAATATTTCCAACAAGCCCAAGATCACTCCAAGAAGATTTTGGAAGCTATGCTAATCATCCCACATAAGACAAGATATTCATTGTCTAGACAAGGTACATGCACATATGTGTACTCAACTCACTCATATAATTTAGACAGTGCAAGGAATATACCAATGATCTATCCAAATCTATACACATAAGGATAATGAATAATCAATGATAAGATTATGATGAAAATAATCCTTATAATGCCAACAACAAGATGAACTAGGATATGAATCAACACAACAAACAAAGATGTATAGATAATGACAAATCTCTAGCTATGTAGAGGATAAAATAGCAAGGGGTTATCTTAGATAGGGGCTATCTTAGGCTTGAAGAAATTTCTGTAAATGAAAGCCCAATATCATGTGGATCATCGCACGAATGTCTTCAAGTGTCTTCTTATATAATGATAGAACTTTGTAGATTTGAAGTCAAAAGGAATCTCCAAAAAGGAATCCCAACCTTTTCCATTTAAGGTCGTTAGTTGGAGTTAGACCTCTGCAAAAGACTTGAATAACACAAGGAAGAAGAAGATGCTTGGAGCACAACACATAGTACTGAATGTATTACCACTAGAATGTAAAAAGATAAGTAACCCGTTAGGGTTATAGGTATATATACAAGCCAGGGGAAAAAAACATCCTAAAGAGGGAAAAAAGTGCCTCAATGGTCCCAGTGTGTTCACACACATCACTACCTAAATATATTGACAAATCTCCCCTGGGAGTGATGCAGTGAACAAGGAGCTTGCACTCATGTATAAGGAAGTACCAAGCTATGTGGAATCAATCCACAAAAGGAAGTAAGCCCAAAGATGTGCGGAAAGCTTCAAACTTCTCCCTAAGCAGAGCCTTCATGAAAAGGTCTACAATGTTCTCCTATGTGGGCACATATACCAAGCTGATCTCTCCAGTAGAGAACCTCTCCCTGACATAATGATAATGCACCTCAATCTGCTTAGTGCGAGCATGGAACAGAGGGTTGCCTGCAATTGCTAATGTGCTCTGACTGTCAGTGAAGATGGTGGTGGCAGAAGACTGACCGACACCTAAATCAGCCATAAGGCGTCTGAGCCACACACACTCAATAGTCATTGTGAAAGTTGCCCTATACTTAGCCTCACAACTGGAAGTGGCCACAGTAGGTTGCTCCTTGCTCAACCAAGATATACATGAGCTACCAAGCATGAAGTAAAAGCCACTAGTGGAAACATGAGTGTCATAGCAACTGGCCCAGTCATTGTTAGAAAAACCATGCAAATCTGACGGTAGTGGTCCCCCTTGGGATAAAACAATCCAAGTAGTTGGGTACCACTCAAGCAGCGAAAGATGTGCTTAACCACCTACCAATGCTTGACACGTGGGCAATGCATAAACCTGCTCATCTGTGAGACAGCAAACTGAAAATCTGGCCAAGTAATGCATAAGTAAATCAAGCATCCAATAGCCTGCTCATAGAGAACAGCATCAAATGCATCTGCAGCATCATGAAGACTCAATCATAAACCTATCTCCATAGGAGTAGCAATATGCTTACAGTCTTCAAGGCCAAAACACTGCAATATAATGTGTCAATATATTTCGTTTGACACAAAGCCATTCCACCATCAACTTGCATAAACTGAATGCCCAAATAATGTTGTAAATGCCCCAAATCAGACATCTCAAATGAGGCATGCAAATCAGCCTTAAAATCAGCAATATGCATCTCAATAGGACCAGTGAGTAGCATGTCATCAACATACACAACAATGATCAGAAGCACATCATTAGCATGCTTAACATATAAGGTGCTTTCAGTTGAAATGTTCTCAAAACCATGTGCAATCAGATAGGCATGTATCTTTTCATACCAAGCACGTGGTGCTTGCTTTAAACAATATAATGCCTTCTTTAACTTGCACACCTCGTTTTCATGCCCTTTTTGCACAAAGCCACAAGGCTGAAAAACATACACTTCTTCATGCAAGTCACCATTCAAAAATGTTGTTTTAATGTCCAATTGATGTACATTCCAACCATCATGAGCTGCAAGTGCACATATGCTATGAACAATAGTCATTTGGCAAGTAGGAGTAAAGTTAAACCAATGCCTCTTTCTAGAGCATATTTGCAACAAGCCTAGCCTTATACCTCTCAATTGTTCCATCAGTTTTATGCTTCAACTTGTATACCCACTTAGTGCCAATGGCCTTCTTGCCAAAAGGCAAGTCACATAAAGACCAGGTACCATTTTTCATGATAGCATCATATTGAGATTGCATTAGAGCCATCCAATGCTCAGATTTTTATGCTTCATCAAATGAAACATGCTAAGTCTTATCACAGAGACTAGATGCAGCCATAGCATAGCAATAATATCAGCATCTTCAATGCCATCTGCATCAGCTTCAATACCTATATTTGCAGGTGTAATAGGACGTTTTTCAACACCGTGCACAATGTTCCACATTCCTCTTGTAACCAATACATGTCGCATCATATAACCGCAGTATGGGTAATTAGTACCATCCAACTTATCCTCAATAGCCAACATACAGAACACATCACTACTTTCAGCCATGGCCACTGACTAAAATACCCTGATGTAGAAAAATGATTATATCTGAAAAATTTGAATAGAAGTACCCTGACGAGTTCTACTAAACTTGTAGTTGACTTCAAGATCCTTATACTGGCGAACTAAAACTGGTATATAATTTTGGCGTAAACAAATGAAATAGCCTACACAAGCGCTATGTTAGTGCATTCGGAGGTCGAAACGAGCTCAGATCGCGATTTCGGCACTACACAACAAAGATGTTTTGATCTCCTAATCAGCCTAAGCATGCGGACCAAATTTTGTGTGATCTTGAGACTGTGACTGGAGGGGTATCAACGATTCCCTAGAAGAATGTACAAAGATAAGTAACATATTAGGGTTATAGGTGTATATACAAGCCGGGGAGAAAAAACCTCCTAAAGAGGGAAAAAAGTTCCCCGACGGTCCTAGTGTGCTCACACACATCACTACCTAAATATATCAACGTTGTGAAGCTACATCAATTAGTTAGAATTCGTGGAAAAGCTTGTTCACTTCAAAAAAAAAGTGTAGCTAGTGTCACACCTGAATTTAAGTCTTGATTCACACACTTGACCTTGTTAGAATTCCAACACTCCCCCTCAAGCTCAACTGCTAGTCTCCATTGATCTCCTTCAAGTTAAGGTTCTCCTTGAACTTCTTCAATTGGTTTTCTTCCATAAAATTGGTCATGGTATCGGCAATCTAATTCTTAGAGTTGATATACTTGATGTCCACCTCTTTTTCTAGTACCTTCTCTATGATGAAGTGGTAATGGATCTCTATGTGCTTGCTTCTTGCATGAAACATTGGGTCTAGATGAATGCTTGAGCTTGAACTCTTTTGTATGATTGTGACACTTAATTCCATGCTTTCTTGAACCGTAACTACATGTCCCCTCTTTGTCCCTTTGATGTCTTCATCCTGCAATGCAACTTTCAGACCAGACCATGGCTTAACTCATCAAACACTATATCTCTCAATACTTAAAGTTCCTTTTGATTAGGGTTGTAGAACTTGTAAGCTTTTTGTTCCAAAGCATAGCCAATGAACATGCATCTTTCTACCCTAGCATCAATCTTACTTCCTTCTCACCTTTGGCTATTAGCTTGTGGCTCACACTCAACATGGATGTAGAATCATATATCAAGATATATCAAATATGCCAAAGAGTGAAATACCCTATGTGGAAAGATAGCATGCCACTATTACTTACAACAAGTAACAAAGTTTTTGCTAAGAGGGGAATAGAACCTACTAGTCTGGTTATCCAACCTTCATGAGCTACTCATATTGAATTTATAATAATGGCCATATATTATCTACTAAAATCAATATAAGAAATGGCCATGAAAAAAAAGTGATGCTCAAAACACTAGAAAATATTTATTTGAATAGATATCCATGAGATTTTGGATTTCCCATTGAGACAATGAGTGATTGAGGAACTCAATTCATCAATGAAATAGTGGAATTTGTATCAATCCCTTACCACCCACAAACATATGGATGTGGTGAAAGCCTCCTTTGATAATCTCTCACTAAGATATTAAATAATGGTAGATTTGATTGGGACAAAGAGCTACATGATGCTATTTGGGCTTATAGGGCAGCCTAAAATACTATTCTTATGGCTAAACTATTCAACTTGGTGTATGGAAAAAATAAAATACTCCAAATAGACTCTTTGATACCAATTCTTAGAGTTTCAAAGGACTATGAGTGGACATGACATGAAGATTCTCAAAATGGAGAGATTACAAGAAACTTTTAATGTATAGTATAATTAATCTATATATCAAAACATAGATACAAAATGTAAATGATTTCCATATCAAGGAAAAAGTGTTAAAAGTTTGAGATTTATCCTTGTATAGATGTTAACGCAGCATCGTAAGAAGTTATAAAAGAGATGATATGTACCATTCTTGATAAATAGAATATCCCTAGTAGGACCAATAAGCTTAGCCACATTAGATAGATAAGTTTAGGCCAAGATTGGCTCTATAGATATCCAATACATAGGTTTAGGCCAAGATTGGCTCTATAGATATCCAATGATGCTAAATATTTCTTGAATCACTTTATTTGTGGTAGTTCAACTCCAAGGTATTCTTAGACTGTAAATTTGAAATTGTTGTATTTCTATTATATAAGCCAACCATAATTATGTAAACCAACTCCTAACCCTTGTTTAGCGTGGAGTAGAAGGCTCGTAGTACCCGCCTACCTCTCGTGGATCCGATAGGGAAACACATCCCGGTGGAAGAGAAAAAATCAATAATATAGGAAACATTGAAGAAAGACTATGAGTGTAAATTACATGGGTTTCTTCAAAATGCACCCAATCAAGAACCACCCAATCAACCAAGATCCTCATGTTTGCTACCACTTCAATCATCTAGTCACTTAGAGGTCACACACTGTTTTCCAAGAGATCAAAAATCATGCCCATCATCTAAATGAATTCATTGTCACATCATCTGAGAGGGAAGTTGAGGAAAAAACTTATCAAAGGGTGAGGAATAATATGAATAAATCGTATCATTCATCTCAAGAAAAGCAAAAGTAAATGAAAACATCACCATGATACTCAATTAAACAATTTTAGGTGGTTGAAGCTCAACATTTTTAACAATAGTAAACATCTCAATCATGAAGGAGAATGAGGGATCATTTTAGCTCTCATACAAATTCATCTCATCCAAAAATCCAAGTCTACATTGAATCTAATATCATATGGGGTCCTAAAAATTTACTAGAGGCTCAAAAGCCAATAAATATAATTGTTGGATACCTAAGGCCATAATAATATGTCAAATGAGTCTAGGTCACCCACCAATCAAGTTCATGATGCTTTGATTAATAAACTAAATGTATCAAAAATCAATTCTGAAGTATCAAATAAAGCTTTGCATACATCAACAAGGTTTTGATCAGTTTATTGCAAGACCCAACATAACTTAGTTCCAAATCATTCTATTCAAAGGGCATGTTAACTAGGAAAATTGAAGTGAGGACCAAAAGGTTCCTCAACCACTCCTACCCAATGACTATTTCCTTAGTGCAAAAATATGTTTGTATACACAAACAATATGCATGAATAGGTGCATGTTCCAAGGCCATGCCTTTAGGAATGATCACTTCATCAATGACCAACTAGTACCCACTCTAGGAGGCAAACCACTACACTATTTTTACAACTAAATCTATTCTTTTATTTTATTTTTCTTATAATTTTTTATTGTCCTTCCATCATTGAGTCAACTACATATAGCATGATAGAAAAAGAAAACATTGGAAACGATGGAAGGATGGGAGGAGAACTAGCCACTATTGCTTCACGTCTAATGATGGAAGATATATATAATAGAATCTTCATTCACTTATGAGACTAATTCATATTTCCTTATTCCTAATTCTTATGAAATCTCCCACCATGATGGAGAAGCAAAGGTAACAACAAGATCAAAAAGTTCTCTTGAGGCAGATCAACCACATTTTGAATGATCTATTATTTGGATCCATCACACCAACAAACATCTACTACCTAAGGGGAAATGACCAAAACATGAAGGAAGGAGTTTTTTTTGCAGATGCACAATAATAATTTAAAAGAATAATAAAATTTTCTTCATTGACAAAGTATTCAAGGATTTGTGTTGTAACAAAGATTCTCGCAATATGGCATAGTTAGGTTGCAAAGCATAATTGAGTCTCGATCTTATTAAGCTAAACATTTACAAAAAGGTTTAGAAAATTCTACCTATATATCATGCATGATCCACCTTGGATACATAGACCCCATTTTGGATGATTTTGATGGTAATCTGAAGGCCAAAAAAATCTCTCCCATGCTTATCCTAGATCTCTTCAATTTTTGGATGAAGGTTTTATGTTCAAAGATATTGAAGTGCCTATTGTTGAGAAAGGAAAATTTAGTTTATTGACTCTGACTAGGCTGATTGCTATGACACTTGTGTGTCTGCTAGTGGTTTTTGCTTCATGATTGGTAGCTCATGCATATCTTGGTTGAGCAAGAGGCACCCTACTATGGCCACTTCCAGTTGTGAGGCTAAGTATAGGGCATATTTCATAGAGATTGTTGAGCGTGTGTGGCTCACATGCCTTTTGGCTGATTTGGGTGTTGGTTAGTCTTCTACCACCATCATCTTCATCATAGTCAGAGCACATTGGCAGTTGTGAGGAAGCTTGTGTTCCATGCTAGCTTGATCCAAAAGCAAAAAATTATGTCTTCATTGGATACTCCCTTGAGCAAAAGGGATATAAATGTTATAACCCACTCACACGATAGGTGAAGGTGAGCAAAGATGTGGTATTTGATGAAATGTCAAGCTTCTATGCGGATGCCAAAGATGGGCTTAATCTTGAATCAAATGACAAAGAAAATGTTGAAAAATCAAGTGCAGAATCTCAAGTTTTGAGTGGACCGGATGCATCACCAAGCAATAGTTCCAAGTCAAATTCATGGAGTGGAAGATTATGTGGAAATTTCTGTCCAACAAATTCATCAAATACATCTAAGAAAGGTAAAGAAAAGCTTTTTGCTGGTAGTAAAACATGTGCAGATTTTGAAGACGTTGATGGAGATTCAAGCGGTTCAGAAAAGAGCCTTGATGAAGAGCTTGGATCGCCCTCTGTGAAGTCTCTAGGTGTACAAAAGGCACATGCAAATGATACAAGGAGAAGTGACCCAGGAACAAGAAGATCTAGGTGGATGCAAAATTCAGTGCAACGATTGACATATGACAGTTACATGGCTCTTCATTGTGCCTACATGACCAAGGTAATACAAGATGTTGAACCTTCTTGTTTTGAAGATGCAATTGGAAATTCAAATTGGGAAAAAGCTATAGATGAGGAGATGGCGACACTTTATGGAAATGATACATGGAAGCTAGTTCCATTGCCCCAAGGAAAGTAACCCATAGGAAAGAAGTGGGTTTACAAGGTAAAGCACAATGCTGATGGTAGCATAAGCAGGTACAAAGCACGATTGGTAGCAAAAGGATATGCATAGACATATGGCATTGATTATGAGGAAACATTCATCTTTGTAGCTAAAATGTCTACAATCAGAACACTTGTTGCATTAGCTATAGCAAAAGGATGGACTTTGCATCAGATGGATCTGAAGAATGCTTTCTTACATGGTGACTTACAGGAAGAAGTATACATGGACCAGTCACAAGGATATGAAGATTCAAAGCATCGAGAATACGTTTGCAGGTTGCAAAAGACTTTATATGGGCCAAAGCAAGCTCCTCGTGCATGGCATGCAAGGATTGTTGATTACTTGACCACCATTGGGTCATGGCATGCAAGGATTGCTAATTACTTAACCACCATTGGTTTTCTATGTGTGATGTGGATCATTCACTAGATGCAAGGAAGGGTGATGATGGCATCACAATTGTGGCTATTTATGTTCATGACTTGATTGTAGGTGGTGATAATGAAGAAAGCATCAAAGAGGTAAAGGGACATGTTATGCAAGAATTTGACATGAAAGATCTTGGTGTGTTGCACTACTTCTTGGGCATTGAGTTTATACATATAGAAATAGGTATATGGATGTCCCAAAGGCAATATGTCTTGAATATGTTGCAAAAGTATGGTATGGTTGGTTGTAAGCCAATTTCTATGCCATTAGATCAGAATTTGAAGTTGGATATTACATCAGTTGAAGCATTGCAAAATGCTACCATGTACAGGAAAATTATGGGAAGCCTTATATACTCACAATTACAAGGCCTGATCTAAGTTATACTGTTGGACTTGAAAGTCAGTTTATGCAGGTTCCCATGAAGCCACATTTGGATGCTCCGAGACGCACTCTATGTTATGTGAGTGCTACTTTGGATTATGCATTGTTTTATGAAGTTGGTGTAGATTTGCAGGTTCATGGATACACCAATGCAGATTGGGCTAGTAATATTATAGATAGAAGATCTACTAGTGGCTTTCTATTCTCACTTGGAGGTGCAGCTATTACATGGAGCAGCAAGAAGCAACCCACTGTTGCTTTGTTGAGTACAAAGGTTGAGTATAGAGTTGCTACGATGGCAGCATGTGAGGCATCATGACTAGAGATGCTACTTGCAGATTTACGTGTGGAAGTGCAAAAGCCTATCATCATCTATTGTGATAATCTTAGCAGCATACAATTATCACGGAACCCTGTTTTTAATGCTAGAACAAAACATATTGACGTACATTATCACTTCATTAGAGAGAAGGTATTAGTAGGTGATACTGATCTTGTTTATGTGAGAATAGATGAGCAGGTTGTTGATATTTTCACTAAAGCACTTGGAGCAGAGAAGTTTAAGAAGTTTCGCAAGATGCTTGGATTAGAGGACATGGCATTGAGCTTGAGGGGGAGTGTTGAGATATCAAGCTCAACACGTGATGATCCAGGATGACACGTATCACTTTTTCATTTCTTTGACATGTATAGTGGTCACGCCGGTATATGTTAGGGACACTTCATTGAGCTTTATTAGATTTATCTACTCAAGAGTGATGGCACATTTGTTTCTTGCCAGCTCACTCATTCACGGACATTAGGTTTTTTTTTATGTACTAGTCTTTATATATTGCACTTGTTGTATTCTTGTTTTTTAGATCATTCTTGTACATTCTTTTTTATGTAATAGAAGAATAAGAAGAAGATCATTCTTCCTTGCCTCAATCTGAGTGTGTGCTTCTCTTTGATTGTGAGAGTGTGCGTGTGTGTGACCTCTCTTCCTTATCTCCTTCCTCGTGACATTGCATATGTAATATTGGAAAGAACTAATATTGCATTTACACTTTCTATCAAGAGAAATGTTATATATTGATAACCATGATAGAGTTTCTGGAGTGTTACATATGAATAATGTAAACAACAATGTTGCCTACCATTGGATGAATGAAAAACCCATACACTTTGCCTCTAATTGTTATGACCCCAAAAAAAAAGCAAAAAACTATGCATGGACATGTCCCAACACTAGTGAGTCTATTTACTACACATCATACCAGTTCCTTGGGGCATACAAAATGTTTGCTTTGGTCTAACTGAGTATGTAGATACACTTCTCTTGTTCTAACCTAGAAGACCAAAAATTAACATCATGGTGGACGGTGTTGTTTCTTGATGCATTACCTATGTGTAGTTGACGTCAGGAAAAAGGTTGTTGATGCCGATGTTGTTGACTACTGTAGGAAATCAATTTCGTGGTTTTAGGGAATTCTGAGATGATTTTTCATTTGAAAATTGGTCGCACGAACTATTGTTGTTTGTTGTTGAGAGTGCAAACACTACACATCAGAGGTAAGAGAATCTTATAACACATTTATGTGTGTGCTCTATGCACCTAATCATGTGATTCATTTCCAACTCTATGTGCTTGCAAATCATAGCTCATCCACATATATGATATGCTTATGCATATGTCGAGTAGCATTGAGGCACCCACTAACACATGGCCACGGCCCACATCATGCATGGATGATAGCCACATAGTTGATAGTACAATACATCATACATCCATTGTTTGTCTTGAGACAACCAATTAATGGCATGGGCCATGGCCACATGATACATCATGCATGCCCTTCTTTATTGAAATTTGGCATCATACATATGATGATTCATTATTCATTATTGAGCTCTAGATAATAGATTCTAATGGGATCTTTTTTTAATGGTTGAACCTTGTGTAGATGCCTCGCAAACTAGGAGTTGAATGGCACTTTGTTACAAACTTGAAGACTTTACCCAAACGTAATTTCTGTGTCAAGTGCAAGTATTGTTCCCATACTTGGAATGGGGGAGCAAACAGAGTAAGAGCACATTTGATTGGCCCCAAGGGATCTAGAGTAAGCAATTGTGAAAGTGCACCTGAAAATATGAAGGATATGTGTAGGAAATTGCAAGGAAAAACACTTGATAATGCTAGTAGAAGTGCTAATATGCAATCACATGCCGAGTCATTTGCAAATGTATCACAATTTGATGATGGTGGACTTGGAGAGTCCTCTTAGGTCATGGAGTGAAGAGGGCAAAAAGCTCAAAAGGAGCTTTGGACAGCTCAAGATGCCCAATTTGAAGCTCGTATTAGAGAATAACAAATTGTGCTTGCATTATTTAGAAAATTCAGCCAAAAAGATTTAGTGAAACTAGCTCCCACGAGGTTTGCTCGTGCGTTCATAATGCTTACTAATTTGCTTGATGAGCATATATACAATGGTTCGCACTCTTTGATGGTATCCCCTGAATATACAAGAAAAAGAGTTGCAAAAACTCAAAAGGAAGAAGAGTTTCTACAATTTTGTTGAGTCCCATTTTTTTTGGGAAATGTGAGTTTGTTACTATATGCATCCCTATCCTAAAAATTTTACATTTGGAAGATAGAGAAGGGCGATAATGAGGTTGATTTATCAGCTCACAAATAAAATGATTGAAAAAATTTCCTCCTTGGATTGCATTGATTCTGTTAGGTTAGAAAAAGTAAAATTTTGAGAGATCGGAGATGTTACATACTCCTCTACATGCAACAAGTTATGTTCTTTATCCCATTTGGAGGGCAAAGTCACCACACATGGATGCAAAGGTGTATAATGGATGGATGGATGTTATAGAGAGAGAGAGACATTGATGATGTTAAAAAACAAAGTCAATCATGTGATGAATAAGATGTATTTAAGTCTTTGTCAGGTGCATTTTCACGTCCCATCATATGAGATGAGAGTGAAATGCATTATGCTATGAGATGGTGGGAACAATTTGGACCCTATGTTCCCAATTTACAAAAGTTAGCTCTTCTCATTCTTTCATGAGGCTCCTGTGCTTCACTTTGTGAAAGAAATTAGAGCACTTTCTCATTGATATATACAAAGAGGCGAAATAAATTGTTGCCTATAAACGTTGAGAAAATAATGTATATTCATACAATCTTCACCTCATATTTAAAATTCACAAAAGAGGATTTCAAAAAATAGAAGTGACACTTGACATGATAGAGAAAGAAGTGGATGATCAAAGACTGATCGAATTGCAAGGAGAACATAATGGTGACATAGTTGTTTCATCAGTTCATACTATTATGGAGAGTCACGAGGATTGCATTGAGGAGGATGAGGAGTACTGTGCTATTGATGATGATGATGATGATGATGTAGCAGATGCATATGTATGACATTCTCTTATTTTATCATGATTTACGATACATCCATGGCTCTATGACTATGTTGAGCTACTTAAGTTTTGTCTTTATTTCGCTTGATAGTGATCATTTTTAGACGTTTATCTTGACTCCTCACTTTTTTTTATGTATTCATTCATGCATAATGAATCATGTTTTTCTACTTATGTGATTGTAATTGTTAAGTTGATGCAACACAGCTCGCTACATGCCATCAACGTATGAATGTGATTCGTGAAATATGATTAATATAATGTTTTCTCATTGATATCATTTATGAACATAATTTTATTGTTGTATGGTGTCTCCACTTTCTTTTTACTTTTTGAAAAAAAAAAATAGTAGACTTCATAAACATTTTACCTTAGCCATCGTACATTGGGTAAACATCAGAAGTCAGAAGTCAAACATTAGAAACCCATCAGATACTACTATGATGGTGGATATGATACAATGTCCATGGACGATGTAAAGAAAAAGGATAAAGCATAATACTACAGAACATAAGCATAATACTACAGAACATAAGTATGAGGAGATAATAAAAAATGTGATGGCTTCCAAACAATGGAAAACCCACAAAAAAATTAATGGAGATTATATCCACAAAATGAAATGAGATGATTTCGTAACAATTTTGGAAGGCTAAAGGACCCAGAGAAGACGCAACGACTAGGTAAAACAAAAGAAGAAAAACCAACAGTAAAAGCAGAAGTGCCAGGGAGATAATCAGAACTGTAGCTAAGAAAATACAAGTAAGCACCTACAGATCTAAGACACTCAGAATGTGGACATGCGCTGGGTAACGGTTCATGTTTTGCAGCAAAAGTCCCATTAAAAAAGACAAAAAATGAACATTTCGCCTTGATCATGCCTAGTGAATATTTTCAAGAGACTACAGTAGGGTTGCACCTCATCAAAGTATTTCCACAGATGAAAGCAATACCAAAGGTAGACAAACAGAAGCATAGAAATGGATGGCTACTGATAAGTATATACAAGTTAGTTCTGTGTGATCAAATAACCAGGGTAAAAGGCCAGTGGCAACAGCAGCCACTCAACAATCTAGGAGAAATCCGATATATATACGGTATTTAAATAGATTCAACTTGCGCTTGAGTTGACTTTATACAGCAAGTATGAAAAATGTATGTAAAAAGCCCGTGGCAAAAACAATCTAGGAGAAATCTGATATGTATGTATACAAATACATTCAACCCGTGTTTGAGTTGATTTTATACAACCATGCGATAAATGCATGTAATTACAGAATATCCTCATGTTCTTATATGATTAAACTGGGGTAAAATCCACAATTAACAGCAGGTGCATGATACAACTTTAGTAAGGGCCTTAGGATGGGGGTCAATCCCACAGTAACCATGTGACTTTAGAAAAATACAGCAGCCCATATAAACAAAATTGACCTCTCCAGAAATCCAGTCCTTCCTTAATTTGAGTGCTCGAGCTGACTCCAACAAGGATCATGACATTTAAATGCAGGATGTCCTTCAGTTTGAGCCAAAACTCTCATTCCAACGCTCAAAGTGCTGAAGCTGACTCTTTGATATACTGGGTCTTATGCTTCTCATAGCTTGCTCAAAATCAGTGTATTTTAGTGACCTAACTTGATCTGCCTTCACTGTATTGACACGTGAGCCCAGCTCACGAATAGGAATCATAGCTGCCTCTTGACACAATGCACGAATGTCACTGCCGGAATATCCATCTGTAAGCTGAGCAATATCCTCAAGGTCCCCCTGTGACAAGGAATATGAATTACCTTTAATTAGCTTTCTTAGCAGGTCTACTCGAGTGCTGAAACCTGGCAACGGCACATATATTCTCTTTACCAATCGTCTCCGGACTGCATCATCTATCTCTTCTGGCCTATTTGTTGCACCCATAACCACAACATGGTCATCCTCATTAGACATGACTCCATCAAATTGTACCAGAAACTCAGACTTCAGACGCCGACTTGCATCATGCTCATTACTGCTTCTTGTAGACATAATGCTGTCTATCTCATCAATAAATATTACAGAAGGTTGCCTTGCCCTAGCAACTGCAAAAAGTGTTCTCATCAGTTTCTCTCCCTCACCTACCCATTTCGACGTCAGTGAAGATGCACTTATGCAGAAAAAGGTTGCTGATGACTCCGAAGCCACAGCCTTGGCAAGCATTGTTTTACCATTCCCAGGTGGGCCAAAAAGCAAAAGTCCTCTGGCAGGCTTTCTTAAACCTACAAAAAGATCTCTCCTTTTGATCGGTAAAATTACCATCTCCATTAAAGTTTGCTTTGCCTTCTCCAGTCCAGCTATAGAGTCCCATGAAACAGCAGGACTTCGATCCAAGATCTCATTTTCAATAATGGCAGCAAGCTTTGTATCTATGCCCTTGGTTGATGATACGCCCCTTTCTGATGAGGTTTCCAAATCTGATGATCTAGAAGCAGAAAAGCTTCTGAATTTTGAAAGTTGCCTTGGTTTAGCTGAACTTCTTGCAGTCAGATTTGCACTAAGAACCCTTGCCTGTACTTCATGGTGAGACAGCACTTGAAGCCTTTGGTTTACCTCATTTGACCACTTCAGCATCTTCTCGTTATACAAACTCGTGATATCTGACATGTGCATGCCAGGCAATGACCTGCACACAGACAATCCCTCTTCAAGGACCATCCTAGCAGCCTTATAATGTTTAACAGCCTCTGATGTGAGCACATCTTCTTCAGCACGCAATGCTTTATCGATCTCTACTTTCGCCAGACTGAAATAACCCTTGATCTTCTGCTCTGCACGTTGCTTCCCAATTTCAATAGGTGTAAAAGAACGCTGAGAACTGCATCTTTCATACTCTACTTGGGGATTCATAGTTTCCCCTTTAGAGGAGAGAATCAGAGAAGAGAGCTTTGCCCACATCTAAAAGCTGGAAGCACAGCCTAAGTTCAATATTGATACGGTGACCACTGATCAAATAAACTCTTAGAAGAATCTTTTGGCCTCCTCTGAAGGCATCAAGTCATGCAGCCACATTCCTATAAGACAACATCTTTCAGCTTCAAAAGCAAGCAATAAGAGCAATTTTCTGAAATTTCTCTGAACAAATGAATATGCACAGAATGATGATGGTAACTAATTTTAGCATAGAAAATAGGATAGAACAAAAATCATCCTTCAATAATGGACAAAGAAACTCATTGTAAATCTCCTCCTCACCAATGCAGACAACATGCCTTATAGAAGAAACACATTTGTATTTGCTTCTGAAACATATCACTCACTATTCAATTTACCAGCAAAAATCATGTCCAACAACAGAATGGATGTATCAGACTTCCATAATTTAGACAACTTTCCCACTTTTAAGTATGGATACCCACCACTAAGAACACCTTATCATGTTCAAGGATTACTTGGAAATGACTGAAGAAGAAATATACATGAAACACATTCGTATATCATTTGATTAACCGAACAGCATTCCTCGAATTAGACAATTTTTCCACTTCATGGCATGGATGCCCATCATTAAGCATACCTCATCTTATCCAAGAAAGATTACTCAGAACCAATCGAAGAGGATACATTCATAAGTTAAACATTTCTCTCTCTCATGTTGGAGATCATGCATTTTGCATTCAACTGTTATGGCAAAGCTAAGAAAGTCTGTATGACTTTTATAAAATTCTTTGTTTCTTTTTGGGAGAGAGATTTGACATGTTGAAAGTACTTTTCTCAAATATCTCATAATATAATGAGAGTTTAGCTTCAAGTCTCAATGCTATTTTTGTATGAAAGACCATGGTGAATTCTACCTACTACCAAAGTCTCATTATTATTCTCCTTCTATATCATGAGTTATTGATTTTGAAGATGGTAAGGTTCACAAGGTTTGTAAGGTTCGGTTCCAACCAGCTTCAAGTGAAGAACCTCACCCCGAAGCTAAGGGTCGTAAGATTCGTCCATAAAAATTATATACAAACATATAAATATAAATATAACCATTTATTAATATTTGCATATTTATACATTTACATCTATACTCATGAAAATAAATATTAAATGAAATACATTAGCCATTGCATGTGAAAAACATTTGAGGAGAAGCTTTAAAAACTGTAGTTCATGTTTGCAATCGATCCCCTCACACATCTTTAAAAATGGCATTCCGAAAGAGGTTTGGTCTCGCAAACCAACTTCATATGACCACCTACGCATCTTTGGTTGTGATGCTTATGTGCATATAAGGCCTGAGTTGAGGAGCAAGTTAGATGCAAAGTCCGTGAAAGGAACTTTCATGGGTTATGGAGATGAAGGTGAAATGGGCTACATGATATAGCTATCTCAACTCAAGAAGGTAATACGCAGCCTGGATGTTGTGTTTAATTAGGCAAGCTGCTCAAAAACAATTGTGCCTCCAAAAGTGGCCATAAAAAGGTCAAACTTCAGCATGAACAGCCACATGAAAAATCTGAATTTTTCCCTCAGGATGCACAACACAAGCTAGAGAGAATGATGAGTCGGTGCTTATTAAGCTGGATGATGTTAAACAACAAAATGAGGCTCCTAAAGGGCATATGCATCCACCTATTCATGCTGAAAACAGGGCTCGAAATGATGTAGAGAAACCCATTAACAATGAGGAAGTTGATATACCTCCAGATGTACATCCATTTCCAAAAAATGTGCATCACTGGGTAAGAACTTCACCACATCCTAGAAAACTTGTGAACAGATGACCCCACCGTACATGACATTATGTTATCACATTAGAGTGAACCTTTCACTTATAAAGAGGCAAAGCTATGTGAGCATAAGAGGAAGCAGGAGCTTGCTATGCAAGAAGAAATAAAAGCTTTGCATGCTGATGATACTTGGGACTTGGTTGAGTTGCCCAAAAGGTAGGAAGGCTATTCCTAACAAGTGGGTATACAAAATCAAGACTATGGATGGCAAACCCAAGTATAAGGCAAGGCTGGTAGCTAAGGGATATGCCCAAAAAGAGGGCATTGATTTCCAAGAAGTGTTCTCTCCGGTGGTTAAAATGACCATATTATGTGTGTTATTTGCTCTCACAGCTGCCTTGGATTTAGAGTTATTCCAAATGGATGTTAAAACAGCCTTTTGCATGGTAATTTAGATGAAGAGTTGTACATGAAACAAGAGGATATGCCATTCCACGAAAAGAGCATCTGGTATGCAAGCTGAAAAGTAGTTTATATGGGCTGAAACAAGCCCCCAGACAATGGTTCAAGAAGTTTGATGCATTTATGCTCAAATATGGGTTCAAAAGAAGCCATGCACACCATTGCTTGTACACTAAAAAGGATGAAGATGGCAGCCCAATCATTGTGTTGTATGTAGATGATATGCTACTGGCCGGGAAGAAAAAGAGCACTCTAAATGCTCTAAAACAGTAGCTGAACTCAGCATTCTCAATGAAAGACCTTGGGGAAGCTGAGCATACACTTGGTACGTGAATAAAAAAGGATAGGCAGTTGCAGCATACTTTGCATTTATCCCAAGTAAAGTACATTGAAAAAGTGGTGGACAGATATAATGTGGTTGATTCTAAGCCTCTTGGAGTGCCATTGCAGCCATATGTTAAGCTTTCCAAGGATGATTGTCCCAAAGATGATGATGCAGCCAACTACATGAAGAGTGTTCCATATGCATCAGGTGGTTCACTGATGTATGCCATGGTTGCCACTCGGCTAGACATTGCTCATGGAGTGGGAGTTGTTAGCAGGTTTATGGCTAATCTTGGCAAATCTCATTGGGAGAGAGTCAAATCTATCTTGAGATATTTGAAAGGGACCAAGGATAAATGCTTGCCTATGTTATGGAATGGGTCCATTAGAGTTGAAAGTATTCTGTGATTCAGACATGGCACGTGATGTGGACAATCACAAGCCCACAAGTGGTTATGTATACACTCTTGCAGGCGGTGCTATTTCATGTTCTAGACTTCAGAGGATAGTTGCACTATCTACTACAGAGGCTGGATATATTTCAGCCGTAGAGGCTTCCAAGGAAGCCATTTGGTTAGCCCACTTGCGCAATGAGTTTGGATGCCTAAAAAGGCACCTATTCTTGGATGTGATAGCCAAAGTGCCATATGATTGGCAAAGAATTCCATGTTCCATGCTCGCACAAAGCATATTGATGTGAGATCCCACTTCATCAAAGAGGTGTTAGAGGATGGCCTCATCACTTTGATCAAGGTCAATACTTCAAAAATCCTACAGATGCTCTCAGTAAGTGTCTACCCAAGGCACAACATCAGCTATAAATACAAATGGTGGGAGTTACTTAGCTTAAAGAAGCCTCCTTGGTCCTTTAAGTGGGAGGTTGTTGGGAATAACCGCCCCAAGGACTTTCCTTTTGTATATTTTGATCCTTCCAATTGATAGCTCTATCCAAGTTGTTTCTAGACATATTTTTGTTATATTTTTTGGACCCCAAATTAGGAAGCTATAGGTATTTACATTACTTTTATGACTTATGGTCATTGGCCATGTGTGAAGATGCCCAAATGACCTAAAAGTCATGTATCACTAAAACATGTGCGAGGGAAAGCCACAATACCCAACTTGTACAAATAATGTGTTTGTCCTTAGTATGCATCATAGTCACAAAACTTGCACAACATCTATGAGTGTCCAAGAAAAATATTTGC
This sequence comes from Ceratopteris richardii, assembly GCA_020310875.1. Classification (NCBI taxonomy): domain Eukaryota; kingdom Viridiplantae; phylum Streptophyta; class Polypodiopsida; order Polypodiales; family Pteridaceae; genus Ceratopteris; species Ceratopteris richardii. Next base: position 75,273,499 of record CM035434.1, read on the forward strand.
TTAGTACATATGATAGTACTTCTCTCAATTCCCAAATTGCACGATACCTAACTTGTACAAATAATGTGTTTGTCCTTAATATGCATCATAGTCACAAAACTTGCACAACATCTATGAGTGTTCAAGAAAAATATTTGCTTAGTACATGTGATAGTACTTCTCTCAATTCCCAAATTCCACGAATTCTTAGTATTCTACCCCAATCTCTTCAAGGAATGAAAAGAAAGAATGTAATACGTGTTCTAGATATATCTGTTGATGACATTTGTCTAACCTTTTTATTATTAAAAAAAGGTACATTTGAATACAGCTATCTTCTTGAGAAGATGGTAAAGAAGTTCTATTTGTAGATCTTATTAGAAGTTCGAAGCTCGTGAAAACTTCTTAAATCAAATGCCAATCGATTGTATATTTAATTCTATCTTCAAGGGAATCTACATCAAGTTGATAAGACAAATTCACATTTTGACAACATCTTTGGACTTTGGATCATAGAAGAAGACTCATACTTCAAAACACCACAAAGTATCTACCTATGGAAAGATTCATTCCAAAAAGAAAGTTTGTGAGGAAAAGAAGTCAACAAAAAAAGGGCTTATGCTTGTGGCACTTTCCTTTTGGGGAAGTCGTCCTTACAAATCATCTATTATGGACAATCATGTACTTTTCAAAAATTCAAGTAATCATAGATAGAGAGGAATCATATGTTATCAAAAAACTTCTCCTCAAGAGTCAAGGGTCATGAAATTGTTGCCACCATGGGACTTCCAAGATAAGCAATCGTGTCTGTGGGCAATCATAAAAAATTCATGTGGGTTTCTAGATCTATCATTAACTAATCCTAAACCTGGTCCTCCTAGCCTAATATATGCCCTAATCTACCAAACGGAATTGAAGGGGATGGAATCTAGAGAAAGAAAAGAGTGCCTACCTCTTCATCCCAAGATTGAACAAAGCCACCAACTCAAAAGCTTTCTTCCTAGCACACCCTCAAGTAAGCTACCACAATGTATGAAAGACTATGTGTAGACTTGAAAAGAGTGCCACCTATGCACATCATTCTTCTATTCCACTCAAGGAGAGTAGTCACAACCACAAACACACGCATATACACTAAAGGTAGACATGCAAGCAAAAGGATATTTCATGCACTCTTGCAAACGAGAAACAAGCAAGGCAAATGTGCATATACAAAAGCATGAAGAAGAGGAAGGAGAAGCTCTCGACCTCGCTCAAATGAAAGCAAGAGGATACCAAGCAAAATGAGGATATGCTCTATTCTCCCTTGAATCCCACCAACCAACCACAAAAATGTACAAGGGAAGTCTTATTTATAGACGTGATTGTCCATGTGTATTGGGAGTTACATCCATGTCCCTTCGTTCATGCACGAGTAAACTACTGCTTCCTTAGTTATTACGGAGTGAATTTAGTCTACATGAGTGAAAGCCTGACTCTTATATTAGATTACAAGGGAGTCTTACAAGATTGGAATCCTACAAGAATGGGATAATACAAGGATATTTTGACAAGAATAAAAAAAAGGGAAAAAAAAAGGGAAAAAAGGGAAATAAAGGAAAAACAAGGGTCCCTTTCGAATTTTATTTCAAAAGTGAATGATGAAACAAATGTTGGAAGTGGAGTGGGCCTCAATAATAATAATCGCAGGCTTTTAGGATTGTCCAACAAATGAACCTTAGCATACACACCTTAATACTCAAAAAGAGATAAGTGAGAGATAGAGAATAGACGAGATTTTCAAGTGTAATGGTAAGCTGAATGCCTACCTACACTATCTTATATTGAATGTCAAATTACAATGTGTGTAGATGATTACAAACTGAATATGTGCTGAAATTAGATACAAAATCTGAATCTAAGCTGAATTTAGGGAACTACATACAAAAGTTTGTGTGTAAAGTGCCTTACAGGTATGTGGCAGGGGGGGGTGTGTGTGTAAGAATGGAGTGAATATGAACAGTTTAGAACTGTTTTACAGCAAACTCTAATTCTGAAATTAGGCTTTCAAAAACCCTAAATCAGAAACTAATGAACTAGCAAGGTAAAAACAGAAATTAAACTTGCTACTCACAAAACTCAGCAAGATGCTGATGGTTGGCTGCCAAAATCTCCTCCAAAACTGCACCAAAGGTAGAGCACACCTCCTTCAAGTCTAGAAGACTTCCTCCAAGCAAGTACTCCTTGAGTTGATCCTTGGATGATCTTGGATGATGCCAACATGTGACCCATAGGGTCCAATTTATAATCCCAAGGCTGCTCCACAATAAAATCAGTGACAGCTTTTTCTGAAAAGCATAAAACATGCTTTTTTGCGCCACATTTGGCGAAATTACTCCAAACATAGCGAAGGTGTTTTCTTATGCGCTAGTTTTGCTTTTTGTGAATAATGATGCTGCTATCAGCTGTTTTGGGCATCAGCTGAACATTTGACCAAGCTTTTCTTGATGTATACACTGAGAGGAACATTTTGAGGTAAAAACACATTTTTCGCAGAAATTAGGGTTAGGATTTTCTGTCAAACTGGACCTCTGATGACTGAATGTTATATACCAAATGAAAACTCTCTTTAAGCTCTATCTAATGAGCTAATAATAAATGAGTAAGAGAAAGAGAACACCAAGCTTGAGGCTTGAAACAAAACTAGAAATGGAAAAATGCCACAACAAAAGCATGAACATGAAGCAAAACATCCTCTGGACCCAAACAAAGTCAATTCCTCCTACTATTGGAAGGATACATAGTGCAACAAAAAATCCTCTACTACTACGACCCTCATATAAATGATTAACCTCCTTGGCTCTTCCTTCTACTCGATGATTCAACAACGAGACCAAACCTTCTTTTTTAAGGTCGCATCAATTTGTGTACCGAAAAATCCAGTACCATGATCCAATTCAGTTCGGTCCCGCAGCGAACCTTATATCCAATTCGTCCAATTTTTTTGTATGGTACAAATGATGTTTTTTTCTATAATCGACCCAATTGTTGCGAAATTACAATGTACATACATATACATGTATACATACATAGTGCACACATATAAATATATGTATATGGATATGTATGTATATAGATAATATTTACATGCATATAAAAACCCTAACATACCTTACGAACCTTACCTTGGAGGTAAGATTTGGTTCATGTACCTTATGTGTACCAAACTTTACAAACCTAACCACCTTACTTCTTTTTCTACTTAATGATTCAACAAGACCCAAACTTCTACTTCATGTAAAAGTAAATGTTCACTTGTTTTAAAACTTCAAGTGCACCTAAAGCTCAATAACCTTATAATTGATGCTTGCAATTAAAATCAAGAAAAACAAGCCTTGGATTCAATCAAATTGCGGTTAGATCACATCACATTGGAAATAAATTTAGTTCCAATGGTTAGAATGCCTTGAAGAATGGACTTTTAGTGTCCCATGTTCCCTCATGGAAATATAACGAATTGTAAAAGGACTCCTCCCCTCATCTGAAAGAGGATCGTGTAACCTACCTAATGGCCAAGTTTGGAAATCCAAATCCTTAAAGAGGCTTGCAATTTTCCAAAACTTTGCCTCTGCATGTTCATAGCATAAAATTTAATGTTTCTTTTACAAGAGGGAAAAGTATGCAATATGTCCAAATGGCCCATAGAAGCAAATATCCACATCATTGTGTGTATATGCCTCAAAAAGTGATGCACAAAGCTTTGCCTCAAACTCTGTGCACATGGGATTAGTGATCTCTAGGCTCACCATCACAATGCCCCAAGGCTCATCCAAAGAGTATCTAGGAGGGTCTGATAGCCCCCCTCCCCCCCCGTTGATAGACAACCCAAAGAAGGCATATGAGAGGTTACCTATAATAGGTGCATGCTCTGATGAAGTTATTTCACTTTGATATCTCCCCCACTTCAAACTCAACCCTCTAGAAATAAGAGCCACGTTTTGGCCTGCTTCATATATATTATAGTTCTTCTAAAGTCATTCCCTTCTCTTTATATAAAGATGTTCTTACATGGTGAATGTCATGATAAGTTACGTTCAGTATTCAATGAGATGAAAACTTTTATTTTTAATACATATACATCATAGCGATAAAAATAAAAATTATTCTTATTACCATGACAATGTAATAAATTATAAGAATAATATTAATGATAATCAACATTTCCTTTCAACCTCAAACATTATAGAATTGATATTATTAGCCATAAGAAAAGAAATTTAACATGGATGCTGAGCTATACTCTATTTGTTCTCATGGAAACAATAATATTTATATTATTCTAAAAATTGATATGAAATTATTCCCATAAATATAGTTCAAGAAGGCAATACATAGCTATTGTATGAATTTAAGATACCTTAGCAGTACCCTACCTTGTCTACATTGTAGTATGCACAAAACATGCAAAACAAAAAAAATATATCCTCATGCGGTACCCCTTCTTGAGTAGACAGAAGAATCTATTTGACTTCTCAAGCGTAATAACAGAATAATGAAACCATAATATAAATTTGTGATCCTACTTTCCCGAGAGGCATCATTTAGACTCAATATCAACAAAAATTATGGGACAAGATTATTAATGTTGCCACAAAATCGTCAAGAGAACTTAGCTTCATGCATGCTGAATTAGTGAAAATCAAGAGCAAAGAGAAAGAAATTGGCGTTTCAGAGCATGGAACGCGAGAGTCGAGTAAAAATGATCGCAATATCCCGCATGTGTTATCAAATGATCTAGAACGTCGAAGCACCACAAAAATCGAAATGGATGTTTAAGATGTAACCTACATATTACTAACCAAAGTGAGCCTTTGATAATAATGGGTGCGATAAACACGAACCTCTTTCTTTTCCTTATTTTTGTGATGAAAAGGATCGCGGTGAGAGGGGATATCCCAGATCGAGGATTCCTATGTCCCAGGTAACGATGAGACAATCTCACTTACATTTGCTAAGAAACTAAAGTGCCTGGAGAACAAAACATGGACCAGTCTGCATAAGGTTCATCGAGTTTTCAACCAAGACGAAGATTAACAGTAATTTCGTAACCCATTCGTCTTCTCTCTGTCAATCATGGCGAAAATTTATATATAAGAGCCTTCTCTTTCCAAACTTTTTTTTTTCTTAACACATACTATAATCATGTCAATGAAAAAAAAAAAATTCAAAACGAAGGCTAGGAAGGGGTACAAAGGAGGTTGAAAACCTTTTCCTTTTCATAGATTGGCAACTTTCTAAGGAGAGTGTTGCTAGGAAAAATTTTGTGTGTTTTGAAATTTTTTTTCTTACTTTTTGAGATTTTTGGTCATATAATGAGTTAATAATGATTAAATTATTAAATACACCTTAAGTTTTGGTACTAAAATCAATAACATATCAATCGCACATAAATAATCTCATTGATCACTTGCGTTTGAGATCTAAGCTTATGTAGTATTAGTCTCATATAATTTTATTAATCAATTATGGAAACTTTTAGACTTTGAAAATCAATATCCAAATGATATCATGAATCAACGTGCTATTTTGCAAGATTTGTAAAATCAAATCATGACATTTACCATTGATAATCAAGCATCAATCTATTATCTCAAGACTTGTGAAACTTTAGTGCAAGATGTTAAACTAGCCATTCGAACAATAAGTGAGGGATTTTTAAGAGGATCGAGCTTAATGTAAGCTTCATAATTGAAATTTGGATTCAATCATGCTAAAGGCATGGAGGGAAGAAATCATTTCAAAAGAACAATGAAGAATATCCTTGGTTTTGAAAGACAATGATGAAAATCTTCTCCAAATATGGAAAGGACATTAATAAAAAGAGAATCATGTTGGAGAAATGATCCTCTTTTACTTTGGCATTTCATCTCTATTTCGTTTCTATAAGTGAATCTCCATTTTGTATTACTACACTTGTATTTGAGAGACTTGCCATTTAGCTTTTTTCTTGTATGCATTCTCATTTCAAAAGATTTATCGATGTATTTTGAAGATCTTCTTTCCAAATCTATATGAGGAAGCCTTCTCTTCATTTTGTATTTGGTTAGAAACATGAGAGCTCAGTCGATGCTCTCATGCTCTTGGCAAACTTACTATAATTCATATGTGAGTTTTTCCATTTCATGGTTTACTTGTTCTTTTAATTATCTCACTCTTTTCATTTGTGAGTACATGTTTTAGTTTTGCATGTGTACTTTCTACATGGTTCTTTGGTCATCATTTTCACACTCATACAATGGTTTTGAGTGTTATTTTAACTTGCTTTCCCAACCTTGACTTCTTTCCATCTTTCTTTTCTCACCTCTCACCCTCATTGTGATGGTTTTTCTCCATCTTGGCAACCATCTTTTAATGATTTGGCGGCTCATCTCTTATCTTTGAAGTACTCGTTAACACTCTTTGCCTCATCTTGGTGGCGCTTTTGTGGATTTTTGCCTTTTCTTATTTTGTTTGCAATTGCATGCCCAACCTTTGTGGTCTTGCCTCCCTATGGACACTCGCATGATTTTCATAGTTGTTGCAAGTTCCTTTCTTTTGATGTTGAATTTCACTTGACATGCACTCTACATCATCGATCATTTTAGGTCTACATGTGCACTTCCCTAGGACGCTCTTCAACTCTCTCATAACACATGTGCACCTCCTCCATGTTTATGAGTTGTAATATACTATATAAATTTATGTTTAATGTTTTGTATGTTACAAGCGTCATCTGTGAGAGCTTAAGTGGATAGCTAAAGTGAGTGGTCTCAAAGAGGTCCTAAGTTTCTTTGTTTTTTTTTTCCGTCTCATCCATGTGGCATTCTAGATATATCTAATTATATTTGCCACTTCAACATATTTATGTAGCCATCTCTCTATGTCTATAGCAGTAAACTATTGGTTTTTACTCCCTTCTGATAATATACAATGTTGTCGAGCTCCTTACTTCTTTTTTTTTAGAGTACAATATGAAAGACTCATAAGGTAGAGGCACCCATACATTTGGATATGCCAGAAGGTCGAACATGTCCAGTGAGTGGGACTTAAATCCAAGCACTCTGCCCCATGGTGTTCAAGGCTTACCACTACACGCCTACTACATGCTGTCAAAGTTTGAAGACATTCTATTCTGCCAATTCAGAGAAATCTGTGTCGAGGTTCTCACTAGTCTATTTCTGCTACGGTCCTAAAAAGTCGGGGGTATAGCTAATCTTGCTAAATTGATTTCTCTTAGCATAGTTTATCTTTTTACATCATTCCACTTGAAAATGATAGCTTACTGAGCTAGTTAAATACCCCTAGAAGAAATTTTATCAATTGCTACTGTGCTGGTCACACTGAGCAAAATATTCAGCAGGTATCAAGACATAAATAGAAGGTTTTCTTGAGTTTGTGATTTCCAAAGTTATCTGTTTTGATTCAATCATTGCACATATCATTTCCAAAGGACATAGGCCATTTCTTGGTGTCATTGGAATGCTATGGAAGTCTACTAATCAAGTCTGAAGCCAAAGAGGGCTGGTACGAAGCAGGTTTAGCAGTACCTACTCAGTCTCTTGGATCATCCATCCATCTTTCCCAACATTTCTCAGACACGACACTCAAATGGCATACCTGACTGCCTACGACCTAACGAACTGACACTTAGCTATTCATCCCCTCACGAGGTCTCTCTTCCAACGACTATGCTGTAAGACCGACTCGAGATTCTCTTACCTAGCCACATCCACCTCTCGAAAAATCAGTACTCTCTAAGAAGGTGAATCCGGCTCTGCCTCAGGAGCCTCGTCATCGCTGCCTATGACCAATTGGTCTGCCCAAACCCAAGTGATTTTGTTCTCTTCATTAGGGATTTTCCGTGAGGGATCAAAATAGTAATATCGTTCTCCAGCCCATCCCACGTTCTGGAGTAGATATCTCTCAAACCACGGGATGTGGAATATAATGTCCAAGCCTTGGTTTATAAATCATACTAACCAATGAGCCTCCTCCACATCATACTCAGTCTCGAAGTCCTCGACCTCTATTCCCATGCGAGCAAACGTCTGATCCGAGAAGTATATTACCAAATCGTACAAATATATCTGAGTTATTTGATCCGCCATCTGTTCGCCTAGCTTCTAATGGCTCCCTGCATAACACCCAAAAATAATTAGATGCCAAACTTCCTGAGCTTGGGAGTAATATCGATAACAACCGAGATTACAGTTAACACATACGTATATATACACCATATATCTATGTACATATGCCCTACTAAGTCTCTCCTCTTCGACCTCGTCTCGTCTCTCCTGTCTTGATACTAGTTGAAGTATGGTTTAATTCTGAGTGCATTGAACTTTACCGGATCACATTCTCCACCTACATCTTGTATCTGCAAAGAACCATTCGAGTTGACCTCCACCACTTTAAACGGCCCTGCCCATCTTGTCTGTAACTTCCCGGGGACTTGTAATATTTACTATCGTAAACTAGTACCAAATCGCCTTCTTGAATGACATATGTCTTGAGGTTCTTATCGTGCCTATCCTTCCGTCTTCTCTGAATAGCCTCCAAGCTTTGCTGCACAATGAGTCTCTTCTCTTCTAACTTGACTAGTTGGACATACCTCTCCTTCAATGACTCCTCTTCTCCCATCCTAGCCTCGATGGCCACTCTCAATGTTTGCACTTCCTTTTCGATAGGAAAAATAGCTTCCTCACCGTACACTAGTGAGAATGGAGTTCTCTTTGTTGTCACTCGGTAAGATGTTCGATATGCCCACAAGGCCTCTAAAAGTCTCTCATCCCAATCTCGCCTATGATCAGCCACTGTCTTTGTCAAAATCTGTTCTAGAATCTTGTTGGTGACTTCCACTTGTCCATTCTCTCTCGGATAGTATGGAGTACTCTTTCTGTGTTTGATCTTATATAGCTCCATCAACTCCTCGATCAGTTCATTAACAAAATGTGTTATGCTAGTTATGTATAGCGGTCAAATTGGAGTCTTTGTTTCACGAGACATTTTGCTTTTTTTCTTAATGTGGGAATTAGAACTAATTCCAGTTTATTTACTCCTTAGTTTATGGGGAGGAAAAATCTATCACTTACTACCTCCAAGGGACATCCGAATCGTGTGATAATCTGTTCATACAAGAACTTGGCTACGTCGATAGCTCGATCGGTCTTCAAAGCCTTTGCTTCTACCCACTTGGTGACATAATCTGTGCAGACCAAGATATATCTATTAGACCTACGTCTGAAAGGGGGATCAATAGGTCCCACAAAGTCAATCCCCCATTTCTCGAAAGGCTTAAGAGCTAGCACCGGGGTAAGAGGAGCTGCATGTACCAGTATCGGTTTACCCATTCTTTGACATTTGTCACATTTCTTGCGATAGGTGTGACAGTCTTTGAACAACGTCGGCCACCAATATCCAACCAATAAGACTTTTCTGGTCGTGAGCTCACCTGCAAAATGTCCACCGCAAGGTTCATCATGCAATGATCTCAGAACTATAGTTACCTCTTCTTCCTCTAGACATCTTCGATAAATGCTCTCATGGACAAAATATCAATAGAGTTATCCACCAATGACGCTATGGTGTTTTGCCAGTGCTAATAGTTTTTTCTTGTCTCTTTTGCTCGCTCCAGGTGGGTACTTGGCTGTGCACAAGAAATTTACCAAATCAGCATACTAGGGTTCGTTGGCATCGACTTGAAACAGATGTCCATCAGGAGCATCGTCGGGCACTCCAGATATCGGCTCCTCATTAATTATTCGAGATAAATGGTCAGCAAGTATGTGGACTTTCCCTGGTTTAGTTACCATTGTGAATTGAAACTCTTGCAAGAGTAGCATCCACCTCATCAACCGTCCCGATAGCTCAGGTTTATTGATGATATACTTTAGAGCTTCATGGTCCACATAGAATGTTCTTGCCCATCAAATAGTTTCGATACTTATTCACCGCAAAAATCATCGAGAGGCACTCCTTTTCCGTAGTCGTGTAGTTCCGCTCCGCACTATTCAAGTTCCGACTTGCATAATAAATGGGATGATCCAACTTCTTCTCGTCAGCTTGACATAGCACTGCTGCTACCACGGTATGGGAAGCATCTGTATGCACATGGAACTCTTTCGTCCAATCAGGTGCTACCAAGATCGGTGCATTTATCAATTTCTCTTTGAGAGAGTCAAATGCAGCCTGACACTCCACGGTCCATTGGTATTGCTGGACTTTTCTTAGAAGGTTAGTCAACGGTGCGGCTATCGATGCGAAATTCAATATGAATGGTCGATAATAGTTAGCATGTCCCAAGAAGCCTCTGAGTTGCCGCAAGTTTTGAGGAGGTGGAAGTCGTCCAATTTTTTCTACCTTATCCTCGTCAACGGAAATCCCTTTTTCGGAGATCACATGTCCCAAGAGCAAGCCCTTTCGTACTCCAAACATTCATTTTTCCGGATTCAATGCGATGCCTTTTTCAATACTCCTTTTCAGGATGGCTTCGATTCTGTCCGCCCTATTTTCATAATCTCCTTGGATGGCGAAGTCATCAAGGAATATTTCCATCCAGTCTTGTAAATAATCTTGGTATGCTGCGATCATTGCTCTCTGAAATGTAGCTGGCGCATTGCATAGCCCAAACGGCATGACTCGATAGGCATATGTACCCCACTCTGTGGTGAAAGTAGTCTTCGGTTGATCTTCTTCATAGATCTGAATCTGATTGTACCCACTGAAGCCGTCTAGAAAGGAGTACAAATTATGACCTGCCACTCGATCCAAGATTTGGTCCGTGAATGGCAACGGAAAGTGATCTTTCTTCGTTCACTCATTCAACTTTCGATAGTCCACGAAAATGCGAATTTTGTTGTCCTTTTTCGGGACAACCACGATCGGTGACACCCATTCGCTGAATGCAATGGGGTATATGAATCCTGCTTTCAATAACTTGGTCAATTCCAATTTGATCAAGTCCGAGTATGCTGGGTTTGTCCGTCTAAGCCTTTGACATATTGGCCTAGTCCCTTCTTCCAAGTCAATATAATGCTGACAAATCTGAGGATCGATCCCTCTCAGATCATTGTATGACCATGCAAAGGCCTTGCTGAAATTTTTGAGTATTGATTGGATGTTTTCTTGTACGCCATCTGGTAACTTTGATCCCATGCTTAGGAATTTTTCTGGAAACACTTCCCACTTTTCCACTTGGTCTTCCCTCGAGTATCCCTCACCTTTCATTGTTACTTTGATCGGAATGTGTTCCCCGATCACACGTGCATGGCCGACTAGTAAATCATTGGATTTTTCCTTTTGGATTAGATCCAATTTCTTCAACTCGGCCTTCGCGATCATTTCCCGCACTTTGGTCTTGCCTCTCTCTTCTATTTCTGATTCTCGGTCTCTCCTTTGGAGCTCCATTTCTAGCACTCCGATCCTTTCTCTACACTGCCTTACTTCCTTTGACGAAACTAGTTCGAGCTCTGGCTCTTCTTCTAAAGTCCCCTTCCCCTTGGACTTGGTAGCTTTGCTTTCCCCTATGTCTATACTCACCATATAGCAGTCAAGTTTGCTTGTGCGCATTAGCCATCCTAGCAATTCTTGGTCCGAGTCATCCTTGTAGACTAGTGGGTCCTTATACTCTCCCATCTTTGCATTTTGGAATTTAAACAATTGCAAATTAAATCCATCTTGGAGGAGATCTTTGTGAGTCTCCGTGTGTAAGGCAAATCATACCCGTGCCATTTCTTGCCTAACCTTTTCCTTTGCTTTCCTCTCCATCTCTTCGACTGTCGCCGACTTCTTGCCAGTCGAGCTTGGAGACACTTGATTTTGTATTCGATCAGTCTTTTGTCTGATTGTAATAAATCTAGTGCGCCAGTCATGCACACATTCGGCTTGCATAAGCCACGGCCGTCCAAGTAGGATTGAGAAAGTGGCTTCCGAGGTTCTCGGTCGAACTATCAAGTAATCCACGCTAAACTCCAATCCTCCCACAACTGTGCTCACATTCCTTAAAAGACCAGCCGGCTTCACTTGTGTTTGGTCTACCATCCTTAGAAACATCGGAGTTTCTTCCATGTGGTTCAAGCCAAGAGCCTTCATCATATATTCAGTCATCAGATTGACAGCGGCTCCACTATCCAATTGAGCACCTGGGACTGCATATCCCTTAATCTCGACTGTCACAGTTGGAGCTGTCCAATCGATTTGCGTTGTAACGCTCTGAATAAGACCTTGGACGTCTCTTTCTTTCTCCTTCTTCTCTCGAGTTTTCCTTGGTTTCTTGATATATTCGTTGTAAAATTGCTTCCTATATGTCGGGGAACATTTCAACAAGGTGCCAATGTCCAACGTGACTTCTATTCCAGCCAACAATTTCACGATATCAACTTCTTCTGAGCTTTGCTTGTCCTTTTGACATTTCAGAGCCTTCAATCTTTCAGGGAATGGAGCCATGCCTAGCATGAACTTCTTTGCCACTGGTGGAAGTATCTCCATTTCGTCTTTTTCTTCTAGTTCTACTTGCTCCAAAGTTCCTTCTTCTCTTTCCTCTACTTCACTATACTCATGTGCCCTTCCCTTGCTTACATTTTCGGTTCTTTTCTCCACATCCTTTTTCAAATATTCTTGTGTCCAGGTGACCACTACCATAGTTGGCTCTTTCCATGCACCCTTGCTAGGGTTGGCCTCTACGAAGTGCATTGATGAACTGGATCCCTCCTGAGGATTTGGTGTCCTAAACACCACTCCAATAGTGGGGACTTGCTCTTGTGCTCTAGGAGTGGGATATGTCTGAGTATCCACGTAGTTGGAAGATTCAGCTCTTTCTTTCCCTTTTTCAGTGTCAGCTTTCTTTTTTGGGCAATCTACATCGAAATGGCCCTCTCCACTGCAATACCTACACCTCGGAGTATAGTCGACATGTTTCTTTTTGTTTGGACATCTAGCTTGAGTATGCCCCAATCCATGGCATCTCCAACACTGGATTGGACCAATCCTTCTTTGATCACGTGCAGCTCCTCTCTGATATCCTCCTCCCTGACCTTGGGCACCATCTCCATAAGCCTGTCTGTTTCCCCAATGGGGTGTAGGTGGAATGCCTTGTGCGGGCAACCCCGTGTAAGCATGCTCCCTTGTATGACTGATTGCGTGGTTCGGCTTTCATAAGCTATTTTATGATGACACCGATCCTCTATATGATTTGTCCTACCACAAAAGGTGCAAAGCATCCTAGGTGGCGGTCTTTCCAGGACTACTCTCGAGACCGTAGGGCACTTTGAGGCCATATGACCGTAGCCATGACACTTCCCACACCATGTATGCGTTTTGAGCACATCTTGATTAGGGGCCATGATTGCCTCTTGTTTCACTATATATGCTTCTTGGGCTATCGTGGTAGCCTTTATGGCTTGCATCACTAATTCTAGAATTCGTTCTTCAGACAAATGAGGCTTTACCTCGCTTGTTGTGCTAGTGGTGGCTACAACAGTCGAAGTCTTCAGCGTAGGACTCCCTTGGCCCGGATCTTGTACAGGTACACTTCCTGGGCCTCCCACTCGCTCGTACAAGAGCTCGATCCTCCTTTGCTGACATAGTTGTACTTCTTCCCATAATCTCGCTTGTTCTTTAGCAGCCAACAAATTAGCCAGTCATGTAAGACTAATGTGTTGTTGCGCAGTAGGATCCCTAAGCCCAGCGATAAACCTTCTTTTCAGAGTCTCATCGTTTGGGGCATTTGCACCCATCTTTCTTACCAAGGTTTCCATCCTCTGGATATAGTTGTCGATGCTCTTGTTGACTCCCTACCGCAGATAGTCCATTTGTTGAGCTAGACGATCTTGGAAACCTTGCCTACAAAACTTAGCCAGAAAGGCATCCTTTAGCATTTGATAAATTCGCCGTCGTGGCTCTTCCAAGTTCTCGTACCAATTGGCAGCCTCATCTCTAAATATAGCTGGCAAGATTCGAAGTCTTTGTGCTTGGTCGACCACTTCATTTGCTTCACAAGTGACCTCGAACAATTGGATAAAGCTATCCGGATCCTCATCCCACAATCCCGAGAATTTGGAAAAGTCTCCTAAATGCACTTGGACTCGTTGTGCCATTTCAAACAGTGGTGTAATGTCAATATCCTCACGATCCTAGAAATTTAGTGCACGTGGCCTCAAGATTCCTCCTTCAAACTTTTGCACTTGATTCGCGACTCTCCTACGAGAGTACACTTTTTTAGCAAGCTTCTTCCGACTAGTCGAGGTCGATTCAACTTGCAACTCCAACCTCTTCCTTTCTCTTTCAAGGGCTCTTCTATTTGCACGCTCTTCTCTTTCCGTTCGTGTTCCTCTTGAAGATGAGCTCCCCTCGCTCATGTACTAGATCCGGGGTCCGCAAGCTCGGCCAACATGTGGCGCTAGGCGAACCTATGGTACTCTCTTATAGAGACGTACCAAGCTTTCCCGGCAAATGCACCAAAATGTTAAGTCTCTCAACCCAAGGAAAAGATGCAGATAGATGCGTACTATATTGCCCACACTCCTCAAATCCACAATTGAGTCGTGAATATATTCGTGAAAGGAAGCGGAAGGGAACCCTTATATGTACGTGAATGGGAACCCAAACTTATGGATTGCTCCCCGAGGGTGCTCTCCTTACTCCCCGTTCTCTTTCTTTTACTCCCCTTCACACTCTTTTCCTCATGTACTCTTACCCCCACTCCCACCCGCACATACACTCACACTTCCTCTCACTTGTTCTTCTCACTCCCCTTCCTTCTCCTTTCCTTACTTCATTATCATTACCGCTCACCTGCACCATTCTCATTCCTATACTCAACCACTCATACACAATCACTTCCCCCTTTCGCTTTCTCTCCGTTCCTTTTCCACACACTCTTTTACATATAATTATATGCACACACACCTCTCCTTTTATCGCTCACCTCAAGAAAATAGCCATAAACTCTCCCCAGCACACTCTTCCATGGGCTCTCTAAAATCCAAAGGATGTAAGATTGAGAACCATTATACCTCATGGTGCATTAGGTTCTCCTAATCACAACTCTCCAAATGTGGGCGCTTGAATTCAGATACACCCCCTCCCCTGTTGTGTATGCTGAGCATATACTGGGGATGGGAGTGACCCTTCTATCTTACCAACAAATTTCTTGTGTTCATGCGCCAATCACTACTCATTTGTTCTTTGATCAAACAACTGGAGCTCCTCACAACAGTTTCTGTGGCATCTATAGTCATGAACTCGGGTACTCCCGACCCCCATTTCATTCACACAAACACATGGACATCATGATGGATATGAGCAGTGTATTCACATTACACAAATGTTTATATGCATAACATTGTAATGCAGAGGATTCACATAGATTTATAAACAGAATTTCAACTACATCATGGAATCATCTCATCCCTTGGGACATTACATAATATTAACCTTGCTACAGCATCAATATACATGGCATGTATGCATAGGCAGTTTCAAGGCAAATTATTATCGTAGGGCCTAGTGGAATGACTGAAATACAATACCCGATTCATTGAATACCTTGAGGATCTCCGTGATTCAATAGTCCACACCCCTCCAGCTTTCGTCTCTATCCAGTTGAGAATTGCCAAAAACTTGGGACCAGTTGAAGGTTCGCCAGTGCTTCCTTCTTTACACCTAAAAACTCCTCCACAGTCGTCAAAATCAAAGATCGCACCAGCTCCATCTCCCGCCAAGCACTCTCCCATGCACCTTGTATGGCTCGCATCCGGCCAAGCCCTTCCACAGAAGCACAACTACTCAACTTCCTTCTTTCTCAAGGTGGTGAAATGCAACAGCCACTGAGAGCTAGTCGACCAGGAATTGCTTGAACTCCAAGATAATGGCGAACAGCAGGAACCTGCCCCCAAAGAAACCCCCAAAACAAGAAATTCCCCCCGTCCATGCTCCTTGAGTGAAATAAGACCCCTCGATGCACAGTAGAGAAGAATGAGGTCCCTGGCCAGAAGCAAAAAGAAACGCCAAGCGACCTTCCTCTTTCTCTGATCTCCTCTATGTTACGACTCTCAAAGAGAAGAACACAGCCAGAATCGCCAACCCCCCCCCCCCCCCCATCTTTCCTGCAACCGAGATAAAAGACCCCCAGCTGGTCCTTCAACACCGAAAACGAGGCCTCCTTCCTTTGGACATCTGCCAGCCCCTCGCCCTTCATGCCCAAACCAGTGTTCTCCTTGCAGCCCCTCGCACATGTGCCTTCATGGGGCACTCCCTCATCCGTGCACAGCTACTCGTAATGCCCTCGGTCGACGAACTCCTGCCACCATCAGATATACATTTTGATATTTTGCAAAGCAGATAAAAAAAACTGACGATTAATGCCTTGCTCAATTTTTCTTTAGGAAAACTATGATGCCCTATCTATTCAACACCATATATGCCTCATCATCTTCTTTGATCCAAGCCTACATAGCAGCAGGCATTGTAGGACATTAATAAAAGTGCTGGAATCGGGATGGATTCCCTAAGCCTGCATGCTCAAAAACAAATAATTACATCATGGATGTGCTCATAGTTCCCTCAACCCACAATCAACACATTTCCATCATTTACATCTTTAAGAGGTAGATCAAGGAATAGTTCCTATGCCCTCGTGAGCAATCGATCTTTCATGTACATGCTAACAATGACACAGCCAACACCGATATTTGATCGCATAGGCCTCCTGCAACCCAGTTTCGCTGGTACTTCTCTACCCTTATGAATGGCCCCCACAATGCAACTAGCTTTTAAGCTGCAAAAAAAAAACAACATTGGCAAGACTCCTTCAGGCTCGAGTTTGGCACAAATCTAGTGCTTCTCTTTCACATAGCACACATTTCCCATCTTCATAGTACTTGCAATTAAATATCTATTCCACACAATGGAAATGTGTTAGCACCAAAAGATCAATCACAAACATAGTTAACAATATGTGTGTGTGTATGCATATGCATGTGTACGCATATGTGTGTGTATGTATATGCATGTGTGTATCTAGTATGTACGTGAGTGTGTGTGTATAGGTGTGAGTGTGTGTGTATAGGTGTGAGTGTGTATGTATATATGTGAGTGCGTGTGTATGTATGTGAGTGTGTATGTATATGTGTGTGTATGTATATGCATGTGTGTATGTAATATGTATTTGAGTGTATGTATATGTGTGTATGCATGCATGAATGCATATGCATGAATATGTGTATGTGAGTATGTAATATGTATGTGTGTGTATGTATGTGTGTGAATGTATGTATGTGTGTGTATGCATATGCATGTGTATGCATATGTGTATGTATGTATATGCATGTGTGTGTATGCATATGCATGTGTATGCATATGTGTATGTATGTATATGCATATGTGTGTGTATGTATATGCATATGTGTATGTATGCATATGCATGTGTATGCATATGTGTATGTATGTATATGCATATGTGTGTGTATGTATATGCATATGTGTGTGTATGCATATGCGTGTGTATGTGTATCATGTGTGTATGTAATATGTAAGTGAGTGTGTGTGTATAGGTGTGAGTGTGTATGTATGTATGTGAGTGTATGTGTGTGTGTATATGTATGTGAGTGTGTATGTATATGTGTGTGTATGTATATGCATGTGTGTATGTAATATGTATGTGAGTGTATGTATATGTGTGTATGCATGCATATGCATGAATATGTCTATGTGAGTATGTAATATGTATGTGTGTGTATGCATGCATATGTATATATGTATGTATGTGTATGTATATATGTGAGTGTGTGTATATGTATGTGAGTATGTATGTATATGTGAGTGTGTGTATGTATGTATGTATGTGAGTGCGTGTGAATGTATGTATGCATATGTATGTGTATGCATGTTTGTATATGTGTGTATGTATGCATGTGTGTATATGTGTGTGTATGTATGATGTGTATGTATGCATGTGTGTGTATGTGTGCATGTATGTATGCATGTGTGTATATGTGTGCATGTATGTATGCATGTGTGTATATGTGCATGTGTATATATCTCTATCTCTCTCTCTCTCTTGTTCTCTCTCTTTATCTCTCTCTCTCTCTTTCTTTCTCTTTCATATCTCTCTCTTTCATCTCTCCCCCCCTCTCTCTCTTTGTCACTCTCTATCAACAGAGAATAAGACAATAACTTACAGGTATGTCCCTCGTTTGGATCACTGTAGTCAAAGTGTAATGAACGTTGCCTCTCATCGAATTCCAAAGAATAGACACCAAAAACCTCCTGCAAAACCAAAGAGAAGAGAAATTATAAACCAAAAAGCATAGAGAAAGAGAGAGGGTAAGAGTACAGGCACCACTTACCAGGAAGCAAGATCTAAGGAGAGAGAGAGAGTGTGTGTGTAGAGAGAGAGAGAGAGAGATGTGTGTGTGCACAACACAATGTAGGTCACAATTCAGTTCATGCACGTAAGTTCAACAGAAGCAGTGCTCAATTTGAATGACGTACAAAATGTCCAATTTTTGCTCTCGGGTCCCTTGTATGTTTAAAACGACACCATCAATACTCACATCAGTATGGACATCGATATGTGCGGATAATTCCGAAAAGTTACTCATGCGCATATGGATGCCCATGCCGATGCCTATACCAGTGACCACAATGGATACCAACAATCCGTTTTTAAATGGTCATATCGATGATCAAATGACCGTCAGTATGGGTAATGAGATCTTTAAAGATATTTTCAATGATCATACTGATGCAGGGGGGGTGAACATCGGTATGGAGAGCGTCGGTATGCCCATCATATGTTGTAGTGTTAATCTATTATTTTAACCCCTTCAGCTAGAATATAGTCTAATTTTTGCCTAGGTGCATCTATTTGCATGTTATTATCAGTAAATGAATATCCCTCTATTGAATATTATAGAATAAAAAAGCAGTGCAATGTCCATTCTTGATTCAAAAGAGAGATAGATGAAATCCAAAAAGAGAACTTCCTCCATGATTTTCTAGACCTTTTTCTTTGTTGTAGGTTGGTTTGGGCTTCCTTTCAATGAGTTGTGGCTCCTCTTGAATGTGCATGATCCTTCTTGAAGCACCACAAGGTAACATCCACCACCAAGCTTCACAACCCTCCAAGCTTTGAAATGAAATCGATGTGAAAAAGCTGATTGATGCCTTCTGTGGGGTGCCTTTGAGTAGCCTCCTTCACTTTAAAATGGTTGGAAAGACTCTTGAAGGGTAGTATGATAGATGATCTTGTGATACCAAAGAGTTTCGGTGAGTGTGGGTTGCGGAAACACTTCAAAAGGCTCTTCAAAGTCACCTTCTAGCTCTTCGATTTAAGCCCATGTGTAGAGATTTTCACATTGGAGAGAGCATAAGGAAGTTGAAAAAACTCATGAGCCACTAAATTGCACGGTTGAGAGCTTTATTTACCTCATATAGGATGTAAAATGACCTTGGATTGGACTATAAGAGGAAGAATAAATTGAGGCTTCTTTCAACTTCCGAAGAGGAAGGAGAGAGATGCATGATTGAATACTCCTTGAGAGTCTTTCAAATGTATGGGAGCATGGGGGCATGGGGGGGACTCCCTATTGATTGCTTGCAATGGATGGTGGGGGTCTCTCCTTTAGTGCCTTGAGGGGGATGGGTTCTAATGAGTGCTTTGGGAAAACGACAAGGTTGGCCTTTGGGTATGAACTTTTGTAGAGATAATTTGATAGAGAATCTCCATGTAAGCACGTTGATCCAAGACTTATTTTGGCATAGACACACTTCCCAAGAGTTTCGGTTGTATGATGTTGCCTCCCACAAGCTTGAAGAGGAGGCATATATGCTACTATGAAGTTCCTACATAGAAATCAAGAGAGGAGGCATATATGCTTCACAAAATCCATGGCTCTGATTACCAATGTTGAAAGAGCCTTCCAAAATGATAGTTTCCACTAAGTGAGAGTAAGTTTAGGTATCCACCCATCCAACTCCACCCATTTATATATCACTAAGCCAAGGGGTGCATTCATAGGACATTTCCAAGTGTCCCTCATGTGGACACTTTCCCCAGACAAGTCACATGAATTCTAATTCAGTTGAAGCCTTCCCTTCATGTACATATCAAGGTGGGACTTTGGAGAAGCTTCTCCAAGACCAAGTTCTCATACCTTAGGAAAATTGATACTAAATTTAAAATTTCAGGTCTTCGATTGCTTAGATACATTCTTGGAATTAAGATTGTGTATCCAAAAGAAGGTATTTGGTTGATACAAAGAAAATATGTATGTGACATGCTGAAAAGATATAACATGCAAGATTGTAGGTTTGTGTTCACGCTTATGGAACTAAATACAAAATATAGTGTGATAGAGGGTATAGATTGGATGGAACCAAATGCTTATAAATCTTGCATAAGATCTTTGACTAGGTCTGATGTTTGTTATGCAATATAGATCTTATCTCAATTCATACACGCTCTTAAGATTGCTCACATGCATGCAACATAGAGAGTGCTTATATAGGAATGGCACTATGCATGAAGCCATATTTATAATGATGATGCTCATCTATCTCTTAAAGGTTTTAGTGATGTAGATTGGTAGGAAATGTGGATGATGGAAGCTTCACAAGTTTCATCCACTTAGAAAAAGTATAGAGGGTTGGAAATTGCTATAAAAATATACTGGGGCTTAATACATTGTATGCAAAGTTACATATACAAATTGAAGCCTCAATGATCTTTGGAGACAACATGAGCTCAATACAGATGACACCAAATCGTACATTTCATGCTAGAACCAAGCATGAAGAGATCCATTATCATTATGTGAGAGAGAAAGTGAATGATGGTGAAGTGTGTATAAGATTTCTAGGAACAAAATATCAAATTGTAGATATGATGACCAAAGCTTTCGATCATTTTAGAGAAGTGTCTCAAAGCATATGCGGTTCTCTAGATACTAGTCTACAAGAAGGTAAACAAGATCCTTTGGGGTTCCACCTAGCTTCGATTGTAGTTTGGAGATCAATAAAATTGAACATATGATTTAATCATGCTATATGGAGAAAAAAAATTGTATTATTTATTTCACTTATCAATAAACTTTAGGTATGATTATTATCCTTCCACCTACAAGTAAGAACCATTCATACAATCTTCTTGTGGTGAACAAATTATCCAAGTAAAAATTATGATTTTTTGTATGATATCCCAATCCCCTTTGTTGTACCACAATTGGCGTGTTGAAGATCAAGGTCAAGGACAAAGCATGGAAGCACATCAACGAAATGGAGACACAAGAAGAAGGAGCAAGTAGGGAGCTCCAAGAAGCACTTGTCAAATTTTCAGAAGAAATCCCTATAAAACTAGTGATTTTTATCACTAAAAACCATTGTAAATACCATTTTTCATTTTTGCAACTCCATTTTGTTCAATCCGAGGAGTCCTCGAGCTTGAGGAGTATTAGAAGTATCACTGTGCCAATTTTCATAATTTTTAGACTCCGTTTGAGCCCCCAAATAAGCCGTGGAACCTAACTTTTAACTAGGTCGGACACTAGGTCTGGACAGGGCCAAAACCACTCAAAAAACTATAAAAAGAGCTGGGGAGCTCATTTTGGAGGTTAGCTTGTTGTAGATTTCAGCTTTCTAAGAGAGTTCTTTTGTAATCGAAGATCTTCCATTATTCCACTCTTTGCTCTTACCTTGTGTGCACGTATGTGTATGTGTGTGCATGCTTGTGTGCTTTCACTCATGCACTTGTGCACCTCACTTGCTCTTGGTCTTCATATCGGTCCTCACGTCTCCACGGATTGACATTTATGAGGTGAAGCTCCTCACGTTGGTACTTGCCATTGTGCTAGAGTGACACCAAATTTGCTGGGGAGAGAGCTTGGAGGACGAGCGTGTGACGGTAAGACATAGAGTAGCAACGTTGGAGGTAAAAAAATCACCATTTTCAGTTCAGTTTCTGAGTTTTTCTTCCCCTTCATCATCATCATCATCACCGTCTTCTCCCATCTTCATATTCTCTATTTTTTTCATTTTTGGACAGTACATTCACTCATTTTTTACTTGTGGCTATGAGAAAGAAGCGCACGAGGATTTGAGAGCTAAAAATGATGAGGAAACACTCTTGAAACACTCTCAAAACATCAAAAATTTGATTCACAGTATCACGGCGTGAGAGAAACAACATCTGGTATCGCGGCGGTGATATCGTGAGTTTGGAGGGTGCCCTTGCATCTACAGGCACATAGTAGTGACAAGGAGAACCTAAGGTACACATATTTGCAAAACAATTTGAATTTGGACCTCAAAAACTCCAAGTATCATGTCCAATTTAGTTTTGGTATCACGATACCAGAACTCCCGTGTATCACAATACTTGTCGAGGTATCGTGTCGTGCATACCCACTGATTATTAGATATAGGATTTTGAAGTTGACCCTCAGGTGGACTAGGAAACCAAGGAGTTCCAAAGGGTTTTGAGAAATACAAGGGGAAAAGTTGGGACTTGTAGACAAAGCTTATGAACCTAAGATCTGGCAGACACTTAGGCAAGGATAAACAAAGTATTAGATCATCTGAGGCTAGTGTCAACCATACAGCCAAGTCTTGGCACAACAACTAAGTGGTTAACCCTACATACTAAGTTATGACACAAGTGATTCAGAAATGTCTTTTAGCATGGAGAGACCCACACGCAGTGCAGGCACTGCTTATTTACAGACACCAAAAGGTCCTTATAAGACACAATTGGAGTATATCAGGACCAACCAATTAGGTGCTCGCATCTATGAAGATGGTATGAGGCGATCACTGGTCCAACTCAAAAATCCTGATCAACCCTTTGGACTTGAACACCCAGTGGTCAAGTTCGAAGAGGGTGCATACATTGATAAGGAGGGAACCATGTATGTGGTTACTTGATAGGACAGATGATTTTGGGAATATCATTCCTGAGAACGAGCTAGGAGAGCTAGAGCAAGGAGACCTAGGACGAGAACCCAAGACTCCTAGAGGAAAATCTGTTTTGACTAGAGTGCTCACTCCTGAGTGGATTCCCCAAGACAAAAAAAACATAGAATTGTTCTTGAATAGAGAAATAGAGGAAGCCTTTTGGAGATGCAAGCCATATCAACCTAACCCAATAGTCACAATCTTTGAGTTCAAAGACCTGGAGGTACCAAGCAAAGTTGTCTATCTAGATAACACATCTCAAGGACTGTTCTTGGTAACAGAGTATGATAGGCATGCATACACTTGGCAAGGTGAATCAATTTTCCCTCCATTGAGATCTAGTGCTTCCCATGGTCTCGAAGGAGCAGGATCATCCAAGGCTCATGAAACCCAAAAGGAAAGAACTAGAGAGAGACCAGAGGTAAGCTTTGCACACACTGTGGGCAGAGATAGATCAGGACATGAGGGCAAAAGACCTGAAAGAGAGAGACATCGAGCACATAGACATCAAAGAGATGAACATGATTTTCCATTGCCTAGACTGCGAGATCACCCAAGAACCCTTAAACCCTCTCAAGTGGTTAAGGCAATGAAGAAGTATTTTGATGGGTTTGGAGACCCTTATGATCATGTGGCCGAGTTCAAAAAAGTGCTAAGAGCTGAACACGTCGAGGACTTGTTCACACAGTTTGAGGCATTCGGTTTAACTCTTAAGGGTACTGCCTTAGCTTGGTTTCAACCCCCTGAATAGTCGCAACTATTGAGAGATAGGTGAATTACTAGAAGAATTCATTGTTGAATTTTCCAAGAGTGGCATCAGACATAACACATCCTCCTTGATCCACAACTTTAAGTAGACACCCCAAGAAATAGTGCGACTTGCAGGAAGACGGTTCAGACAGTACTTAGAAAGATGCCCCATGCCAGAATTACCCACAACAGCCAAGCAAGTGGCCTTGATTTTAGACGGCTTACTAAGCACAAAGTTAAGATCATATGTGTACTTGAAAGAGCCTAGATCCATAGAAGAGTGTGTGCGGATGTGCATTGACATAGAAGACAACTTGGGTGAGGAGTTAGGACTGTCAAAACTCTATAAGGACTCTAACAGTTCTACTAGTCATCCCTCTAGAACCTCCACAGAGATAGATGAGATAGATGAGCAGGTGGCCAAAAAGCTAGGAGTTCAAAATAGAGAAATGCCAAGGGTCACCTCATTGAAGCGATGCCACAATTGTGGAGGAGACCATCTGGCTAATTTTTTCCCAATGATGACTCAGCCCCAAGGAAACCCTAATGCTCTATATTGCACTATTGAGAGAAAATACACGAACCATACGGCTCAAGATTGTCCATACAATAGGCAGGCTATCAGACAGAATTATCACCAACCTTATCCATAGGGTAGGTATCAGAATCAATATCAACAGCCATATAATAGACTGCAAAAACAATATCAGGCACCATATAGGCCACAACCAATCCTAGGAAACCAACCACAAGCTCCTGCCAATGTGATTCCAGTTAAGTATGCAGTGGCAGAGGAGAACCTTAATAGAGCATTGGTACCAATAACCCCGCTAGCCTCAGATCATGACTCTCATGCTCATAGTTCTAACTACTCTCATGAAGATAGTCCACAAGCTTATTACACAGAGTCACTAGAGCATAGTGAGACCTATTTGTATCTATGAGGCACCACCTATGGAACGAAATTGGGAGCCAGAATACTCCAATGTCTTGTACACAAATCCCAACCCTAGGCCCCAATTGAGATAAGTAAGACCACAAGCCCCTAGAGGACCATGCTTTAGATGTCAGGGCGACCATTTCATTCATGAATGTCCCCACTCACTCACTCCAGGACAAGGAGAGAACATCACAATACAAGGCTTTTTTCCTGAATGTGGCAAAGAACATCTCCCTAGAGAGTGTCCTAGGAATCCCTCTAGTGCACCCAAGGTTACACCCATCAATGTGGTAGGCTTAGTGGCTGATTCAAGTTCAAGTAGTAGTAATGTGGCTCCTATATAGGCAGTCACTAGGGCACAAGCATTGAACCAGGATAAGCTGGCTGAACAATCAGAGTCAAGTGAATCAAGAGAGCCTAGTGAGAGGAAAACAAGAACATGGAAGGATACCAGGGAGTAGGCCAATCGCAAATGGAACAAAAAGTTATCCAAATTAGAAGAAAGCTTAAAGGATACAAAAACAAAAATAGAAGACATCACATCTCAAACCCCCTCGCATGCCAAAGCTCCATGCACTCCACCTTATCCCACCCCACCAGTCACTGTAAATAAACCTCAACCAGGGTCTGTTCTTGCAGATCCAACCCCAGAAGGCTTGGACATGATGTCCAAGGCTTACCAGGCTCGACTTCAAGAAGGACCAACAGTTGCAAACCTAGACAAGAGTTACGCTAGAGAAGATTTAGAGATTGAACGGAAAAAAATGTGCATGAAAATGGTAGAGCTAGCTCAAGCTATGCTCGAGACCAGTCAATCATTCAATCCGACAAACTCTGTCAACCTAGATTTGCATTTCCAGGGCTTACTAGAAAGATTAGAGTAGTTGGTGAACAAGCCACAGGTTTCTTTAACTCCACAGGCTCAACCAATTATTGAAAGAGAAAGTTCATCACCAATGAAAGCATACATTCCTGATTCCATAGATATGGAACACCTCTTTCAATTCAGCAATACTCTCAAGAGTTCTTGCAAGAAATACAAGAGGAGAAATGGGCCAAGGAGAAGGGTAATCCCCCTCCTATTCCTGAAATTGATGATCTTCATGACCAATTTCCCCAAGACATTCCGTCCATGTATGGAGACCAAACAGAACAACAAGAAGATGAGAGATTAGATTTTGAATCTAATTATTTACAAGAGTTGCCACAATTCACAGGCCCATGGGAATCTGAATCTCTTCAGATCAGAGCTCCCACAATATTGGTAAGATGAAGACTCAGTGGTTCCAAGAAACACTCATGTCGTGAAGAATACTAAGGTTCAGTGCCATCTCACTGTAGAAGAGTTACTCAAAGCAAAACCTGAGCTATGGAATCATGTGAAGAACGAGGTTCCAAAACTTGATTCCAATATGCCATAAACAAGATCTAAACAAAAAATTCTAGAGATACCTCTCGATAAAATAGGAGACATGAGTGAAGGTGAAGAAGGTAATACTTATCTGCCGATCACCTACCAGGGTTACACAACCAAAGCAATCGTAGATTCAGGTGCTTGTGTTGCTATTGCGACCACCTCCTTGTGGAAGCGATGGGGCAAACCCACATAAACACCAACTAGAATGAAGCTTCAAATGACAGACGGTCATTTTGAAAGACATCTAGGATTGCTTGAAGGGATAACTCTAACCACTTGTTGTGTAGAGTTTGAACACACATTTGCTATATGTGACTTTGAGAAAAATAATGTCTACGAGATGATCCTAGGAAGACCCTTCCTACGACAATTGCAAATAGTATAGGATTGGGGAACCAACTCCTTGTACTTACAACACTTAGGGGTCACCACCAAGGTCAACTTGAAGGATTACACCTTCAGAGATGTACCACCCGTACAATGGAATCCTATCCACAAAGAGAAAGAAGATTCTATCTCTGTGCATTTTGGGAGTTCACCTGATCCATCATGGCTGCATGAAGATACTCACTTGTGGATGTGCAAGGTCGTAGAGGAAGAGGAAAATCACTTAAAAGTGAGAGAAGAAGGAACTTCTCAAGGAGATAGACCAGTTAAAGACAAAGCCTATACACCGATGATATTTCTAGATGAGGAATTCGAGCCTCATAGTTGGGCAGAAATCTTAGCTACCATGGACATTGCAGTCAATGAAGAACAATGGACACCTCATTGTGATGAGGAGGGTTATGATATTTCAGTGTTCATGTGTTAGCCCTTGTTGGAAGAATGTGACCCTAGTGATGTCATAGAAGAAGAAGAGAATGACGATGATCTAGAGTCCATTGTGATGGATAGTTGCTTCATCTTAGAGGAGCACTATCTAGAAGATGTAGGAGTACTGACTCAAAAAGAAGAAGAACCTCTCATAAGCATTAAAACTGTAAATTCAAAGGATGGGAGTGAAGGTAGTAAAAAGAAAATGAAAAGAAAAGCAGTGAAACAAGAAGAGGAGGAATTATTGTTTGAAGTACCAGCAAACTTCAAGAAACACGAAGTGGAAGACCGGAAGATTTTGGTACCAATGCCTAAGCCTATGACAATAAAGAAAAGACCAAAAAATTTGTAGTAACCATTGAGGAGAACGAAGAGAGATGCACATACATAGGAGATGACCTAACTGCACAAGAAGAAATGGACCTTGTAGCTCTATTAAGGGAATATAGGGACGCGTTTGCATGGAACTATAGAGATTTGAAGGGATAAGATCGAAAAATTTTCTCTCATACTATCCCCATGATTGCTGATGCCAAGCCCACTAAACAAAAGCCCTACAAATATAATGGCACTTATGTAGCTAAAATAAAAGAAGAAATCGACAGGCTCATTGAAGCTGGATTTATCTATGAGATTGATCATACTGAATGGGTATCCCCCATTGTAGTGGTGCCCAAGAAGAATGGAAAATTGCGAGTGTGTATTAACCTTAAAAAAGTTAATGTTGCTACAATTAGAGAAAGAGATCTGCTTCCAATCACTGAACATTTACTCGAGCATGTTGCAGGCAAGGAAGTTTATAACTTCCTTGATGGATTCTCAGGTTACAGCCAAGTAGCCATTGCCCTAGAAGATGAACACAAAACATCTTTTGCCACAGAATGGGGAATCTTTGCATTTCAGGTGATGCCATTTGGGCTCACCAATGCACCTGCAACATTCCAAAGGCTCATGTGTCATGTCTTCAAAGAGTTCTTGCGAAAGAGCTTAGAAGTATATGTGGATGATTTATGTGCTCATTCCCAAGAAATAAGATACCACATCCCTGAGCTCAGACAGATCTTCACCAAGTGTAGAGAATATCGAGTGTGTCTAAACCCAGAAAAGTGTGTGTTCATGGTACGATAAGGTAAAATCTTAGGTCACATTGTTTCTAAGAATGGGATATCCACAGATGAGGATAAAGTAAGAGCCATAACAGAGTTGCCAAGACCAAGGAATGTTAAAGAGGTACAAGCCTTTATGGGCCATTGTGGATATTACTTTTATCCACATGTATGCAATCATAGCCAAACCTTTTTATGCCTTGCTAACAAACTTTTAGTGGAACGATGAATGCGAAAATTCCTTCAACGAACTGAAAAGACGTTTGTGCTCAGCACAAATATTGACCAATCTTGATTGGAATAAACCATTCCATGTCCATGTAGATGCATCCAATCATGCAATAGGATGTGTGCTAGCACAACCTACAGGTGAAGGAAACCTAGATTTTTCGATAGCATATGCTAGTAGGCAATTAAATGCGGCTGAACGAAATTATACCACAACTGAGTGAGAAGGTCTAGGCATGGTATATGCTGTGAAGAAGTTTAGACACTATCTATTGGCCAACAAGTTCAAGTTTTTCATTGATCATCAAGCTCTATTATATTTGGTCAATAAACCTTGCAGTACTGGACGCTTAGTAAGATGGTTCCTCTTACTAATGGAATACAACTTTGAAGTTGTTGTCAGGAAAGGTCGGACCCACCTTAGGGCAGACCATCTTTCTCGCATCACTTCAGGAGAGCAATTGGCAAATAAGTTAGTACCTGTCCTAACCTTCGGATCCGCAAATAAAAATGTAAAAAAAACAAAGATGAAATTGTAAAATCACAAAAATACCAAATATTGGCAAGAAGCATGTACAAACAAGATACAGAGGGTGTACTAGCTTGTTGTGTCGAGGATGATGAATATAGTAGTTGGTTGCAACAAGCCCATGAAGGGTTGCTAGGAAATCACTAGTCTAAACAATGAATGTTGCAAAATCTAAAACGTTTAGGAGTGTACTGGCCTAGCATGGACAAAGAAATTCATGAGTGGATTAATAATTGTCCAACGTGCAAGGAGAGACCCCCAGTGGAGCACGTGACTCTTTATCACGTATCATTAATTCCAGATTGGAGTGCTCCATTGGTAGAATTTATGAGATCGGGAACACTATCCAGCGAGGCTAGTCTAGCAAGAAGATGAAGCATGGAGTGAGATGCTCAAGACTATGCCTTAATAGGAGACAACCTATATCGAAGAGGCAAGGATGGTTACCTAAGACTATGCATTCACGAATCAGATTATTTGAAAGTCTTAGAAACTGCACACAAGCGGTGTTGCAGGTGGACACTTTAGGCCTAACCGAGTAATTAAGACCATTCTATTCTCAGGACTTTTGTGGCCCACTCTTCATATGGATGCACATACTTATGTGAAGAAATGTGACACACGCCAACGTGCACAATATCCGATAAGAAAAGATGAGATGCCTTTGAGACGAATGATGGGAGGATGCGCATTCTTGAAGTGGAGAATAGACTTTGTTGGTCCTATTGACCCCCCAGCTAGAAACTCTCATGTTGAATACATCATTCTAGCCACAAATTTCCTTACAAAGTGGGTAGAGGTAAAAGCCACAACGAAAAATGATGCTCAAACGACGGCTAAGTTCTTATTCGAGAATGTGTTCACCAGATATGGGTTACCAATATAGTTGGTCAGCGATAGAGGTACGCACTTCTTAAACGAAATCATTGAAAATCTCCTTCAAGAATTCATGGTGATACATAAGAAGTCTACCCCCTATCATCCACAAGCTAACGGACAAGCCGAGAGCACAAATAAGATCCTATGTAATGTGTTGACAAAACTCATAAATAATAAACACTCTGATTGGGAGAAACAACTTCATCATGCTGTTTGGGCGTACCGAGTTGCATACAAAACGGTACTCAATGCCACACCATTTCAGATGGTCTTCAGACAAAATGCTGTGCTACCATTGGACTTCCTAATCCCAGCCTTGAAAGTAGCACAAGAATATGAGTGGAATGGACATGAGTTGTCCTCTAGGATCTTTGATCTAGAACGTGTAGTGAGACGAGGCTACGAGCGGCAACAGACATTTATGCTGCAAAGAAATGACAAAAGACATACTTTGATGCCCATGTAAAGGATAAAGGATTGAAAGAAGGAGATCTGGTACTAGTTTATATGCCAAAGCAACATGCCCGTAAGTTGGAAAAATGAGGATATGGACCCATGATCATTAATAGAATTTCCACTAGTGGTGCGGTTCAATTGGCTACTTTAGAAGGCGACATCTTGCCAAACTATATTAGTGGATGTCGAGTCAAGTTGTATCAAGAACCTCTTACAGAGGATATGCTAATGAAACTCAACAGTGCTAAGAAGCGAAAAGAGGAAGAGTTGAGGGTCAGAGAAGAAGCACAGGCAGAGGCTAGAGAGCGCATTAGGGGAAATAAGTTAAGGCGACTAGGCTAAATGTCAACACAAAAAACCCAAAATATCACATGGACATGTGCCAAAAATTGGGCATAATTACTTCGCGCATAATCGATCGATGCCCCTTTGTGAGTATAGAGGTAAAACAAGGAAAGAGTGTAAGGAGTGTGAGAGCATTGGTCGACTCAGGTGTAGCAACTAGTGCAGTTAGACTTTCATACTGCCAAGACCTGCAATTGGACATCAAGCCCATAGAAGCATATCTCATAGGATTGGGAGGTGTGGATGGGCGAGGTGGAACTTCCCATCTACCTTCAAGATGTTCCAATGAAAGTCAAAATGCTAGTGTGTCATGATGAAGACCTCAGAGAGCCACTTGTCTTGGGTCAAGATTGGATTTACAATCATGCAGTCAACTTGAACCTAAGAAGTCAACTTCTTCAAGTTTTGGGTACATGAACAATGTATTACATTAGAATTAGACAACTGCATGCTCATAGATCATGGCACCACACACTCTCTTAGTTCTTCTAGGAGTATTCTTAGCAAAAAGGATGTTGTATGTGTCAAAAGCTCTGTGTTCCAGAAGAACTCAATCATGGAAGAACTAGCTCAAAGACAAGCGACCTCCTCCTCTTGTGCAAAGACTAATGCCATCACAGTAGTTCAACCTCAAAAACAAGCGAAACAATATAAGACATCCAGTATATCAAATAGACAAAGAGCCTTCAAGAAGAAAGCAGTTCCAGATATGAAGCAAATCTGGGTACGAAAAGGAGAGAAACCACCAGCCTTGCCAACACACTTCCCACCTACGCAAGCCAACCATGCAAAAACAAGAACCAAGTAATCAGGACTAGCTCACCCACAAGGTCTCCGAAAAATTTGGATGCCTAAGAAATTAGCTGCAACTCAACAAGGGCGATTACGGATGTGGGTACCTAAGAAGCTCTTACATACACAACAACCTATGCTCTCCCACATGCAAAAGGTCTCAACAAAGAAACCAAGGAGAGAAAAGGGTAAGAACCGAGTATAGAGACCAAACGAAGATAAACTCATCTCTTCAGCAAAAATAAGTAGACGTCAAAGACCCAACCACGAGGGATAAAAGATTCAAGCAACCATCCACAGATGAAGAAGCCAATATAAAGCAGTTCATTCCATGAATTCAAAGAGAGTTGAGATCAAGATTGATACGTGAGCTGTAAAAGGATTCTTAATCTGTGCAATTGTCTTGAAAGAGCAAGATCTTTATTTCTAATTAGTACTATGCTACAGGTTCGCACCGTATTGAACTGTTTTAAACATATCAAGGACTTTAGTATTGGCTTCCATAGAAGGTCTGTCCGTATTGCCAGTGGTTTGGGACGACGTTGAACGACGTGATTATTCTGTAGTCGCTTGTCGTGATCTTAAAAGAAAGACTTTGGCCGTTCAGATTGGCTCCATTTTGCCAATTCTGGCCCCAATTCCGATTCATTTGAATCCATCCTGTTGATGATCCTTTGACAGCCATGGCAATCACATCACCCGCGCCACCGACGTTGGTCACAAGCACCAAGTTGAAGAAGGTGTGCCCGTTTAGAGTGAATCTTATACCACCACGTCTTTCGCAACGGACCCTGCACAAATCCATCCAGAATAGTAGCAGTCAATAACATGATGAAGATTGGTCGAAGATGAAAGCCTGCAAAAGAAGACTACAACGTCATGCCTGTAACTGTAACTAGAGCCAGAGAAACTAAGATAATCCATCGTATTCTAATTGCAGGAGAAAGGATTATATCATTCGTTGTCGATAACGCGGGTTCGAGTACTGCATAAGCCCATGCAATTGAAGTGCAATTCCAGTACTTTGTTACCTTCGATAGATTATCGGAACGTGGCCATATTGAACTTTCGCAATGCGCGAAAATGCTGGCTGTGACAGATCGAAGTGTGATTTAGGAGGATCGCACCAGCCACCATAGCTATTCGGGGGACACAAGTTCGTTACTGTTACAGTTAATACCGGTCTTCCGCTAATGCAGCCTTTGTTTCGCCAACACCTCACTTGATAACATGCGCCGCATACCTTACCGCCATTGAATAGCTGTGCACTCAAAGCTGTAGTTGCATAGCCATACTGCGCAATTTGATTGCCATAACCACAAGCACCATCTGCACAACTTTTGAAGATGGAATACTCCTTAAGATACTCGAATTCAGAAAATCGGAACAATATTAGCGTCCAGATAGAAGAGATATTAGCGATTAATGATCTCACATTAAATCCGAGATAATCACATAGAAGGGAGAATATCAACTAATCATCGTATATAAGCCTGAAAGAATCACATGCAAGGCGACCTGCGCACGTTTCCGAATAAGAAGATTGTTTTAAGCTAAAATTACGTAGGTCTTGCTTGTCTACGAACCTGTCAGGATAGAATGAATAAACTGGAACATGTCTGTGCGCGGACCTTTCAAGCCACGAGGAGATTCGAATGCAGAAAGGCGCGAATGTATCATAATTCATCATGTCCACATCACTGAAGATACTCAAGGATCGAACCAGGCGGCTTGTAAGTCATACATCTATGAATGATCGACATAAATTACAAAATTCTAGTTGAAGCTTTTCAGTATGTGGACGAAGGTGGAGAGGGCGTCGCAGGAGCTTTGAACTCCCGAACGAAGCGTCAGGGTGCAGTACGAGATCGTTTCTTATCAGGCGATGGTAAGTAACAAGTTACCTACCGTTTGTTCCAGAGGCATCGCTACCGCCGTAGAAAGTAGCATGCGCACCGCTGATCCATGCACCCCATCCATGTGTTCTCCTTCCCTCGATCGTAGCCGGTGTCACTACCATAAACAGTAATGCAACCGCCGCCATCCTGCTCTTCGCCAGCATCCGGACACAGGCAGTCGTAGCCATGCCTTTTTCCCTTTCTGTGTGCTCTCTCTCTCTCTCTCTCTATCAGATAACGTAGAAGAATGCGAATGGCCAGCTGATGTAGTTTGGCGACGAGGAGTCTGATGCCTTGTTCTGGAGCGGAGAAGCTGCCCGTTACTATGCTAACCAGACCAAGCCTGAACGACACGATCTAGCCATCTCCTTTATATCTTGCTTTTCTCCACAAAGCCACCTATGAGCCACAGCCAACATATGAAGCTCGTCTGACAGAATCTAGAGTTTATGCCACTATGTAGATGACAACCTGGAAGGAAATATTTTGGTAAGACTATGTTCACACAACAGCCGTATAACTTTGAAGTTTTTGTTTCTGCTTTCTCTTTCCATGCACTATCAGGTGGCCATTTCGTCAAAGCTTTTAGATTCGCGTTTGGGGGGGGGGGGGGGGGGGTAGTTCAACCTCGCCCTTCGTGTTCAGGTCGCTTTTCAAGGTTATTGACATGCGTTATACCCTTTTAGGTCCTTTGGAGAGTTGAAGCAAACCCTGTGTTGAGACTTGGTGCCCATAAGGGATAGAGGTCCGCACATGTTAGGTTGCATGGTTGGGCCTTTCACCCCTTGAGGCAAGGGTGAGGGTTCAACTTCTCCCTACTTCAGGATAGTTGTGGGCCCAAGGCTGGTGTAAAAACGAGTTGTCTTCAAGCACTTCTTTTGAATGTCGCCTTCGAGCACTTTAACCCCTGCTTTATAGGATATGAGGGTCTCATGGGTACTATGTTCATTCACCTGTACAATTGTTCTTTCAATCTATTCAAGCAAGGGAGATTAGACTTCTCTCGAACTTTCTCTTAAAAAGAAAGAGGGCAGATGTTGATGCAATGGGATGTTAAGGTGTGGTGGAATGTTGCATGTCACCTTTCGATTGTAGACCAGACGAGTTCCCTATCTGTCCTTAAATTCTTGGTCTCGAAGGCTCACCATGTTGCCCTATAGTTGTGCACAATTTGGCGTCGCACGAAAAACTGCCCAAGCACCAAAAGTGGCTAGATAGAATACAGGGGGGAGGGGGGGGCTCTTGCCCACGGGTTGTCATAACCCCCTCCCCCCTATATTTCTATCCAGCCACTTTTGGTGCGTGGAAAGTTTACCGTGTGGCATCAAATTTTGTGCAACTATAGGGGGACATGGTGAGCCTCCGAGACCAAGAATTCTAGCGACCCTCAAGTGAACTCAAGCAAACTAGTTTCATTTTCTCATAGCATGCATCGGGCTTCATATTCTTGCCTAATATTGTACCCTAGGGTAGTGTGCTAGATGTTCTAATCCTCAATTCTTCGGATATGGGGCCCCATGGGTGCTATGTGCTGTCATAAATTCAAGCTCAAGCCTTGGGAGACTTAGATCATTAGATGGAATTCCTATTTAAAAAGACTATTTCCTAGGTAGTTGGCTTTTCCTCCACTATAG
Source organism: Ceratopteris richardii (assembly GCA_020310875.1). Lineage (NCBI taxonomy): Eukaryota > Viridiplantae > Streptophyta > Polypodiopsida > Polypodiales > Pteridaceae > Ceratopteris > Ceratopteris richardii. The sequence goes on from CM035434.1 coordinate 75,308,233, forward strand.
CAGGACTGAAAGGGTGAATAACTCTTCCCCACAGATATTTGCAGAGATAAAGCTGCTCTAGATCCCTCAACCTGAGGATGAAGGGTTCATTAACAACTTCTGCATCTCTCCTTTCTCATTTACTTGGATCCCCAAAACCTAAAAATGAGGGTGATCACCGAGAACTATGGTATCCTATTTTCCTTAGACTTACAATATTTTCCCTTTTGATTGAAAGTCTTTCAAGGAAAAACTCACCAACAACAAAAGTTATCAAAATATGTGTAGATTAGTAAATGGCATTAGATGTTTAGACTGAATGTCTACTATATTAAAATTCCCACAACCTAACATGTTGTTTATTTAGTTTTTGCAGTGATATATAAGAAATATTTCCATTCCTACAGTTTTTCTATTTTCCCACACTACTTATCGTTTACACTCTTTTGCATTATGGATTGATCACTTTTCCCAAGTAATAGACTTTAAGGAATTGATTCCTCATTATATTTTTTATATCCCTTACTTTTGAAAAGAGAAATCCTTTGAAAGAATAAGCTCTTTTCTTGAACTGAACAAATTGTGATATCTATACAAGTTCAGCCAACCATTTCTCCAAATTTTACACAAGCATCAAGTAGCATTGGCTAGTCTTACATCTTTGTAGTATTTGGTGTCAGAAAAGATATATAATCACAACTACCATGATGTGTAAATAACATCTTGCTTTTTGAAGATAAAATACAAATACTATTGAAGATGCCCTTTCTGTGATATGACATGTTATGACGTGGATCTTCCTTTCACAAAAGCCATATTGATCTCCTTTGTATCTTCTTTTCAAGTTTTCCAAATGGCATGAGGGTGGGCACTCTTCACTAAAAAAAGATGTATCTTTCATCTCTATTGTGCAATCCATAAGTGTGATGACAGAACCTTGATAATTCTATGGTTCCAAATCAAAGCAAGGACCTCCCACAACAACTATCTTACAACTAGATGACACAAACTTCTCCAAAGATGAATCACTAACAACTCCATATATATCTTGTACGTTATATTGAACATGTTCACTATAAAATTTATACATGATCGTATATCGATATGCATAGTATGAATCATGTGAGTACATGCATTTCTATGTGTATGAGTATATCAAATCATCTGTATATCATTTGTTTGACCTTCCAAGCGATATTTATACATGAATATTGTTGAAATATATTCTAGGAGTGAAGGATTGAGAGATGGGAAGACAACAAATTGAACTAGCACTTGAGGCAGCCTAGCTATGGCCAAGTTATATTTTTTCCAAGTCATTATTTTATGAACCTAGTATACAAACCCCCTTTTTGTAACATATGTATCAATAGAAAATCCTCAATTTTTTAAAGGGAAAATCTTTGAGATTTTATCAACATGAGCATTTTGGGATGGTAGAGATGCATATCCACATGCATTGATAGCTTTGTATATAAAAGATTCCATTATCCCTCACATTTGCTCATGAAGAGCAACGAAATATGCTTGGGATAAACTTGACACATTATGTTAAGCAAGACATGAGGCTCATCTTGCTTACCTTTGAAGACAATTGAAGAGAAAGCATATGAATGAAGGAGATTCAATGGAAAATTTTCTATCAAAGATCAAGGATTAAAAAGATCATTCGATTTGTGCACACAAAATCTTGCCATGTAGTTCACTTATGCAAAATGATCTTAATGATCATTTAGATTCTTATCAAAGTGGTGGTTCTACTCTCTTTTTGATGATGAAAGTCAATCAAAATGCCCTAACTTTTAAGAGTTTAGTCTTTGCTTTGCTACAAGAAAATCAATTGAAAAAAAATAGGTTAATTTTATGTGTTACAGATCAAGATTTCCTAGCTAGTCAGAAGGCTAAGGGTGAATCAAGCTCGTCTACCAATAAGCAAAAATTTGCTAATATTGGAGAGTCAAAGAAGGAAGATAGATATGAAAACAAAATAGAAAACAAAAAATAGTTTTGTAAGTACTATAAGGAAAATGATCTGCCTAAATAAGTTGCAAAATAGGCAAAGAAGAAAGAGTTTGGAATGGTTATTGTAGAGGCCTCTAGTCCCATAGCTCAATCTGCTAATCTTGTTAAGAATGAAGAATGGGCACTCACCACCCATTGCAGTTATAATTAATATTCTCATGAATAGTGTATGTTTGTAGTGAATTTAGGAGTCTGGTGTGTTGACAAATCCTCTTATCTATTGTTATGGGATATGGGAAGATTACTCTTACTAATAAAAATGGTGGTATATTCATTTTATCATATGCTTTATATCTACTAGAGATAAAAAATAATATGTTTTTAGTGTAAGCATTAGAAAAAATTATCCTAATAGTGAAATTTTTTGATAACACAATTACAATTCATCATATCTCTAATGTTGATAGAATCATTGCATCTAGGATGCTATATCGTTGCATGTGTAGTTGCAAATTCTCAGATTATTTCAAATGCAAAAATTTGACTTGCATGTTTTGATCATTTGAATTTTAATAGTTTTTTTTGTTTGCATAAATTTGAAATAGTGTCCTCTTTATCCAAACTTCTAAGCATGTTATCCGAGCTGTATTTTGGGTAAAATGCAATGTTCTTCATTTCACAAAGATGGTACAATAATATGAAAAAAAATGTAGCTTGTTCATAGTGATATCTATGGTATTTCTCTAGGCATGGATGGGTGTATTCATTAAAAGAAAAATCCAAAATCTTTATGTGCTTCAAAAAAATCCTAATTATGACTAAAACTTTGTTAATATGTATAATGTGCACCCTCTATTTTGATCGAGATATGGAGTACACATTTAATGAATTTTCAGTTGAGGATGTGATAAAGAATTAGTGTAGAGTGCCACATACATTTCAAAAAAGTGGATTTGCTCACAATAAAAATAGGCCTTTCATGGAAATGACAAGGTATATGATCAAAAGTTAGGATTTATCAGATAGCTTTGAGCTTAAGGTAATTATATGTTCTATCACTTTGTATGAGGCTTGGAATGGTTGTAGGCTATATGTTGCTCATTTGCATTTTTTTGGTTGTTTGGCATATGCATTAGTGCTTTCGTAACGATGCATGAAATTGGATGGTAAGGTTGTGAAACGTATTTTTGTTGGGTATAAGTTTTGAAATCAAAGTTTAACATTTGTATTATCCATTATCTTAAAGGATCTTAGTTTGTTAAAATGTAGTATTTGTGGAGGATGCAATAACCTTTGCTTTCATGTGAAATAGAAACATCAATTAGCTCAATTTAAAGATGTGTATGAAACTTTGTTGCCTTTTTTCACTTGTGGGAAGCCAAGTGTATGTTTCAGTCAAGTGTATATACATTATTCTATTTCTAGTGTTGATATGCATGGTGCACTTGTTGATGAAGATCTAGTACTATTACTCCATAGAGGCATATGGGGGCTATAGTTTGAAAGTTAAGTGCATATGGGAGATAATAGGCATCGAAGGTTCCCCACATTTGATTTCTTTTCTTATGAGGCTTCTAAAGGGGAAGGATATGGTTCTTTCATTTGGAGCAAAAGGTTTGCATTGTGTTCTCTGCCTTTTTAGGGCTCTTTCATTTGGTTTACAACATGTATGTTCTTTTTTGTTTACAACATGTATGCTAGTTTTTTTTACTTCCATGGAACATGCATTGATGATCAACCTCTTCTTCCACATTTTATGGTCTACAAATGTTTTGGATTTAATATCTCTCCTCCCCCTCTCTCTCTATCCCCCCTACTCTAAGGTCTTATCCTTGTTCATGGGGTAGTTTCATATCTACATGTGTTACCCTATTTATTTTAGTAATTTATGTGTCTATTCAAGGTCATTGATTGCCAATTTCATCATTGTAGAATGAATATTATCTATCCAATTTAGGATCACTTATAATTATTACCATTACCTTCTCTTTGAACCTTTCCTTAATGGGTGTATTGCTTGGGGGCTCATCCTTACATTCAAATGGTGAATGTTGCATTGCTTCATCATGTTCTTGGGAAACCTCATCGTCTTGCCATTGAGACTTCATTTTGTCAAAGTGCACTACACATAGAATGTGCGGCTTTACATATTATGTTCTTATAAATGGTACAAGAAGCACTCCAACATCTCTTGTAGGGTTGAATCCATAGTGGGATTCGACTTCCTTGCACACAACTAGTAAAACAAATTTGGTCTTCGATTATAGTCTAGTTTTTGGATGCCTTTCTTTCAAGTTCTAAAATGTTAAAATGAGTAAGCATTTTTAGATTTCAAGGATGAGAGAAGGAGTCACACGGTATGAGGAAGAAGAAGAATTCTGAAGCTGCATTACATTGAGCGTGTACTACAAATTGGAATGTACAAATACAAGTAGCTCTTTAGAATTTTAGGGATATATACAAGCAGAGGGGAGGGGAAATCTCTTAAAGAGGGGGAAAGGTGCCCCAAAGTTCCTAAGTGTGCTCACAAACATCACTACCGAAATAGAATAACAAACCCCTTTAGGAGTGATGCAATGAACAAGGGACTGACACTCATGTGTAAGGAGGTGACAAACATGGAACACTAGGTTCTTGTAACTTTCAATGCCTGTAAACATGTTTGTTTCATAATTCCAACCAAAACCCAAGTCATACACAAGGCATTTGAGCCACACACATTCAACATTAGGTATAAAAGTTGCCTTGTACTCAGCCTCACAAATAGAGGTGGCCACACTAGGTTGCTTCTTTCTCAACCAAGATATGTATGAGCTACTAGGCATGAACCAATTACAACCACTTATGGACATAGAAGTGTCATAAATCTAGCACTATTGATCCCCCCTTGGGATAAAGCAACCCAAGCTTATAGGTACCAAATAAATAGCAAAATATACATATAGCATGACCAAAACTCTTTCCACAAGCTCCTAGCCATGAAGTCATGGCCACCTCAATCACCTACACACACAAGAGATCTTTGCTTGGCCCAATCATGCCCAATTGAAGAATCTTGTGTGAGTCTTCCCATAATAGACTCTCTTCTTTCTTTCTTATATCCACAATAATATATGCACCTAGAGTTCCATTGGTAACCGTGCCACATAAACCCTAGGGGTTATTCAAACCCTTAAATCATATGGTGTGTCATTTTCGTCCCCTTAAAACTTTTTTGTCGTTCAAAATGTAGATGAAATGTTCATGATGTTAGAAGAAAGTGCTTGGAATCTCGTGAACCCCATGTACTACTAGTACATGGTCATGTTTGTTCATTTTTTCCTTATATCCTTCCCCTTAAGAAGCCCTATAAAAGAAGAAATCAAATGTGGGGTATCTTCAATGCCTATTGTCTCGCATATACACTTAACTTTCAAATTGTAACTCCCATATTTTATAGCATCCTCAAAATGATCTAATTCCATATGATGTTTCCTCTATGGATTAATAATATGAAAGACAAGTGGAAAGTTCCAAGCTATATAGGCTTGACCATACCATAAGGGAGATAATAAGCCACATAATCCTTTAAGAAATAGAACCAAGTCCCATAAGAAAGTGGCTCACGTCCCTCTAGAACTAAAATGACAGACTTTCCCTCAAACCTTTCAAGCTATTCCTAACCTTGAGTGTACTCACAATCAATAGTTTTACCCTAAACTATCCATATTTATTATGCAGATCCATCATTTTAGCTCACATATAGAAAACTCTAGGTAACACAATGAAGGAGTGACCATACAACCCAAAGAGTTGCAGATAACTAGGAGTTTTGGGGAAGAGAAACCCTATATTTTGTAAAAAAGCTCTCTTGAGACACACTCTCTGTATTACATTCAGGCCTGCATTAAATCTTTTATGTCTTTTAGCTTATGATCTTTGTCTAATTACTTTTTTTTTCTAAAGTATGTGATAAAAATTGGCTAGAAGTATTTTTTATTTATATTGTTGAGTCACAAATGCCTTTTAAAAAATTACATAACTATAGAATTACATAGATAAACCCTAGAAAGCCCTTTTTGTAACACACTTGAAGGTGTGTGAGAAGATATTTAATGATTCTAAATGTTTGGAGTCCTTCATATTGTATCTATTATTGTATAAAGGGTAACACACTCACCTCAAATGATAAATGATACAATTACCCCATAAACACCTTCTAACTAGTACCCATATGTGCTAATGTGAAGTTGCCAAGGTCCCACCATAGAAACATGGGTGGGAGATCAACAAAGTTTTTAGAAAGGCCCCACCCACATTTTAGTGGTAGTTCCTTCGTTGGCATGTCTAGGTCATAGAAACCCCATGTTAACAATATTTGTTAGTATAACCAATGTTTAAATAGAATTAATTATAATAAACGTGTGAATCAAACATACAAGTAGAAGAAATGTTCTATGTGGAACATAATTTGAAGACAAATTCAAATGAGGACATGAATGATTATGCATCCAAGTTCATAATATATTACACAATATTAACAAAAATGCATTTCCTTACTTGCATACGAACATCAGCTCTCAATGGCATTCCATTTCTCTACAATATTTATCATTTAGTTCTAGAGATTGGGGTAATTGATAGGTCAATAGAAAATGGGATATCACATTAGGTTCTATCAATTATATGAGACCCAAGACGATTCCCATTTGACCTAATATATTGCCTCTAAAGTTGAATATAGGGTGGCACAACTAAAGTTTGCCTAACCAAATTGAGAAAATTGGTCCCTTTCATGATTCTAGATAAAGGAAAAACTTTTTTTGAGGTCGTTTAAACACAAATTCATGAAGTATCCTTGAGTAATATGATATGTTTGCATAATAAAGAAAGAACCCTTTGGAAATTTTCAATATAATTTGTCAAGAATGATCCAAGACCTAATGTTACCTAGTCCTCACCGATCCTTTCAAAAAACTTATCAAATTCAATGACCTTGCATAAGAAAAAATGTTAAATTGAAACACCAAAGTAAGTCAAGTATAATATTCTAGAGACTCTTACATCTTGAAGCTTATACTCATATTCTACCCTTCTATGTGCATCAAGATCTATGCTAAAGTGGGCATGCTGTTGCTCTACCACAAGAGACACATGAATTTTAATGTTCATTACTCTTTCTTTTCCTTCATTGTACCATCCTTGGTGTTCCTATAATCATCATTTGGAATTTCTTCATATACAATACTGATAGTGTTGTATTCAAGAAATGATACGCAAGAGATGGTTGAAACATAGCCTCAGATGGAGGATTATGAAGTAACCATGGATTTCGGGGTATGTGGTTAGCCCATCAAACTCCTAGCCAAGAGTTCATGAGTTCAATTTCATTATGGATACAACATAGGTACGAAAACCTAGGAAGTAGGCTTGGCCAAGGTGGATGGATTCCACAATAGTCATGAGCACCCAATGACCTTTGGAAAAGGTGCTTGGGCATTTTTTATCTAAAAGGGTACAAAAGTAGTGCACCTCACTTTGAGAAATTTTCCCAATAAATATTGGACTGTATTTCTCAATCCATAGGTCGCATTGAGATGTAAAAGGTATCATTGGAAAGCTCTTAGAATTCATTTTCATTAGATTGAACTCGTAGTAGGTGCAATAGGAACTATAGTATGAAGATGGACATGGAGATCATCACCTTCAATGCCAAGTGCATCACCTACTATAAAAATATTTGTAGGTGTAGGAGGACATATTTCAAGACCCTGGACAATATTCCATAAGCCTTTTACTACCAATACATGATGCTTTTTTTAAACCAATATACAAAATACATCATTACTTTCAACCAAATGACCATACCCTAAAAGACTACTTCTTTCTCAAAACAAAAAGAGTAGAAATACCCAATCAAGCTTTGCTACACCTATAGTAAACTTGATTCTTCTAATAATGAGTCAGAAATTATATATATGTTTGGGATAGGAGATAATAATTTCCAAAATAGCCATGTGATAGTGCATTTTGACGTACAAGATAATCTTAATAGCATACAATTAGCACAAAATCTTGCTTTTATGCTAGAATAAAGCATATCAAGGTACATTTTCACTTCATCAAGAAGAATCCATTAGCAGGTGATATTGATTTTATTTATGTGAGGATAGATTAGTAGGTTGTTGATATCTTCACTAAAGCAATATTTAATAATTTGTATACTTCACCATATAATTAGGTACTTTTGTAGTTAGCAATATCTTGATGATAGATAAGCATGATGGAGTTAACTTACGCAAGAATTTTGTACAAAAATTCTTTATAGGAAAGGAAAAGATAATTTATTATCTGAAGCATTATCTTCAATAATGTATCAAATGATCTTTACACTTTTAATGCATCAAACAAGCTTTATGATTTAAATTTATTAGATGACTTTTACACTTTTAAAATCTCTTTTTTTCAAGAGTTAAATGAAGCACATGTGGAAGATCCACACTTTTTACAAGTTTTAAGAGCCATGTGTGATGATCTATTATAAGAGATGGCCCACATTCATCTATCCCTCTAGATAACAAAGAAAATAAGCCAAGTTTCTAATCTAGTTTCTTGTTAATGGAATAACTAGAGAGAAATGAGAGATTTGCATACCAGATTCTAGGACCACAGACATCATTGTGAACATGATGCAATTTTTGAGAGATCAAACTAAAGCATCTTTTGGGAAGGAGGAACGTTGCATTTTGCCCAAAATACACCCTTCACATACATGTTTACCAGGTGCCTCAATTTTTCAAACAGAGGACACCATTTCAGATTTGTATAGGCATAGCAAACTAGCGAAATTGAGATGATCAAAGCATGCATGCAAAAGCTTTGCATTCGACATAGCTTGAGACTCTTGAACTGCACATGTTGAATCATTCACAGATTTTGCATAATCTATGAGCTTATACAGCCCACGACATAAAATTCCAGAAGCAATAGTGAGTTTTCCATTTGATAGATCATGAACTATACATATGTCATCAAAAAAGTTCACAACCAAGCTGATCTTTGCTAATGTTGAAACTGATAATAGATTTTTCTTGATCCTTGGCACAAAAAAAGCATCTGACAATGTAAAAGAACTACCATCAATAGTAGTCAAAATGATCTTAGCAACTCCCATGATAGGATAAGAGGACTTGTTGACACATGTGATAGCATTACCTGTAGGAGCAGGCTCAACTGAAGTGAAGAAACAAGGCTACAAGGTAATATGTTTGGTTGCCCCACTATCAAAGTACCAAACATCTCAGTCTACTACAGACATACATTGTTCATGAAAATATGGGTCATAACTACAAATTGTAGTAAATGCCCATTCTTCATTTTGCAAAAGCTTAGTAGACTCTATTTTGGGTGTAGAGGCTTGTACAACAACCATTCAAACCTCTTTTTTCTTTTCCTCTCTTGCATCCAGTTTTGGACAGCTCTTTATGACATGATATTTCCTTTATAGTATTTCCACAACAATTTTTGCTTTTTTGTTTTCTTCTCATCTGTGTCATCCTTCTTTGATTATGTAGAATTAGCAGATTTTTGGTTACTAGTAGATGAGCTCCATTTACCTTTGCCCTTGTCACTAGTCAGGAAAGCTTGATCTACAACACACATAATGGACCTCTTCTCCCTAGACTGGTCTTCTTGCAACAGAATAGAGACTAAATCCTCAAATCTTAAGGCATTTGGATTGCCTTTCATCATCAATATAAGAGTAGAAGGAAAAATCTAATATGAATCTGGAAGACCATTCAGAAGAGTCTGCACAAGTGAACTATAAGCCAAGACTTCATCAACAAAATTCAACTTCTCCTTCAAACCTTTGATCTTTGTTAAAAACTTGTCCATGGAATCTCCTTCATTCATGTGATCACTCTCCAAATGTTTTGCAAGATAAGCAAAACGAGCCTCATTCCTTGCCTGGTATAAAGTGATAAGTGCATCCCAAGCATCCTTTGCTATTTTGCAAGCACGGATGTGAGGAATAATGACACGTTTGATAGACAAGGCTATCAATGCATGTGCCCGAGCCTCTCTTTGATCCCAACAAAGTTTCTTTGCAATAGGTGTAGGAGGAATTGTAACCCGAATAGGAACCTGAAGAATATCACCATCTTCAATGTCCTCTACATCACCTTCGGCAAGTGTGTTTGTAGGTGTAATAGGATGTTTTTCAACACCTTGCACAACATTCCACAATCCTTTTGCAACCAATACATGATGCATCATATAAGCCCATAATGGGTAATTGGTACCATCCAAATTATCCTCAACAACCACCATACGGATACATTACTACTTTCAGCCATGGCCAATGACTAAAATACCTTGATGCAAAAAAATGATTGTATCTCAAAAAGTTGAATAGAGCTAGCCTGTCAAGTTCTGGCAAACCTATACTAGACTTTGATGTGCTTATACTGGCAAACCAGAATCTAGATATATCTTTGGCAGAAAAGGACAAAATTGCCTACAGAAGCACTGTGATAGTGCGTTCGAAGGCCAAAACAAGCTCAGATCATGATCTTGACACCACATAGCAAAGCCTTTTTGAAATCCTAATCACCCTAAGTATGATCACCAAATTTTGTATGATTCTGAGACTTTGACTAGAAGGGTGTTAACGATGCCCTAGATGAAGCAGCAACCTGCTTTGATACCAATTGTTGGAGTTTGAGGTCTGCGAAAGCATGTGAACAACACAAGGAAGAAGAAGAAGCTTGGAGCACAACATACAATATTAAATGTATTACCAAGACAAATTTACAAATATAAGTGACCTGTTAAGGTTATGTGCATACATACAAGCCAAGGGGAAAAAATCTCCTAGTTTGTTCACACACATCATTACCTAAAGAGGGGAAAAAAGTTCCTGGTAGTTATAGTTTGTTCACGCACATCATTACCTAAATATATCTATATTTTTGTGTACCTTGCAAACCAAAAATACTTCAATTAGCCAAAGAAGAAGCCACAAGCATGAAAACCTTGAGCAACTTACCTTTATCTCACTATCAAGAACTTAAACCACTAGAATCCATCAAAGTACTACCATAATTATAGTAATTGCTCCATCTAAGATTTTATAATCTGAAAACTTGTCGCACCAAAGGTATAACTTGGCATTAGCTAATTATCCCTCCGCATTCTACATATAGCAACTTTGATCAAATACATCTTTCTTGCTTTAAGAGAAATTTTCCCACCTAAGCTACAACCTTCTTGGTTTCTCTATAGACTCAAGAGGATCCACATCACCACTATCGTCTCTCTTTAGAGCCACACTACTTCATGCTTCTCTATTATATGGTCACTACGTTCCTCATCTCTCTCTAACTACCTTCTCCAAGTCTATATACAACATACAATCAATCCTACTATATTTGCTCACTTGCCTCTTTTGCAAAGATGTAGAGAGCTTGATATCAATTTTGGCTCTTGACAACACCCTCCTTGAGAACTAATGCATGTAGAAACACATGCATTTACTCCAATAGCATTGGTTGGCTATGACTAGTAGTGGACACAAGATCCACCACAAAAAATTTACGTGCACACTAAAGTAGTTTATGGGTTGAGTCATAATCTAAGCCCTACAAACCAAAGAAATAACACTACCACAAATACGTGCTTGTATGGATCATAGAAACCAAAAGAAGAAGAAGGGAAGAGGTGAATGCACAATAAAAACCAAGGCAAAAAGAGTCCACTAAAATGCAAAGTAGAAGCTTCAACGTCATCCTCAGTGATGATCCTCTTTTGATCTCACCCATGATAAGCCTCTCTTATTGCTTCAAGTAAAGAATAAAACTAATGTAGGGATAAACATGGAAGGCGGATTATAGAATGCGTATAACATAGCTGACAAGCTACTTTCTCCGTGGGAATTAGCCATGGAGAGATCAATGTGCAGCCACTATCTTAGAAATCCATACACATACAAGATTCCCCACCTAACCAATCTATGAAAAAGAAAGAGAACCTCCAACAATGACTCCATGAGTTATTTGGGAACCTAGATCTAGTGTGGTTGCATCATCATTCCATTCCTATAGACTTGTACATTATGGCATTTTTTTCTGGCATTATCATCCTTATGCGTAGTTCATTATTGATGATGATGTTATGTTGTGAGGGTAACGATACTTTTATGATCCAAATTGGTTTTCATTGCCATTCTTGTTAATTTTGAGAGTTCTTATTGATTGAGATGGATTGATTCTCATGAGTCTAAGATAGTTATGCTGGCAAAGATGTTAGACTACTCAAAATCTTGATTATGTTTGTCCTCTTTTTCACTCCTATTGTACTTACTAGAGGACAAAGAAGGTACAAGATCATTTGAAAAAGCTTTTTCATAAAGGAGATATTCACCCTGAGGCTTAAGTGAGATTGATATTAATAGGTATAGATATTATAGATTGGGTCCTCTTTCTTCTAGGAATCTAAATACATCCCTCACATGTACACTAGTTGATATTGTGCCTTGGGCTAAGTTGAAGGCCATCAAATGCTGATATAATGAGTCTTTCCCTAAGAAAATTGTTTCAATAAGTTCTTGATCCTTTCATATTAGAAAGAAAATATGAAGGAGTTTCCTAAATGAAAAGATGATTCAACTTCTCCTACACAATTGATCTAGTAAATCCCTATGTCTATGATGTAGAGTTCTATGGACTGTATGTGTCTTTTGAGCTAGCTAATGGTGTTCAACGCTACTCCTGTATTAACTAGGGCTAAGATCAATCATGTGTCCTTCCATCCCATGATAAAATTTTATTAGGTTCTCCTAGTTTTTATGCTTTTCTTTTGGGATAATATAGGTCACTATGGAAATGGCCTCTTTGTAGGTTTTGAGCTTTGGTTGCTGATCTCCTAGTTTTCTCCACAATTTCCTCTTCCTAGCACTCTAGTTCTTGTACTCTAACTTTTTCTTGATTCTCTACACCTCTTCCTTTTGAAATTTTTTTGTGTTTCTTAAAGTGGCTAGCATCCCTTTTGTGAAATAATATTAATAAAACTTTATGCGACATACACTTATGTAGTTTGGTAATACATCACTGGGTGGCTAAGCTTAGTGCTCCACTCATGGATATGTGATCAATTCTTAATGGTCCATAACCTCTCTTCTGCAATTTCTTTGAATGTTGTTTCATCATGTATACTAGCACATGGTCACCTTCTTTTTATCCTTACCCATGATTTTTTTGTCATAGTATGATTTATATCTTCATTTAACCACATAGATTTATGTTACAAGTTTTAACCATGTTTCTTGTAGTTTATTACCTTTATTCTAATAACATTTCTAACCATGCATACGTGTTTGGAACTCGTAGATTAGGAAACAAGAAGTCAATAGGAAGGATTGTAATCTAGCCATACACTATATACTAATATGTGGTTCGTAGGGCAATCTCATATCCCACTCTTTATGTCAAAACAACATGTTGAAGCTATTTATTCCATTTTTCTCTTCCGTTATTGACTTACTCAATGAGTATAATGCCTAGCATCATGTTATATCTTTTTACATGTCCATTAGCTTGTGGTTGATAAGGTCCATATTTCTTATTAATGATAATAAAATAATTCAATACAAGATTGACAAACTCATTGATGAACTATGTTTCCTTGCCATTGAAAATTTCAATAGATAATCCAAATTATGTGAAATTTCATAGTTGTTTGTGCATCATTGTACCCCATACCTCTAGCATCCACCCATATTTGTTAGACCAAGATCTAGCATAGAGTCATATCTAAAGAGGGAATTCATATCTAAAGAGGGAATTCATAGTTTTTCCTTGGCAAAGAAAGAGGGCAATCTCATATCCCACTCTTTATGTCAAAACAACATGTTGAAGCTATTTATTCCATTTTTCTCTTCCGTTATTGACTAACTCAATGAGTATAATGCCTAGCATCATGTTATATCTTTTTACATGTCCACTAGCTTACGGTTGATAAGGTCCATATTTCTTATTAATGATAATAAAATAATTCAATATAGGATTGACAAATTCATTAATGAATTGTGTTTCCTTGCCATTGAAAATTTCAATAGATAATCCAAATTATGTGAAATTTCATAGTTGTTTGTGCATCATTGTACAAGCTCTAGCATAGAGGAGTAATTGTTTCTTTCTTTGCCAAGGAAAAACTTGTTTACCTAAGAAGAGTCATATCTAAAGAGGGAATTCATATAGACTAAGATAAAGTGAAAACAATAGTTGATTGGCAAGTTTCTAGAACTCTAAGGGATATTAGAGGTTTTTTTAGGATTGATGCAATATGAGAGAGCACATACTTATAAGGATTTCTTTAAGATAACTAAACCCCACATAGAGTCTACTAAATAGAATGCAGTATTTGTGTGAATTGATGCCTCTCAAAAATCATTTGAATCATTGAAACAAAAAGTCATTGAAAACTATGTGCTAAAAGTACCAAAAATGGGAAAAACTTGTTTTGTTGCATGTGATGCAAGTGCTAGTCAAATAGGATGTGTTTTTTCACAAGATGGTAGGGTGGTCGCATATAAAGCCACAAAACTAAGAAAACATGAACTTAATTATCCTACTCATGATCTCGAAATGTTTGTTGTTGTGCATGCACTTAAGCATTGGACTCATCTATTGTTAGGGGTTAAGCTTGAATTGAAAAGAGATTATCAAGGTCTACGTTTTCACACAATCAATACTTAATAATACACAAAAGAATTGTATTGAATTATTAAGTGAGTATGATTTCAATCAATAGTTAATAATACACAAAAGAATTGTATTGAATTATTAAGTGAGTATGATTTCAATATTAATTATTTGGTTGGTAAGGAAAATAAGATCGTTGATGCATTGAGTCAGAAACCTTTATGTAATCTCCTTTTTGCAATAGATTTTGATTTTTTGAATCAAATTCAAGAAGAACTCAAACATGATTCTTTTTATGCACCTATTTTTAATTTATTGCATGCATACAAGGGATCTATGTATCAAGATAAATTTCATTTGTAGAATGGATCTTTATATTGCAATGATCGATTATGCATATCTTTTTAATATCCATTGAGATTTCAAATATTGCATGATTGTCATGAAGCACTTTTTCCTCCACATCCAAGTTATTCAAGGACCTATGTTAAGACAAAATATTCTTGATTTTGTCCATGTATGAAGCAACATATTAGATAGTATGTTAATGAAAGTCTAAAGTGCCAACAAGTGAAAGTCGGGTTTAAAAGAATTCAAGCAATGTTGTAACCTTTGCATGTTCCAAAACTGAAGTGGGATTCTATCTCTATGTACTTCATCACTAAATTGCCTACAACTAAAGGTAAACATGAAAATATATTTGTGGTAGTTGATCCACTTACCAAGATGGCACATTTGTTTCCTATGAAAAAAAGTGATACTACCTTGAATGTTGCAAAACTATTTATAAAATAAATTCTTTGACTTTATAGAATGCCTTATAAAAATAGATTTGGATAGAGACTCTAGGTTCACATCAAACTTTTGGAAAGCAAAATTTGAATCGATCGGCACTCAACTTTGTATGAGTACAACTTTCCATCCATAGAGTGATGAGGAAACTAAGAGGGTTAATCAGGTACTTGAAGTATGTATATGAATGAAAGCAAGATAATTCTAGTGAATATTTTCCTCGGTCAATTTTTCATACAATATTGCATAGCATGCATCTATAAAAATGACTCCATTTGAGGCTATGTATGGTTATAACTGTTTAAATCCACCTCCTTTAAAAATTTTTTAAAGTAAAGTAGAACTATCTAAAGAAATGCTTGAGAAGATGGATGAAGAACTTCAAAAAATTATAAAGCTCATGAAATAAGCTCAAAAAAGACAAAATATATTCTATGATTTGGAGAGAAAATCACTTGAATTTCGATTAGATGACATGGTATTTCTTAAGGTTAATGCTCACCAATCTAAGTTGTTGTTAGGGAAGGATCATAGACTTTCTCCATGACATGAAAATCCTTTTAAATTTTTGAAAAAGATTGGATCTCTTGCTTATCAATTGGAATTGCCTAAACATTTAAATGTGCATCATGTATGCCATGTTAGCTTACTTAAAAGATATGCACCTAATGCTGCTCATGTTTTGTAGGACGATTGTAAGCTGAAAGATGATGGATCTTTTGAGCTTAGATTGGAAATAATAAAAGACAGAGGGGAAGATTACTTATAAATCAATCTATAGTAGAGATTTTGATAGAATGTCATACATGTCTAGTTGAAGATTCGACAATTGGAAAACCTATATGATTTTTTGGCACTTTATCCTTCTTTCCAACTCTCACGATATAGGTATTCAAAAAGGGAAAGAATTGTAATAAGCCTTTTGATAGTGAAATAATTCATTTTGAATTTTACATTATACATTGTGTGGATAAAGTTTAGAATGAATAATTAGGCCATTTTATGCATATTAAAAATATGAAAGGATGATAATTTTTATATTCTCTCACTAACCCTTATCTACATCATGTTTTGTGGTAAAAAATTGAACATGAATATGAAAGAATTAGGAATAGTGTTGTATGAGAGAAAGGTAGAGCACACATATGAGAGTTAAAGTTTCATTATAAGATATTGCCTTGTTTTAATTCTCTTTGCATAAATTCTAAACTTGCAGGGCTCAAAAGTGATACTTGGAGACAAATTTGGATATAACACATCTAATATTATTGTGCACATTGAAGAGATGACCCTTTTTGCCTCTCACAAGTATCTTGGATTTTTGCACTATTTTTGAGTTACAAGGCCTTGAAAAGTGTCAATTTCTCTAACACGTAAATAAATTGGGCTTCTCTATTATTATTCAAATCCATCGTTTGATGCATACATGTTCTTATGCATGTTGACATATATGTATTTTCATTGTTTTTTTCCTACTTGTGTCAGGTGTTGCTAAAGAAGGTAGTTTACCACTAAAACACATGCTTTTGCAAATTTTTGTCATGCAACATGGGTTGTGTGACTTTTGCTAAATTTGATAGATTGTGCACTTCCTTGGGAGGGAGGGGCAACTTTGTTTTGGATAGATTTTTGAAAAGACAATGCCGAAAATCAGAGAATTACCTTGTGACTATGATGGAGAGTGAGATTGTGAGTGAGAGTGTGATTCATAGTGGGAGTGTGAATGATATTGAGATAGCTCGGGGGTTGTTTGGGAGGTTGAGGCTTCATCACGAAGATGTTTTGCAAAGCAATTTCATCCAATCGACTCAAATCTATAATAGAAAATCTTCTCTTTCTCTACATCACATCTTTTGTACTCTACTATGTCAAGATTTTATCTTATCTTGTGTAAGCTTCTTTTTTCTTTTCTAGTATTCTTGAATGATTGGAAGCTTGTGATTGGGGATGTCTTGAAATTTTGGAAGCACTACAAGGTACTATTTGAGAAGAATTGATACTTGAGAACTATGGAAGACTTGACACAAAAGATTCATGAACAAGAGGAGCTTATTCCGAAGCTTCTTGGATACTTACACAAAGAACGAGGCTAAAGGGAACTATAGGGCACCACAAATTTGTTTTTGAAAATATATGATGAAGTGGATGATGGTGCAAGAACATCTAGCATGCCTAGAGAAAAGCAGAAATGCAATCATGAAGATATGGAGGCTAGTGAGTTTTCCCTCAACCAAGTCTTCAAGAAGGCCAAATAGGGGTTAGAAGGGAAGGTCTTAAGATCAAGTTATCAAGGGGCTTTGGGAGGAAGTTCATTATCAAGTGAAGGGATCTGCATGTCTTGATGTATTGGATTCTATAGCAAATCTCAAGAATTTTGGGAAGATAAAGAAGTTTAATATACAAAAGGCGAATAGAATCAGATTTATTGAAATAGAACAGAAGCCATAGAGACCTCCTTTAGCAAACATGAACATCTCAAAGAAGACTTCATCCTGTAATGATCAAGGTAAGAATCTTGCTCAGATGGAAACTCAAGGGAGGCATCAAACCATTCCTTGGAAATAGGACCTTGATTTTATTCTGGGGCCAAAAAGACATGAGTTGTGTTTTGGATGTAGCAAACAACGACATTGGACATATGAATGCCCAAACAAGGTAATGTTTCAACCTACACCAAGCAAAGGTGATTGGTGAAGGTAGAAAAATTGACAAAGCATATGTTGGAGGTAAGTGCCCTAGTTTTATTTTACATTGCATGGGGACTAGTTCTTTTCCAAGGGCTTCTCTAATTACCATTTGAGGTATGCTTTATACACATAAAGTTATATTTCTAATTGATTTAGGTAGTATGCATTGTTTTGTATCTTTCAGAGTGGTATATACTTTAGTGATTCCCTTAAATAAGAAGATACCAAGATCTATGGTGATGGCCAATGGATGATTACATTATACAAAAGGATACAATTGGAAACCTTGCATTTACGTTTTCTAATAAGTGTTTTTCTTGGAGTTTCCACGTGGTTGAAATGAACCACAACGATGCAATCATAGGTATGGATTGGTTAGTTCAAAATTCTACAAGAAATGATTTCAAAAAAAGAACAATCACTTTAAGGCTAGATAGTGAATCTATCCACATCCTAGGTGATGCACATAATCCTAATCTTATTCTGATCTCTGCCATGCACATAATTAGAGGTATACATGATGGCTACAAAACATGTGTAGTGTAAGTGAATAATTTTCATGGGGAAGACAATGACGAAAAGCTTGTGAATTATGTAGAAAATCATTTGAAAGAATATGCAAATGTATTTCTTGAAGTCCTAACTAGTATGCCTCCACCTAGGTAGATTTTGGAAGTGGGTTGGGCCTCAATAACAATTAATTACAGGTTTACAGGATCTTCTAGCAAATGAACCTTAGCATACACACCTTAATACTCAAAAAGATGATGAGTGAGAGGTAGAGAGAGAGTAGACAAGATCTTTTAAAGTGTATGCTAATCTAGGATGCTCAAGTACCCTATATTATATTCCAATGTCAAATTTCAATATGTGAATGTGATACAAATTGACAAGATCTAAATCTAGGCACAAATAGGAACTAGATACAAGAAATTATGTGTATAGTGCCTAGGAGGTATGAAGAGTGTGTGTGTGTGAGAGAGAGAATATGTAGAATATGAAGAGTTTGGAATTGTTGTATAGAAAACCATAATTTTGAATGTAAGTTTTAGAAACCCTAATAAAAAACTAGTGAATGAACAAGGGAGGAGTGAAATAGAATTGTTATTCACAGTATATCAACAAGATAGCTGATGGTTGGATGAACCTAACTCCTCCAAATAACCACTAGATGTAGAGCACACCTCCTCCAAAAGTGTAGGACTCTTCCTCTAAGAGTGTACACCTCCTTGATCACCAACACTAGAGCCTTGAGCTCCTTCAGTGATAATAAACAATGAACCAATTCTCTTCTTATATAGAAATTATCCTTATGAAAAAAAATCTTTAAAAAGTAATAAAGTTGCTATTGTTTTATCAGAAAACAACAATGCCACATGAAAATCATAATCAGGGTGCAAAAAGAATCCACATAAAAAAAACAACCACACAAAAACTATGCCAAAAACTTCCTTAAAAAAAAAGATGCTTTGCTGCTATCAACGGGGTTTGAACTTGAGTGGATTTGTTGCAAAGAATTTCTCTTAGACCACTAAGCCCATGACTTTTGTTGTGGAGAATTCCAAAGACTACAAATAAAATTGTTACTGATTTAGAATGTTGGACTATTTGGACATTGTTTCCAACAATCCCCCCTTTAATGTCATAATGGTACAAGGTTCAATAATCTACAAAACTTCCTAAGACTTTCTCTGGACAATGCTTTGGTAGAAATATCTACAACATTTTCACTTATAGGTATGTAGACTAGCTCAATGTGCTTCTTAGATACATGTTCCCAAATATAGTGGTAATGTACCACTATATGCCTTGTGGTCGCATGATGAATAGGGTTCTTTGCAATAGCGATAGCACTCTAGCTCTCTCAAAATATTTGAACTGGAAGTTTAACATGAACATAAAGATAACTCGAAATCTTTTGTAACCAAATGGAACCAAGTGTAGCTGTAAAGAATTTGCGCTTTTAAATATTGAAGGTCTCAATCCTTGGGAATTTTTATGATCATATCATCAAGATATATGATAATAAACATAATCCAAACATCTTTCTCAACTTCAATATAAAGAGTAGGAGCCGCATCTGAGTCTTCAAGACCAATAGATAGAAGATAGAGATGTAGCTTCTCATACCAAGCTCTTGGTGCTTTCTTTAGTCCATACAAATATTTGGTAAGCTTGCATACTAAATGCTCTTTCCTATCTCTTCAAAACTTTCTGACTGCTGAACGTAGACATCTTCATGAAGATCACCATTAAGAAATGCAATTTTGATATCTAATTGGTATAATTTCCAACCAAAGAATGCACCTAAAGAAAGTATTGTCTTGGCTACTATCATTCTCAATGTAGGATCAAAAGTCTCATCATAGTCAATACCTTTCTTCTGTGCATAATCTTTGACAACTAATCTTGGTTTATACCTATCTATGGTACCATTTGCTTTTCATTTGATTTTGAAGATCCACTTAACACCAATAGCTTTCTTACCTTTTGGTAACTCACAAAGGTTCCATGTTTGATTGTTATGAATAGAATCAATCTCTCCATGCATAGATGTCTTCCATACAAAACTATGTAGTGCATCTTGAACACTAGTTGGTTCATTCTCAATTGAAATAAGAGCCAAAAATATTATGAATCTCAAAATGTTCTGCATAATTTACCTTGTCTATTTGTTGTCTCCTTGTTTGACTTCTAGTTGTTCCAGTGTCTTCTGTTATACCACTGTCCTTCCAAGTTTGATATAACCACTTTCACGTATTCATGAAAAGTGGTGAAATCCTTTTTGGTTCTTCAATATATCTTTCTTCTGAAATCTGGAACCTTCTCCAACTTCATAAATCGAAACAATCAATAGGTACTGATGATGAACTAGGTACTGATGTATGTAATGAAACACTCTCTTCACCTTTATTAAGTGCATCTCTTAGGTTTTGAGAAGGTTCATCACCCTCCTTGTATGGCTAAATGTAATAATCCAAATTCCTTCTAAAAAATGCATAGTCATCTGCTTTTATGAAAACTAGAATCTCTTACTTCTTATCATATGCATTGCATGAGAGTAGGAAATCACCTGTATCTGGAACATAGAATCTGTATCCTTTGCTTTCAATTGCATAACCAATAAAGACGACTTTAATGGCTTCTACATGAAGCTTACCATGATCTTTCTTTCACATTGGGTTTCTTCCCATAATAAGCTTCATAAGGTGCGATAAAATTTAAAGCTTTTGTGGAAGGCCTATTCAGAATGTGATTAGTTGTATGTAGTGCATCAAACCAAAGCTTAGGAGAAAGTTTTTTGGATGACATCATACTAAGCATCATTTCAACAAGTAACCTATTCTTTCTCTTTGCAGCATCATTCTATTCTAGAGTGTAAGCAATAGTGAGTTGATGAGAGATACCTTTTTCTTCAAGAAAAGTCTTACTCTTTGGACATGTGATCTCCTCCTCTATCACTTCTCAAAATTCAGGTAGTCTCTGAAGCTTTCCTTCAAGACATCCTTCACATGACTCTGCATCATCTAGTAAAGTGAAAGAAGTCAAATTCTCCACCATACCTTGATCTTTGATATGCTTGGGAGTTGCGTAACTGATATGAAAAAATCTAGGATGCCATAACTTCCTATTATCCTTAGGTATAAAAGACCTACCTATATTATTAATGTTGTATGATCAAAAACTAATTCTTCAATAGTGACACATGCATAAGATTCTTCCTTTGAAGATTTAGGTTTTGGATCATCTTGAACATCATTATCTGATGCCTTCTTTCTCACTAAAAATCCTTGTTTTGCATTCTGCTATGTAATGAACTAGTTTCTTACAGTAATGGCATACTCCGTTCTATAAACTAGATGTAGTCAAAGAATTTTCTTTGGGTGTAGAGGAAGCATTAGGAGAAGGATTAGAAGAATTAGGATTAGAAGGCTTATTTTCCTTTTTAATTTGTTGGCTCTTCTTCTCCTTCTTTGTCTCCTTCTTCTTCTTACACTTTGATAATGATAACATGGCTTCATTGGCTTTTTTTGTTTGCTAATTATCATGTCTATAGCACATGGTTTATTCACCAAATAAAGAAATTATTGATGAACTACAAAGAACTTGAATTTGTGGACCAAAATATAATTTCTAAATCTCTTAAAAGTTTTAGAACATCCCTAAGCCATCTCTTCGTATTGTGGTGAAATTTTTGTTTGCCACATTTAGTTGTTTGTTAGCATATGAAATGGGAAATTCCATCTTTCTTTTTCTTCAGTCAATTGAGAAAATATACATCCTATTGTTTAGTTGGATGCATGCACATTGAAATTAAATGATCTCTATTATTTTAGAACCCTCAAGATGCGAATGTTGCTCAACCTCTTCTAGATCTCTAGGAATTCTTGCAAGCTTAGCCATTTTTCTATCTAATAGCTGAATTACAATCAAGAGGATCTTCACATCACGGAATTTGAAGTTTGAAAAACATCTCCTAGATCAAGAGGTGGTGGAACTGGCTCCAACAAAGCTTTTTGCAAGAAAAAGATGGAATTGAGATAAAAAACTTTGATGGATCTAATTTCCTTTAAGGAAAAATTAAACATGTGACCTATTGATACAAAGTAGGTAATAGAGGCCCATTGGTGGTCCTACAAAGAAGCACATTGATATTGAAGATGATGATTGGGAAGAGATAAATAAGATGGCTATGTCTATGATTCAATTGGATCGGGCATATAGTGCTTACTTCAACATTGTTCATTGTTAGACCTCACAAGAGGTATGGTAGAAATTATGTAAGACATGAAAAGGACAACACATTAAAATAAGTCATAATTGATGAAAAATCTTATTTAAACTACATACAAAAGACATTGATAATTTTTCTACTCATTAAATGGGTTTTATGCATTGTTTCCTTAGTTGCAAGTACAAAAATATGAACACGGATGATCAGATGAAGTCAATTATCTTGTTATGCACTCTATCACCTTAATGGGACACATTTTCCACATTGATAATAAATAACACACCTAGTGGGGAAAGTTTCCACAACCACATATGTGGTTATCTTTTGAGTAAAAAATTTAAAGGAATGTTATGCCTCCCACACGTAGTGGGGATGCATAGAATGTCCATGATTCAAGACATGGAAAGGAGTAGAAACATGTTATGATCAGTAACAATAAAGGCAAACATGGAAGTGTGACAAGAATATAAGCCTATTTCATGAAAGGATTGTTGAATTCTTTTGTTCCGGTAAGAAAGGCCACTGAAAGAAATATCTCTAAGATTTCAGTGAGGCGAATGGAAAAGGGTAGGTTGTTGCATATGTTTACTAGTTTCCAATGCCTCCTTCTTCATCAATGAAGACAGAATAAGCCAATGCCATTACATGTGATGTTGACATTCCAACACTTGATAATACTTTGGCTAATATGGTTCTTATGGTTGATTCTCTTTCTCAATTGTTGAATTTTGGTGCCCTTTTCATGTGATATCGCATAGAGAGTAACTTTGTACACAAGGTTTTTAAAAGTGTGATATTGTTGATATTAGAGATTTTATATTTCAATTTGCAGATGGTTCTCTATTCATTGTGCATATTATTCACAAAATTCCTTAACTTTATTGTACTTTGATGTGAATTGATTAGCTTCATGAAATTATTTAAAAATATGTTTCTTGTGCTCACTCTTTTCATATATCAAAAGCCAACATGTTTGTGTATAAAAAAAGAACACTTATTTGATATTATTGAGTAGCCTATGACTACGATATGGCATGGATGTTTAAGCTATATCTCATTGTGGATATCACACTCATTCTTTGATTTAGCATTTATATCTTCTTCATATATATTTGTCTAGTGCTATATTGATTAGGACCTTAGGTGATAATTAATTCATAATTTTCATTAATGTTGCTACTAGAAATTTCTAGGTATATCCTATCAAGTCAAACAAATTTCACCCAACATTTAGGAATTGCCTTCGTTCACTACAAAGAGGCTAAAAAATGTTTTAAACTTAGGGCTTTAATCTCATACACTAGGAGTGAGAAAAATTATCACGTATACAACCATTTGTGTCAACTATAGGATTTAAAAGAGATTTTATATCTCCTTATAACCAACAAAAACTAGAGTAGCAAAAAGGATGAATAGAGCTATTCATGGTTGAATAGTGTCTATTTGACGTGATGCAAACCTCACTCAAAGTTTCCACACAAAATTCGTCCTAGCCATTGTTCATATGATACATTTATCTATTAATACTTCCTAAGATTTGAAATTACACAAAAGCTATGGATTGTGAAGCCACCACACTACCATTACGTGTGATTTTGTTTTTGTGAAGCATAAGTTTATGTTCCAAAGCATATAATAAAGAAATTGGAGTATAGATCTAGAGAATATATTTTTTGTGTATATGGATGATATAATAAATTTTGATATCACTTATGAAATAAAAAGAGGTCTTGTGCTCTTGTGAACAAGTGATCCACTTAGCTTAGTGGTTTAGTCTCAAGGATGTGAAGGAGGAGGTCTTGGGTTCAATCCCCATGGGGAACATGGGGATAGTATTTTTCCCAAAGAGATCTAGAACCTTCTAGAAGCATCCACTTGAGTTAACTCGAGTTGACTGGGACACTTGGCGCACATGCAGTTACATGACCGACACATGGCTGGCTAGTATCCACCTGCCCAAGAAGGCAGTCCCTGGGAGAGAGCTATATATAGAGGCATTTGGTTGGGAGGAGAGTCATCTCTCTAGCATGTGGTGGTCGTAATAGTAGTCTTGTTGCATTGGTATCAGAGCTCTAGGCAAGTTCCTATGGAGACCTTTGATAGGTCATCATCTTCCTTGTAAACATTGAGAGAGATCTTAGAGGTTTATGTCACTCTATTCTTTGCACATCATTTTAGTGTGTTTATCTCTCTCTTGCAAAAATATTCGCATGCATTATTTTATTTATCTATTTTTCTCTCCCTGCCAAAGAAATGCGCAATGCACATCTCTGCCTCGTGAGAGAATGCTCAGTGCAAGTGTGGTAAGAAAGCATAAAACCTCATGGCTTTCGAAGTGGATTGGAGCAAAGTTAGATGCAATTTCTGAACCCATCACCTCGCATTGACGATAACACTGTTTTAGCCAACAGACCAGAAATGTTGACGACACTACTTCCTTAGCTCCAATTAAGTAGCAGATTAAAACGATATTGAGCCATCTACTCTTGTCAAGAGAATGTCAGGATTCGAACTTAGGTCTACCAATAATTCAAAGCCCCAGCTATCCACGAGGAGAGAGGCATTGTTGATTGAAACAGTAAATAATCTTATTTTGTGTACTCTTGCCATGCAGAGCCCATGGAGAGCAACCGCGACGCAGAATCCCTGCCTGTGATTATCAGGTGCCTGCTCATCTCTGCCCAAACTCAGCGCCCTCTGTCCGTGCACAGACAGACCTGCCCATTCGTTTAGAGAAAGAGACAAGGTTCTTTCTTTCCTCTTTTGGTCGTGGAGCTCAGAAATAACAGAGCAACAAAATAAGGGGTCACAGGGGGACTTCAATGCGCTGAAAAGCTTACGTGCTCCAACGTGTTGTTGTAACCATTGTGCTGAATGGCTTCATAGTAACATTCTTATTATTAAGCAATTCTTGAGCTTGATAATCGCAAGGTATCAGATAAGAAGATGACACCTCTTTTGTTGAGACTTAGAAGTACATCTTCTACAAATCCAATTTTTGAAGTCTAAACCTCCTTAGAATGAGCATGCCCGCATATCCATCTCACTTGAGAATCAAAGAACTAAAGCCATGCTCATCGACAAAGTGAAGCAAACGGTCTTCAAGGAGGAGTTTGTAATTTTTCCTCATGGACCAAAGGATGGAGAACGGCTCTTCCCAAGGATCAGAGGATGGACGAATCTATGATCAAAGCTAAGTATTTTCCGATTTCTACTTGGCCTTAATTCTTGATTTATCTTGTTTTCATTAGTCTAGATGCACATTGGAATAGCCAAGATTTCAAACGATTAATTCCAGATTAGGATAATGAAAACAATCCACTTCTCATTCCAAGCATTAGTTTGCATTAAGGAAAGACTTGGTTTAAAAAAGGATCCTTGTGCATCAAAGAATGTATTTTGGTAGTTTAATTTCAGATTTCCTTTCCATTGAGTAAGCTTTTTATTGCACCACAAGGATATGTTTTTATATCATAGTGCATTAGGACAAAGGAAAGGATGTACATGCATCAAGATTGCATGATATACATTCTCAGTACAAGGAAAATTCATGAATCAAGCTCATGCATGATTGTTGCATTATTTTTTGGGCATGCAAAGAACATGCATGCATACGCATGTGAGAATATGAATTTGCATGTAGGCACATGCATTTGCATGATAGAACGGGATGTTGTTTGCAAGTAGATATGAAAATGTACTCTCTTAGTATTTAGCTTACTTTATAAAGCTCAAGGCTTGACATTAGGGAAGACAAAGGACTAGTTAGTTGCAAAGACATGCAAGTTCTAGTTTGTAGCTCAAGTAATTAGTCGATTCCTTCCCAAGTTAATACTCTGCTATCAAAGAAAAATACTTAATGATAATTAAGTATGTTTGATGTCTTACTACGTATATGTAGGCACTAGGAGAAACTTAAGTATAAAATTTTATTGATGACCAAGAAAATTTAATTACTTGCAAACTTTTTGTATGATGACTCTAAGTCCCGGATGTACTTAGGAAGTCATGAAGATAAGCTTACAATGATTACTCTAAGTATAGGTGATATTTAGAAAGTCATGCGGATAAGCTTTAGTTCATTAGTTACGTAATTTATGTAACTTCTCAAGCATCCCAAGATTGGATGATAACTTCAGCTATATTTCCAAGTTCCATGAGCACTCTTCGATTCCATGGAACTCAACAACCAAATCGATGAACTTATATACAAGTTGAACTTTGAAGTTCAATAGATTTGTGTTTCGTTCATGTTTTGCATCTCTGGTAATGATGCATAGGGCCATGAAAACATGGAAACTTTGGAAGCACTCTTCTATTTAGAAGATTTCAAAAGTTCTAAGAAGTTTCTTTGTGGTTTCAAGATTCGTATCTCACGATGAAACCTCGGTAAGTGACTTTTAGGAATTGAGATATTTTCTAAAAGAGAAACACCAAAATGAAATAGTCAAGTCTTCTATTCCACACGTGAGATCATTCTCCTACCATGTTCGAGATGAGTTTATTTTTGGGAAGGCAGACGTTCTAAGTAGCGGATCTTAGTTGATTCATGAACTCTTCCCAAAATACACATAAATTCTTAATATATGATAGGACCAAGGAATGATGATGTTCTAATAAAAGGTGTATAAAGAGATAAGCCATTGGAAAAATGATAGGTTAGACCTTTTGTTAAGCACATCTTTTCAAAAGCAGGCATACCCATCAATTGGGATAGAAATTGATGGAATGGATAGATAAGAGCAAACCATCTACTAGTTATGGATGTTTTGCCGAAAGATGAAGAAGGCAAAACCTCTTTAAGATATAGATGTTTTGCCAAGATATAAAGTATGCTTGGTTTTGTTTAAGCTAATTCGAGCTTAAAGAAGAAACCTAAGTCAAATTAATTTTTGGGAATCAAGATAATTTCTAAAAGATATGTCAAAGTAATCTTTAGCAATTAATCTAATTCCTAAAAGTTAAACCAATAAAGGAAATAGCGTACTTAACTATTTCCTTAGTTAAAAAGGAATATCTTTTGGACAAGCAATAAAGCCTCAAGTCTTGTTCTTGTTCAATAGTCAATATTTCTTTTAGAAAGAAGATTCTAGTAAAAAATAAGGATTCCAAGATGAATCATTGGACTGGAACGCAAAAGATTCCAAGATTAATCATTGGCTTAGTGTTACTGATTCCTTGACAAGAATCTAAAGTTCTTGAAAGAAAAATCCCCTAGATGTGAGACTAGAATCTCTCAAGAAAAGTCTAATAGCAAGTAGTTTCTAGTAATTCCCAAACCACTAGTATTGGTATTTAAGTCCAAATATTGATATAACCTAAAGGAATATCAAAGATTCTTAGCTTTGGAATCTGAGAGGCATCAGTGTTTGATCACCTGGACTTAAGTTGGGGAATGATCTCTAAAAAAAAAACTCCCATGGGTAAGCAAGATCAACTAAACTTGATCAAGCTTGGTCATGATTGTCCAAGAACATCCAATTGGAAATACTTTATAGATTTCCCAAGTATTGGCAATAAAATTCCTTTTGGGATTTATTCACTCAAGTTCCATTTATCCAATGGAAAAAAGTGAATAGAGTAAGTTGTTTCAAGCTTGAACAGCGTGAAGCAATTCCAAGAATATAGTCTGTAATCATGAAGACGGTACTTAAGTCTTTGGAAGGTAAAACATAAGTGTTTGCCTATCCTTAAAGGGATTTTGGTACAAATCCAGAGAGCATGAGTGGATGCTTAGACTTAGTAGTAGAGAGATTCTTGTAAAAGTCCCCATCGAGGTAGGTACCTAAAGCATCAGTAAGAAAGGAATCAAAAGACAAGAAGTCAAAAGCTCTTGTCACTACAAAATTGGTCAAGGATAAACCAATTGAACTTGAATTTGAGAAAATTCAAGTACTTGGAATTCTAATTGTTTTTTATTTGAAAATCCTAAGCAAAGAAGATGGATATTCCATCAAAAGGTTTTTTAAGTTCCTCAGGGAAAGCACAAGATCGTGACAAGATCATGTGAAAGGATCAAAAACCTAGAAAATCTAGTTAAAGGTAATGCCTAAAACTTCAAAATTCTTGTAAAGAGTTGAAGCAAGAAGGTACTCTATCAAGAGATGTTTAGACTTTAGGATAACATTCACTCACTCGTCAATGTAAGTATAAAATAGAGTGGTATGGGACACCAAATTTTGTACTCAGATTGATGTAGGAAAGATGGTATGGGACATCGGACCGTGAGATGATGATTATCTTTTAGTCCTAAATTAGATCTTGATGTTAGCTTTGATCCTCAAGGAAATTAAAACTTCAAAGAAGGAGTTTAATTCAAGAAGGAAGAAAGTAGTATCTCAAGATACTTCAAGATAGCTTCAAGATCAAGGAAATTGAAGATATGAAGTAATTAAGATCTTCTTAGAACACTTCAAGCTTAAGTGTTGTCAATCAGAAATATTTGATAAATTTCTGAAAAAGTTGGACTTTGACTTTGAGTTGATCTTTTCAACCAAGGTTTTGATTGACTAAGTCAAGCACCAATTTCCTAGTGTAACTTGGTAAATTCACTCTTTTGACGCAAAGAAATGCACAAGAATTGCATTCCCAGTAAGGAGTCAGAAAGACTGAATATGACGTGAACTTAGTCTAAAGTGAAGCATTATTTGAATACAAAACTCATCAAGAGAACCTCAGTGGGTCAACACACTGATGTTGGTTACCACACTAGTATCTTGTGGTTGGATGATGTTTTTGGATTTGCTTTGAATCTTTTTGAGAATCCAGTTTATTTCTCTTAAAAATAGAGAAAATGCTTCAATACCCTGTTGAAACAGATCTTTGAGAACTTAAAGTCCTGAGCCATCTAGACTTTGACTCATAGCGAGCTTACGTATCTTCGAAGTTCGAATTGGTTGTACTTAGTTGTAGTTATTTCTTTCCGCTTTCCAAATCTTTTGGAATTGGCTCACATATGGTATCTGATTCCTTTTGCAAAAGACTAGGATTAGTTGGTTAGAACTAGATAACTAAATTAAAACATCCTAGATAGATGTTATGTACAAGAACCTTTTCAATCTTCAAAAGATAATAAGTCTAAGTGGACTTATTTATTTAAGTTTCCTTCTAGTTATAGCATAAATGATTTCCTAGAGTCCAGTATACTCTAGAATAGAGAATTTAGGAATTGCTCAAAAAATTGACAATTCCCAAGAACTTTTAGCTAAAAACTTGTCTTTGAGAAAAGCGTCCTAAGTTGGACAAATTTCATTATGAATTTGTATTGGGCAAGTATTAGTATGGTTGACTCAAAGAAAATGGTAACTTTCTCTTATAGTTTACATAGGATCTTTAAACTCATTAGGACAAAGAAGTCCTCTAGTCGGATGAAAAAATCAAGTAACTGTTGGATCAAAGTAAACCATTGTACAAACATCTAAGTTAGATGTTTGAGACAACCAAACTTCAAGTTCTCCAAAATAAATTCAAGTGAATCAAGAGTTCTCAAAGTCTTGCAAGGGATAAGAATCCCACCTTCATTACTAAGTCCATGCACCAGTTATGCCTAGAAATGGACTAGTAATTTGAATCCACCTAGTTCACATGTTTGTGCCTAGATCGCACATCCAGAAACTATGAATTGACCAGGGATGTGTTTAGATGCACTCTTATTATTATTTCACTAGTTTGTACTTTGTCAAGTTCATCAAAGTGCAAAATGAGACAGTGTTTTGAATCATTTGGGCAGGGATGCCACCACAGAGATGAGACATGTTCTTCCAATTTTAGAACATGACCATGTTCTTCCAGGTTTAGAACATGAGGCTCGGGGGTTGCCTACAGTATGTATATAGCTCTATTTTCAAGGACAAAAATATTTTCCCAGGGGGAATAATTTAATAAAGTAATTCGATGATCCAAGGGTCTGGTTAGTTCAGAAAGATCTAAAATCGGACACCGTTTGGTCATCCGTGTGTATGACCAAAGATCTCGAGTTTAGACTTACTAGGAGGTCTTGTGCTCTTGTGAACAAGTGATCCACTTAGCTTAGTGGTTTAGTCTCAAAGATGTGAAAGAGGAGGTCTTGGGTTCAATCCCCATGGGGAACATGGGGATAGTATTTTCCCCGAAGAGATCTAGAACCTTCTAGAAGCATCCACTTGAGTTAACTCGAGTTGACTCGGACACTTGGCGCACATGCAGTTACATGGCCGACACATTCTATGGCATGGGATCTAATCTACCATGCAAAGAAAAAGCACATTGAAGTGTGGTATCATTTCATTTGGAAGTTTTTACCCAAAGAAATGTCACTTCTCAAATTAGTATCAACTGAGAAGAATGCAATGATGCCTTGATCAAATCACTCACAATAGATTGGTTCAATTAATGTTCACGATTCATTGGGTTCATCTAGCTACAATGATGTTCTAGTGTTAGTGCAGTGTAAAGTGTAAAATACTCATCGAGTGGGATGACTCATGGTCTAATAAAGGATTACAATTGGGTACATTTTAAAGGAGCTAATTCTTGTATTTAGAGTATCCTCCTAAGTGTTGACCCTACAATTAGTATGGATGAAATTTTGCATCACATGTTTGGTAGGAGATCATGGGACATGCTCTAGGGTTTGTCTAGATTGTTTAATTGGAAAACTCCCCTCATGAGTAAACAACTCCTATGGGGGTTGCACATTGATCTTGCCATGAGAAATACTTGGGACAAATTTGGTGATGGCTACACATGGAACTTGCCATGACCATTTCTTGCAATGAAGTTAGTTTTGTCAACTATGATAGGTGACATCCTTTACTCCACCATCCACCTTCCATGGTTATCCCTACATTCATCATATTGTTTACTTGAAACAATAATAAGTGATTAATACAAGCAATTAAGAAATAGGATCATTAAACATCATGAAGTCAAAGCTCCTACAATGCATTTTGCTTCTCATTAGGACCAATGAGCAACACGTCATCAATATATACAACGATGATCAGAAGCACATCATCTTCACACTTAACATATAAGGTTCTCTCAATTGGACGATTCTCAAAACCATGTGCAATCAAGTAGGCATGTATTTTTTCATACCAAGCACATCGTGCTTAATGCTTCAAACCATATAATACCTTCTTCAACTTGCACACTTTGTTTTCATGCCATTTCTCCACAAAATCACGGGTTAAAATACATATACTTCTTCATGTAAGTCAACATTCAAAAATGTTGTTTTAATGTCCAACTCATGAACATTCAAACCATGATGAGCTACAAGTGCATAGAGGCTATGAATAGAAGTCATTTGGCATGTTGATAAACATCTTATCAGAACCAATGCCTCTTTCTTGAGCATAAACTTTTGCAACAAGCCGTGCCTTATACTTGTCAAATCTTCCATCAAGTTTACATTTTAGTTTGTATACCCATTTAGTGTCAATGAAATTTTTAGATTGAGGAAAATCACATAAAGAGGAGGTAACATACTAATATATTTGGTAAAATCATTTCTCGAGTCTTATATTCCATGGAAATGGTTTACTAGAGACATCATGTTCCTAGTTTTGGAATGATTCAACCATAGTGATGGTCATATATAAATAAATTTTTATCTATTTGGAATAGGTCACATGTTATTATTAAAAAGGTGGTGGTAGTTCCACTAGTTGTTGTACTTTCTCAGAATGTCTTTAGTTGGTATGACAGGTGTAGTTCCATAGACTGGATTGGAAATTACTTTGTATGAAGTTTTCATCCTTATTTTGGATCATCTTGGATTCATAGACCAGATGAAGATAGAAAAATATTTAAGCTTCATTTATTACAGTGATTAAATCAAGCGTATGTACTTGAATTCATAGTTTGACACACATTTTCAAAGAGATTTCCATTTACTTTCAAGATATTAGATTTATGTTCAGCTGATTACTAAAGTATATGGTGGAAGTTCCACAAGTGACTCATATTATTTGACGACCATAAAAATGTTCATTACTCTACTAGAGTGAATTATTTTGTTCATTGCATAGTTATACCATTATAGAAGTTCTTAGTGGATGTTTCAGGGAGAGAAGGGCAAGTTGCCAAGGTCTCTACAGGTGACACATTGTCACAACTTAGTGGTCAAGACTCAAGGTCTAGGCATAGGGAGTCAAAACATATTTGAGGCACTTATGATGCACATATATTGAATCAAAAGGATTTAGAGGGACTCCTAGAGTACGCACAAGGTGAGGAGTACTATTTCTTGGTGGAAATGATAGATAAGAAGCATAGATACTAGTTACCTAGCTTTTCAGTAGCTAGTATTTCAGATACTCATCACACTATACTCCTCTTAGTTGGAATCAAAGGTTCTAATTCCTATGTTTATAGCTCCTTTTATATAATTGATGAAAATGATCTTTATAAGGGGAAAGAGTATTATGTTTTAGAGATATAGATGTCTAAAGGAAGTAGAAGTTCCTTGCTCGAGGGAAAGCCAAGGCCAAAATATAGAGAGTTCAAATGAGGTACCTACTTGTGATGGCTAGATGAGTAGAGGAACCTTAGAGAGAAATCTCGATCATGACTAGGCAAGGGCTACAAATATGCTAGGAGTAGAGTCCTAGTTATCTCATTCTTCACTTACAATACAAGATATCTAACATCTGGTTTGAAAACTTCACACTTTTACTCCTTAGCAGATAGTGATTTTTTCCTTACACTTGGAAGACTTTTTGTAATTGTCCCAACCTTTCTTCTTTTGACCTACTCTATATCAAAATATCATCAAGAAATTCTAGAAAAAAAATTTCCTAGATAGGTCCATAACACACTGCTCATGAGTGTGAGGAATGTGATAAGAGCATTGGTGAGACCAAAAACCTTCACCAAGAAACCATAGTGCACATACCTAGTCCTAAAGGTAATTTTAGGTACATGTTTTGCCGTTGTCCTAATCTAGTGACTTATCAAATCTCAAATCAGGCTTGTTTAAGAAATGAGCTTGATGTAACTAGTCAAATAGGTTATACAACCTAGGCATTGGAAGCCTATTGTTAATAATGAACTTTTGTAATTCTCTAAATTATTACACTCTATGTTTGTAGGAGCACTCGATATATTAATGGGGAATTACTAGGAGCAATAAATCTTTTAACTAAGTAATCGTGAATCTAGGTCCTTACTTCCTGACATTGAAATGCACTAATCCTTTATGGGGGCTTTCAAACACGTTTTGCTTTTGCTTGGGACTACATGTTTTTTAAATCTGGTCATATGAGTAGTTCTAAGAGGCTGATAAATACAGTAGTTCTAAGAGGCTAATAAATATCTATAGGTATGCGACTATGGACCTCATATAATTGGACATAGGATTTATCAAGACCTCTAAGAAAGCCTCTAGTCTTCTAGAAGTTTTCTAATCCTTTAAATTTAATTACAATATCTCTATATTATGGAAGCTAGAGATAAAATGGCCTAACCCTCTATATCACTCTATCCCACTCATCCCAATTACGATCTTCTTCATTATCATGTCGAAAATCCTTTTAGAATAGAGTTTCAAATTGAGCCAATCTATGGGAATAGCCTTACCTTCCTCAAGGATCATCCATCACTTTTACTTGCATGGTCCAAGCAAGAGACTTGCTTCAAGCACTCAATACTCATGTGGGGTTCCCTCAAGTTGGTGCACATTTCTCAACTTTTGTAAAAAAGTGTAGAATCCATCCTTCTTCTTGTCTCAGTCATCCAACATTAATGTGGGTGATTTGAGGCCTTTAAGCAAAGGTGTATCCCTAGGATTTTCTTCCTTTAAAGCGTTTAGAGTTCTAGACTCTCTCCTAACCATTTTAGAGGTTTCATGAAAAGAGGCTTCTTTTGCATGTTCTCTAATTGTGACCAAATAGCTAATATGAGTCTCAAAAGTGATGACTTGAGTTTTAATTATTCAAAGGCTAAGTTCATAATCCTAAAGACGGATGGTTGTCCTATTAAGAAGGTCACAATTTTGAGTATGAGTAATAAATTCATCATAAAGGACAACCTCTTTCTCAACATATTGTATTTTGAACTTTTGTGTTTTCTCTATTTTATCCATATATTTTTGTTGCTCTTTTTTTTTAGGATTTTTTTTTAATGATTTCTTTACGGTTTCCTTAGCTTGAGTTTCCATTTTGAACAATACTAATTGAAATTGAAAGCAAATGAAGTAAATTAAGTACTAAGAATGAAAAAAATGATTAAAAAATACTTCCCTAATGATCTCCGAAGCTCTAGATGCAAGGTTAAATTGATGTTGAAAGCTTATAGAATCTATTCTTGATCTTTTTGAGCCCCAAAGTTGATTTTGAAATGTCCCTTTTACTTATAGAAACTTAGGAAAATATCCAATGCACCATTGATTGTTCAAAACATCTTCAAATCACACAAAATTTGTGTCCTATGAGAAAATTTGGATCATTACTAGTGCTCACCAATCCTTCGGCCTAGATCTCAATAGTCAAAGGAATGATCTCCAACACTTATATCGTGTTTTGATCATGTATCTCGAAGTGAAAAAAGTAAATTTGGACCCCTGGGTTGTCCGCAAGGATTTGGAATTTATACTTAGAATCTGTATCGAACTTCTAGAGGTCCTTTGGCCTAGAATCTCTTGTCTAAATGATGTATTCTTGGTGTCTAAGAAATATTGTAATATAAACTAAAAGCCTCAACTAAAAATCATGGCAATTTAATATGTGAGTGAAGAGAAACTCTTTGTTGAAGTTCGAAGTGTAGGTGTAGGCTATAGTTGGATGTGTAGAGATAAATCTTGCCAAATTGGAAACTTTGGAGCTCTCAAAATTCCAAAAAATCTTTCATGCGAGTAAAAATTCTTGTGGATCTTGACACTCTAGAGCATGTGTACATAAGGTCTCCCAAATTTCTTGACATTTATCCCATATTAGATGGCTGCTTGCATGTGGGAGGGTATATAAGCAAAAGAGTTCCCCTTCATAAATAAGCTTCTAGAAGGAGAGAGCGACAATAGCTCTCCATGGCTCTTTTGTGGGCTTTCCGTGCTAGATGAAAGTCTTGGTGGGAATAGGCTTGGATTTTGATTCTCCTTTACACGGTTGTCTTGGAGAGATGCACTCATTATTGGTTGGATCTAATACCAATATAAAATCCACCTTTTGATGACTCTTTTACTCGAGGCTGCTTAGAGGTCCGTATAAGGTTGACAATGCACCAAAAGGGAAAAATGAGAGATGTTCATTTGTTCTCCTCCAAAAGACATCAAAATTTTCTCTAATTCCCCTCTTTCTCCATGCAATAGACCCACTTGGGTGTTCACATGATTGCCATATGGTTCATAGGATTTCCATTGCTTCCAATGTTCATAGCTAAAAGTATTGGTCATGGTTGCATGAAACGTTACTAGATAGGAAACATCAACATGATAGAAACGGTAGGAAATGACAATATTTGAATATAGG
This sequence comes from Ceratopteris richardii, assembly GCA_020310875.1. Lineage (NCBI taxonomy): Eukaryota > Viridiplantae > Streptophyta > Polypodiopsida > Polypodiales > Pteridaceae > Ceratopteris > Ceratopteris richardii. The sequence continues at coordinate 75,344,516 of CM035434.1, forward strand.
AAATGTCGAAGGTAGGTTCAAATGTTCTTTCTATTTCTCTCTTTATATATATCATTGTTTCTATTGGATGCTACCATCAACCCTTTAGCCTCCCCTTAGTGTCAAGAGTATAATGTCTTGTTCATAAACATCCAAGCTTGAAATTCACAATTGCGATGTCATTTTCTCATATTTTTTGGGTGACTTCTCTTGTTCAAAAACATCCAAGTTTGAGATTCGCAACATCGATCTGTGACTTTGAGATGTCATCCTCTCATATTTTTTGGGTGACTTCATCCATCAAAGTGCACGTTAGACCCATTTTCCTCTCCCGCTCTATACATACCCATATCTTGATCACCATTTACTAATTTACAAAAATATTGTGCACGATGTATGTTTTGATTAGTGACCATATTTTGTGGTTCATTTGAATTATTGCTTGAGATAACCAAAAATTTAACGTTTCTCACATGTTGGAAACGGGCAGGTAAACCTTGAAACGGGAAATCACGTTTCCCCAGTTTTTGATGCCGTTTCCTGCAACACTGGTATTGGTAGCACCTGTTATGGAAACCTCGCGTTACAGAGATATGGAAATTAGAGTGGAATATAGATGGGGATCGACATGATGTCGAATAATGCAGGTGCAGAATCTCGCAGATTAATGGATAGACATCAACTTTCCTATTCCTGTCGAAATATAGATCTCAACTTAGCAGGTGATGTCGAGTAACATGCTTAAAGGCTATTCCACTTAACATCGTCTTTGCAATCCTTATCGAACTACAGCGTCAGCCAACCAGGCCATGGTCGCACAACATGCTTAAAGGTTACTCCACTCAACAACTGGCAAAAAAAGTAAGTCGCCGATTGACTTGAGAGATCATAATGCTCCTTGTGGAGCTGCTGCTTAACCATCTCAAGAAAAGTTATAATTTCCTCTCCCGGAGGACAGATTTCTTTGCTTAATCAATGACTTGTGCGTCATGCAATTAACCAACGATTATGGTCATTATCAGTGATCTTCATGCTTATCGTCCTTAATGAGAGATAAAGAAAGAAAAACTTCTATAACTTTTGGAGTTGATAATGCTCCGTTGATATAATGTATGTGACGGTTGCGTGATATCATTAGCTAGTTGGACCTCATGGAGCTGCCGCAGAGCGATATCTGACGGAAACAGAAGAAGACTCTTTGCGTCATCAGAGTGGAGATGATGGTCGAGCAAAGAAAGAGAAGATTCGGTAGTCTTAGGAGTTTAGAAAGGCCCGTAACAATAATTCGCGTCACATGTACATGAGTTCATTTGTTGCGCCTCATGGAATCGCTGTGCATTCATGCCATAGAGAACAGAAAGAGGTCTCTTTTTGAGTAAAATGGAGCATTCGTAATTATCGGTGCTTCTGTTAAAGTTTGTCGTCTTCGAAAACCACCTTAAAGCTAAAGAAGGCGAAAATAATATGGAAAAGATGTTAAAGCTCAATTAGGATGATTTGCGTGCTGGTTGCATGAATAGATTAACTGTTTGGGCGTCAAGGAGCTGCTACGGTGCCATGCCTTGGAAAAGCCCTAAACTACTGAGCAGAACGGAGTTTCTGCTAGAAATTATCATTGTGAGCAACCGAGAAAATTCTCATCCTTATCAGCGTTTCTGCTAAAGGTCGTCATGATAAAGGTTCAACATAGTGGACAATATTAACGGCGATGATTAAGGCGGATTAAGTCATCTTGTTTCTCTGCTGCATCACTTCATTCAGTGCTTGCGCATTACCTCATGCGCCGTCATTTCTGAGATCATCAGAGCAGTGTTTACATTACTGTATCTGCTATAATTACTTTCCTTACTTAAGATTTTATGTCCAGAATCCAGATGGACCTTTAGGAATGCTCATGTGATGTGCATGGTTGTTCCGCCCAGTAACTTGAACCGAAAGCAATATCTAACGATATCGCGATCTGTGAAAGTGACCTACATAAAATTGAAGAGTGAAAAGAGGGCAATGATAGATCAGAATGTGGGGATTAGGAGGTTAATCCAGCAGGGAAAGCGACCGAATTCACCTTTTGTTCAATCCAGAACTGTACAAAGAACGATTAAAGAGCTCGGAGAAAAAGCAAAAGACATGGACCAAGAAGAGAGTGTGCGATGGGGATGAAGAAATTTGTCACTTCATGCAGGTCTGAGATAGATTTACCCCCCCGGCTCTCTCTCTCTCTCTCTCTCTCTCTCTCTCTCTCTCTCTCTCTCTCACACACGAAGACTCAAATCATTCGCCATGTATGATATCAGACATCGTTGTCTATAACGCTACGGACGATGCGCTAAGCCTGCTTTCCTGTTTGTTCCTGCACACAGTAGCCCTCATACTCCTATACCCTCTCTCTCTCTCTCTCTCTCTCTCTCTCTCTCTCTCTAACAAGAAAGAATGCGATCAATCAAATTCCAAAGTATCAAATATCTCTGTTCACATCAGCTTGACGGATGCTAAAACTTTCTTTTCAGCCGATTTCCGCACACAATATCCCTAATACTTCATATCCCTAATATTTCATTTATTTTCCACATTTTGAGTTGGATGTGTGTCTATCTATCAACTATATAATTTCCCAATATTGACTTCCGCGTGTGTCTATCTGATATGTGTATAACGTTGCATTCAATATACGCATATATTCGCATTTCCTGCCGCTAGAATTATACAGGCAGCAAAATCATTGTCCATTCCAGACGACAATGGCAATTAGAACCATTAATTAATTAATGACAATCAATTACAGCTTCAAAGATTTATCAACCTACACTAAATCAGAAACATTGCTTAACGTTGACAGAACAAAGGACATACCCAAATACAAATTCGACTATAGGAACTTAAATCTCGAGAAGATAGCTTGTCGAGTAAATTGAAATAAAACTTTAAATCAACTTAATGGTACATATTATTGAATGATTATGGAAGTCGAGGTGCAAGGCGTTAACTAAGAAAATGGAAAACATTTATGATCCGATGCACAAGAACAATGAGAAATATCCAAATAAAAAAAAAGTAACTCAAATTTGACACTCTTGTGTAGAGAAAATCCATTTATGTGTACTTATGATAAAGACTCATGCTTACCTCATTCTTTAGCTTATAATTCATATACAACTGAACGGGAAGAGCCATCCATTCATAGGGAATATGGTAGAACACCTTATACTAAGAAGAAATAGCAAGAAAGATGTACACGAAAAGAGCAAAATGAAGAAGAATATTTCTACACAAATTTTAAGAAGAGATCTCTATGACACATGAGAGAAGTTCTATAAGATGTGCTCTTCATTGAGCTTTTTACATTAGTTTGATTGAATCTAGTTAAAAATAGTCCTCTATGACTATCGAACTAATTTGACTACTTACATACAAGCGTCTACTCCTACCAAAATGTTCTAAACTAGAAAATCGGCTTTCCTCATGCTCTTGAGAATTACAAAATTATTACATCCAAAAAATATGTTATTTGTGTCCATAATTGGTTTACAAAAAATTAGGCAAGTTTTTTTTTGCGATGTCCTATGTATACTCTTCACATGTTGGTTCATTCACATGCATAGCCTATTAGCTAGATTTGGCATAAAACTTGCCCCCCTTCTAGGGTTTCTTATCTTTAAAACATAGTCTCACTACCAATGTTGTTTTTTCTTCTCCATGATTTGTATGCATATCTGATGTTTGCACTTGCACATCTATTTGGTTAGTCATGTGATCACTTCAATCCACCTTTTTTACTATGACAATATAGGTTGTGGTGTAAGATTGATCACCTTTCCCATGAGTTGTATCACCGATCATGAAGTTAATGTAGAATTAACCTTATAAAAGATCTCCAAGTGGCACTCAAGGAACCTTGTTTGAAAAGCTTCTTCAAATAGATAGGGTTATACTCCACATGTTGGGGCACTCTATCAGAAATTTATTGCCATGTTGGATATGATTACAAGACCTTGTTCCTCCAATTGGGATGGATGTCTTGTGGTTGTCTATAAAATTTGCATATAAAATCAAGGTGCACATTTAAGTTTTCCCTACATACATCACTAACTCACTCTTCTTTTCTTTCTATATTTTGATTGCAAAATATGGTTCATTGGCTATGGACATGCTTGTAAGCTATGAAACAATAACAATTTTTTAAGATTTGTTGGCTCTAACCATGCCTTTAAGGTCTGAATCAATAATAACTTGTTCAAGTTTGTTGCATAGATCTTTTATCAATTAATGTTTAACTTCCTATTCGTGGTCACCCATTGGTAGATCTCTCATAGGTGAAATTATATTGGATGAATAAATCTAAGAGGTGGTTCACACCTCTTATTCAAGGCTCATGAGAAATACTCCATGTTACATTTATGTTGGCATACAAGCTATAAGAAGAGCATGCAGGCACCAAAGAGGAGTCAAGCACAATCTAGCAACGAGGCCTAATCATTTTTTTCTAAACTAACTTTCAATTAAGAGTGATTTTCCTCACTAAACAAACATTGTAAATCCCATTTTGGTAGAACAGACTCCATTTTGTTCAAGCCGAGGAGTCCTCAAGCTTGAGGAGTATAAGAATTAGCTACATACCAATTTTCATAATTTTTAGACTTCGTTTGAGCCCTCAAATAAGCCTTGGAACCTAATTTTTAACTATACCGAACACTAGGTCTGGATAGGGCCAAAACCTAGTTGAAAACTATAAAAAGAGCTAGAGAGCTCATTTTTGAGGTTAGCTTGTTAGAGTTTTGAGCTATCGTAAGATACGTTTTGAGTAATACAAAGAACTCCATTGTTCCTCTCTTTGTTCTTGCTTTGTATGCGCATGTGTGTAAGTGTGTGCATGCTAGTGTGCTTCTCACTTATGCACTTGTGCCATCACTTGCTCATCGTCTTCATACTAGTCCTCACGTCTTCACGGATTGACAATTATGAGGTGGATCTCCTCACATTTGGTACTTGCCATTGTGCTAGAATGACACCAAATTTGGCGCCCTTGTTGGGGAGAGAGCTTTGACGACGAGTGTGTGATGGTAAGGTGTAGAGTTGTGACATTGGAGTTTTAGGTAATATCCTTACTTTTCTCTATTTTTCATTAATATTTCTTTCTTTCTTCATCATCATCCTCACCACCTCCCACCTCCATCTCCATCTTCACTGAAATTTTTGTTTTTTGGTCATATTCCCATCTCCACTTCATTATCCTCATTTCACTTGTGAGAGAGAGTTAGAGAGAACTTGCATGCATTCTATTTTTGCGTGTTTTTAGCAATTCTTGCAAGTTTTGGCTACATCACCATCTTTAGTAGCTTATGTAGGTACGATAAAACTGTGCACAGGTCCTGAGATGATGACCTCTATCTATAGCGACAGACAGAGAAAGTTGGTATTTTCTATTTGCGTGCATGGCATGATAAACCACACCATTAGAGTGCTCCAAATCATTAGAAAGATCCAAAAAAAATTTTGTTTTTTGTGTCTATCACGATAGAACAAAATCAGGACAGATGACAAACACCATCTATCGCAACAGACAGCCTCACGATGGATGATAGACCCCGTCTATCGTGATAGACACCCATCTATCACGATAGACAGGACCCCACGATAGACACCATCTATCACGACAGACAACCTCATGACGAACGTTAGACCCTGTCTATCATGACAGACAGGACCCCATGATAGACCCCATCTATCACGACAAACCGATTTCATGATAGACGATAGACACCGTCTATCAGGACAGATAACCGTCTATCGTGACAAATAGACTCGCCCACAATAGACACCCATCTATCGTGACAGACACCCGTTTATCACGACAAACACAGTCTATCATGATAGATAGGCATTTTTGGCAAAAATTAAAGTGGTAATGTTTTCGAAAATTTGGGCTAATTTTGAGCTTAATATTCACAACCCCTTTTACCTATACAATTACAGAGGCCCTAGAAAAATACAATAATATCCTTTGAGGCCTTGTTTAGCTATTTTAACCCTTAGAACCATGAATCGACATAACCTTTTCATACGAAATCCATGTTTTGAAGTTGATTTTTAGATAGGGTATTTTGAAGTTTATCCTAAGTGGGATTAGGAAAACTAGGGGGCCCTAGAAAATTTTTATGCAATACCAAAGGGAAAAAAAGGGTCATTAAAAGTGTCTGAAGTAAATTGTCTGTCAATTGAAGATAAAAACATGAGCTAAACTTTGAACTTTTACAGGATTATTGAGAGCTCTATTAGAAACCAAAACAAAGTGCTAGTGTGTGAAGGCTTGGCAACATGCTTCCTGGGGGGACAAGTGAAGCAAAGAGAAGCTACTTGAGGTTGGAAGATCTCTCAACCCCCTCAGTCCATTCCTAGCTTAGGCTAAGTGTCGATAGATGTTTTGATTGATTAGGAGTACGATAGGAACACTCAAGTTCTAAGAGCCTCTAATTTCTCAAGTCTAAGAATATGTTAAGTTGCAGTCAAGGGACAACCTAACGGAAAAGAACTTAAGCTAAGTGGACAAAGAACATCAAGTGCAACACACTTAAGTTCTCCTAACAATGCTTAACTAAAGACAAGAAAACATGTGCCAAGGAAATTAAAAGGAACAAGTGATTGGTATCAAAGAATCAACAAAGTGGTTGTACAAGAATCATTCAGTTAATCAGTAGGGCATATGAACCTGAGATCAGGAAGACACCTAGGGAGAGACTGACGAAGTATTAGATCATCTCAGGCTAGTTTCAACCATACCACAAGGTCTTGGGCCCAGCAGTTGAGTGACTACCCTTACATTCTAAGTTTAGAAACGAGTGACTCTGAGATGTCTTATAGCATGGAGATACCCATAGGTAGCTCAATTGTGGCATACCTAGAAAAACCAAAGGGCCCCTACAAGACTCAACTCAAATATATCAAGACCAACCACTTAGGTGCTCGCATTTATGAGGACGGTCTGAGAAGATCTGTTTTTTAGATTAAAAACCCGGATCAACCCATTGGACTAGAATATCCAATCGTCAAGCTCAAAAATGATTCATACATAGACAAGGAAGGGACAATGTATATAGTCACCAACCACCCAGATAGGATAGATGAATTTCGCAATATAATCTCAGAACCCGAGATAGGTGGCATAGAGCAAGGGAACGTAGTAAGAGAGACAAGCACCCCTTGAGGATAATCTTTCCTGACTAGAGTGATCACTTTCGAGTGGGTTCCCCAAGACAATAAGAGCATAGATTTGCTCTTAAACTGAGAGATAGATGAGGCCTTTTGGAGGTATAAGCCTGATTAGCCTAATGAAGTGGGAATGCTTACCATATACGATTTCAAAGATGCCAATATCCTAGGGAAATTGACCTACTTAGACAATACCTTAGAGAGGGCCTTTGTGGTATCCGAGCATGGTAGGCATGCCTACACTTGGAAAGGTGAATTTGTATTTCCCCAACCAAGATCCAATGTCTCTTTTGGTCACCAAGGAGCTGGAACATCTCAAGCTCATGGATCTCAAGGGGAGACGAGTAGAGATAGACCTGAGGTGAGCTTTGCTAACCCATTGGGAAGAGAAAGAATGAGAATGGAGACAGATAGAATGGAAAATGAGAGACATAGAGACCTGAGGCATCAAAGAAATGCAGATGAATTCCATGTACAAGGCATAGAGAACACACTAGGACCTTGAGGCCTAGACAATTGGTTAAGTCCATGAAGAATTGCTTCGATGGCACACGAGACCCGTATGATCATGTGGAAGAATTTAAGCAAGTCTAAAGAGCTGAGCAAGTTGAGGATCTATTCACGCAATACAATGCCTTTGGTCTAACACTAAAGAACACGGCCCTTACGTGGTTTCAACCACTACAACAGAGGCAATTTAGAAACATAGACCAATTGCTAGAAGCCTTCATCATGGAATTTTCAAAGAGTGGCATAAGGCACTACACATCCTCATTGATTCATAGTTTTAAAAAAATGCCTCAAGAGATAGTAAGACTTGTAGAAGAAGGTTCAAACAATACCTAGAGAGATTTCCTACTCCAGAGTTGCCCACACCAACCAAACAAGTGGCTTTATTCTTAGATGGATTGTTAAGTACTAAGTTGAGATCTTATGTGTACTTGAAGGACCCTAGATCCATAGAAGATTGTGTACGCATGTGCATAGACATTGATGATAATCTAGGAGAGGAATTAGAGCTTTCAAAGATCTATAGAAATTGAGATAGCTCTACTAGCCTCATCTCCAAACAATCCAAATCTATTAAGGAACTTACAGAGAAAGTAGCTCGGAAGTTAAGAGTCTCTAGCAAAGAGATACCGAGATTTGCCCCCGTGAAGTGCTGCTACACTTGTGGAGGACACCACATGGTTAACGTGTGTCCAATTATGGCTCAACCCCAAGCAAACTCGAACAACCAATACTCCATCATAGAACTGAGGTGCACTAATCACACCGCATAGGATTGCCCTTACAACAAGCAAGCTATTAGACAAAATTATCCACAACCATATCCACAATAGGGAAGATAGCAGAACCAATACCCATCACAACAATATGTTAGGCCTCAGCAACCATACCAGCCACCATACCAAGCTCAACAAAGACCTCAACCTTTATTAGCACAACAACCTCCACGTCCATCCAATGTAATCCCGGTGAAATATGCAGCTGCGAAAGAAAATTTGAATAGAGCCTTAGTGCTAGTATCACCATTGTTTTCAGAAAGTGACCCAAATGATCATAACTTTGAATCGACTCATAGTGATAGTCCACACGCTTACAATATGCAAGCACCTCAACATAATGAGTCATACTATTATGAAGACCCGAGTGAACCTAGTTGGGAGCCAGAATATGCAAATGTCATGTATGCAAATCCCCACTCTAGCCCCAACCTAGGCAGATAAGACCCTCATTTCCTAGAGGACCATGTTATGGATGTGAGGGAGATCATCTCCTTCATGATTGCCCTATGCCTGCACCTACACAACCCCAATCTGTAACAATTCAAGCTTTCTGTCCAGATTGTGGGAAGGAGCACCTATTATGATATTGTCTTAAGAACCCCACCAATATGCCAAAAATCACTCCTATCAACGTCATTGGGTTCATGGTAGACTCTATGGGAAGTGTGATTTCCACTAACCCAATGCAAGTCATCACGAACTCAGGCACTTAAGTAAAACCAAAACTTAGGCCAGGAAAAGAGTTCTGAGGTTAGCGAGACGAGAAATGAAAAGGCAATGAGCAAAGAAGATGAGTGAACTTGAGGAAAGCCTAAGAGAAACAATAGCCAAGATAATTGAACTCACATCTCAAACGCACTCTCACACGACTCCACCACCACCATTCCCATCACCCTCCAATCCACCATCTTCTAGCCCACCTCACACAATCCCATCACCACCTAGAGTAGGATCAGTCTTAGCCGATCCCACTCCGGAGGACATAGACACGATGCTTAAAGCATATCAGGCTAGAATACAAGAAGGGCCAAACATAACTAATCATGAAAAAAGTTACCCTAGGGCAGACTTAGAGACTGAACGGTCCAAGCTTTGTGCTAAGATGGTAGAATTGGCTCAAACCATGTGTGAAGCTAGTCGGCTTCTCAATCACTCTAGTTCAGCCAAGACTTAGTTACATTTTGATGGACTTTTAGATAGATTGGAGAGGCTAATTGCAAAATCTAAAAAGGACACCGGTTTCCAAGGTAAGGACAAGGCAAGTGAAAGAATGAGCATTCCTTCCAATGAAGCTTATGTGCCTAATTCCACTGAACTAGGCACCACTTGTTCTATGAATCAATATTCCCAAGAATTTCTAAGAGAAATACAAGAAGAGAAATGGGTCAAAGAAAGTGAGAATCCTCCTCCTATTGAACTTTTGGATGAACTACATGATCAATTCCCACAAGAAATTCCTTCCATCTATGGAGAGAAAGAAGATGAATAGCCAAGTGAGCGGTTAGACTTCGATTCTAATTCCTTGCAGGAATTGCTTCATTTCACAAGCCCATGGGAAGCAAAGTCCACCTATATGAGGGCACCCACGATCCTAGTAAGAAGGTAAAATTCAATCATACCTAGGGATACAAAGGTAGTGAAAAAAAATAAAGTGCAGTGCAATCTCACTTTAGAGGAGCTACTCAAGGTTAAGCCAGAATTATGGAAACACATAGCCAACCAAGTACCAAACCTAGCAAAAACTTGTTCTTAGGTAGGATCTCATAGAACAGTGCCAGAAATACCTTTGGACAAGATAGGGAACATGAGCGAAGGAGAAGAAGGAAACACCTATCTTCCCATTACCCATCAAGGTTACACCACTAAGGCAATTTTGGACTCAGGTGTAGAAGTTGCAATTGCTAACACTTCCGTATGGAAGAGGTGGGGCAAACTAGCACCCATGCCAACGAGAATGAAATTAGAGATGGCTGATGGTCACATAGAAAGACCCTTAGGGCTACTAGAAGGGATAACTATCACTACTTGTGGTGTAGAGTGTGAGTATACTTTTGCTATATGTGACTTTAGCAAAAATCAGGCCTATGAGATGATTCTGGGAAGACCCTTATTGAGACAGTTGCAAGTAGTACAAGATTGGGGAACCAATTCATTGTATTTGCAAGACTTAGATGTGATGTCCAAAGTCAATCTAAAGGATTACTCTCATAGGGATATGCCCCCTATTCAGTGGAATCCCATCCATAGGACCAAAGATGATATGGAGTCAATGCATTCCATAGGATTAGGATCCTCATGGATGCATGAAGACACTCACTTATGGATGTGCAAAGTGGCAGTAGAAGAAGAGAAAAGAGAAAAGGATAGAGAGGTAGGTGTGAAGCAAAATCATTGATCAATATGAGACCCAGCCTATGCATCTGTAGTTTTCCCAGACAAATAATTTGAACCCCATGGCTGGGAAAAAATCTTAGCGGCAATGGATGTAGCCATCAATGAAGAACAATGGACACCACATTGTGATGAAGATGGCTATGACATTTCAGTCTTCATGATAGAACTAATTGTGTGTGATTCAGTTCTTGAAGAATACAAGCCTAGTATGGAAGAAATTGAACTAGAGAAAGACTCGGGTTTGGATTCAATCATTATGGACCCTTTTTGTGCATCAAAACAAGAATTCCTACATGAAGTAGAAGCTCACCCTCAAGGACAAGGAGAGCATTTGAACTTGAGATTACCCACATAGGTAACCACCAAGAGTGAGGGTAAGAAAAGAAAGAAGAGATAAGTCTCACTACATGAGGAAGAATCTTTGTTTGAGGTCCCTGAAAATTTTATGAATTATGAGATAGAAGATAGAAAAGTCACGATAAGAATGCTTAAATGAGAAGCACTAGCAGGAGAGGCCTATGATAACAAAGAAACCACAAAGAAAATTGTTGTAACTATAGAAGAAGGAGAAGAAAGATGCACATACATAGGACATGACCTGATAGAAGACAAGGAGCAAGAGTTGGCGGCCCTGCTAAGAGAATATAGAGATGTATTTGCATGGAGTTACAAGGACCTAAAAGGTGTAGACCCTCACATATTCTCACATACGATTCCCATGACCTTAGATGTCAAATCTTCTAAGCAGAAGCCTTACACATATAATGACAACTACACTACCAAGATCAAGGAAGAGATAGATCAGTTGGTAGAAGCAGGATATATTTACGAGATTGAGCACACCAAATGGGTATCCCCCATTGTTGTGGTACCCAAAAAGGATGGCAAGTTACGAGTTTGCATTAACTTGAAGAAAGTTAACATAGCCACAATTAGAGATAGTTATCAACTTCCTATCGTTGACCATCTATTAGAAAGGGTAGGAGGCAAGGAAGTTTACAGCTTCCTTGATGGATTCTCTGGTGACAATCAAGTGGTCATTGCTCCAGAAGACCAACATAAGATGGCTTTTGCTATAGAGTGGGGTATATTTGCTTTTTGGGTAATGCCATTTGGGCTTACCAATGCACCAGCTACCTTTCAGAGGCTGATGTGTCATGTGTTCAAAGAGTTCTTGCACAAATACTTAGAAGTATATGTAGATGACCTCTACACTCATTCCAATAGAAGACAAACACATATCTACTTGAACCGAGAAAAGTGTGTTTTCATGGTCAAGCAAGGAAAGATTCTAGGACACATGGTGTCAAAGAATGGCATATCCACAGATGAGGATAAAGTTAGAGCTATTGCAGAGCTACATATGCCAAAGAATGTCAAGGAATTACAAGCATTCATGGGGCATTGTGGATATTATCGACAATTCATTCACATGTATGATATCATTGCAAAGCCTTTGTACTCCCTCTTGACTAACTTTGAGTGGACCGAAGAATGTGAGAACTCCTTTAATCAGCTCAAGAGGAGACTGTGTTCAAAACCAATCTTGACTACACCAGATTGGAACAAGCCATTCCATGTCCAAAACTATACCACTATCAAGCGAGAAGGGTTAGGCATGGTATATGCAGTTAAAATGTTTAGACACGATTTTCTTGCAAATAAGTTCAAATTTTTTATAGAATGTTGTAGAGTTAAGAAGAGCAAAGAGGCACAGAAAAAGAAGGGCCCCAAAATTTTTCCGATTGGGACACTTTATTCTTGTATTATAGCCATTTTGTAATATATTTTCCAATGTAAATGCACTAGAGGAGTCCTCTAGATGCATACCCATAGAGAATTGTATCCTTGCCTTTGTAAATTAGTAGGAAATTAGTCTTTTGGTTAATAAAATGCCAGTCTCTTGTGTGAAAGGACCATTTTTAGGGCACATGTATATAAGTCAATTGGTGACTCTTTGTAGACACTTTTTGCCATTGTGAGAATCAACAGCATAGAATTTCGAATTTGTGTCTTCTCCTCTCTGTAACTTCTTATTTGTGAGCTTGCATGCATGTGTGATGCTTGGAAAGAGTGCTTGGAAGTGATGTTTATCCATGAAAGTGCTTGTTCGCTATAGGTAAGGTGTGTGTGACATGTAGGAAGTGCTGAAGTGTAGGAAGATCAATCCCATGACTCAGTATTTTGCTCAGAATTTGAAGAAAGAGCGTCAGAATCAAGTGAAAAGACCACCATTGGATTTGTCTTCTTGAGAGCTTCGAAAGGAACCCGCTATTTATATATTCGGAGTTTGGAGCTGAGAGAAAAGCTTGATTTAATGTTGACTACTATTCCAAGTGTCGCGACATCATAGCTGACCTAGAAAACTTGAATGTGATGGATTCATACTTAATTGTACTTTTGTAAAACTCCATTTGCATTGACCATCTTTTGAATGCATGTCTTCATGCACTCGGCTAGGTCTTGATACTCCTTGGATTGACAATTAAAGCGTGAGTCCCCACTATATGCACTTCAGGGCGATTGAGGTATACTCTCTTTCTCCACAAATCCTTGAGTCCGTACTTAGGTACACACGTTTTTGGCACGGTTGCAGGGGAGTGTCAAACCAAACTGAGGCATTCATGTGATGGTGAATAGCTCTTAGCATTGAAGTGAGTAGAGGAGTGGTGAAATTCTCTTCTTTGGTAAGTCACTCTCATTCGCACTTACTACTTCTTGCTCTTGGAGTGCGTCTAGTGAGTTGATAGTTTAGGGAAGTGAGTAGAGATGTAAGTTAGAGCAGGAAGGAGGAAGTAAGTTAGTAGGCTAGGAAGATAGGGTAGTTTTCAAGATAGCTCTTTCAATTTTTCAGTCAAGTATTTTTCAACAAGTATAAAAACCAAAAGATTCAAAGCTTTTCACTTCATTTGTACGAAGGCGAGTGTCGAGTGTGCTAGACGGAGAATATCGCGAGTAGAGATCAGAGAGTTTGGCCACGCGAAGCAAGTGAGGGTGTAGAAGAACTTGAGATTAAGCTTCCAAGGTGAGCACATTAAAACCCTACTCTCTACATCCATTGAAGTCAAGTAACACAGGAAAATGACCTGTGGTGAGTGTCGTGAAGGGTTCTGCAAGGGCTGGGCAAGTTTTTTCTTTGATGCAGGTAATTGAAGGAGGGTAGACAAGCTCTACAAGCACCTGCATTAATTGGAAACTTTAATTTACTTGTTAGAAATTTGAAAAATTGGCAAGTGTCATGTTTTCCCACGGTTGAGTGTCATGACATCTAGATGTCGTGATCTCCTATGGTTGAGTGTCGCGATATTGAGCCACGTCGGATATTGTGAGAATTTTTTGCGACACCTGACGAGTATCGAGTGTCGTGGTTATTCCGTGACACCTGACGAGTGTCGAGTGTCGTGATTATTCCATGACACCTGAAGAGTGTCGGATATCATGGACTCAACTTTGCAACATCTATCTGATATCGAGTATCATGAGATTCTTCTCACAACATCTGGCAGATATTGAGTGTCGTGGACTTACTTCGATGTTAAGTGTTGAGTATCTTGGACTTTGCTTCGCGACATTTGAGAGATTTCGAGTATCGTGGAACTCACCTGAGTGTTGAATGTTGAGTGTCGGGATAAGTTACGACATTTGACAGGTATCAAGTGTTGTGAATTCAGCCAATGTCAGGTGTTATGCAGGGAGATCTTTAGATATTTTAGTGGGAAATTTCAACTCAATAACATAACTCTTACAACTCTGAAAGTTAGCAAAGAGCTTTGGGAGCTAGGGGGTTGTCAAAACTCGAGTAGAGCTCTTAAGTGAATGAACCTAAGATCCAGGAGAACCCTAGGGAGCCGAAGAAGGGTAATCTCTTCTGTGGGAAGTGTAGCTGAACCAAGTACTCACTCACACTACGCTGAAACCTCGAGCGAGTCTGAGAAGGAAACCCTCATGGCCTCAGAAGACATGCAGAATTTTGTACCAATAATTGGCATGATGTCAATTATTGAGGGTGAATATCGAACGTCTTTAGAATATGTGAGCACCAATCAACACGATTTACCCATCTACCTAGATGGGCTAAACAGATCAGTGGCTAGACTGAAGAAAGCTTCTGATGTTTACATAGTACCTAGGCCAGCTGTTAAGTATGCAGGAGGATTCTACATGGATAAAAGAGAGATTCTGTATGTAGTTACAGAGCAACCTGAAAACATCAATGAGCAAAGGGAATAGGGCAATGCCCACAACCTTAATGGAGAGGGACATGAAGAATGGGTATCTACACCTAGAGGGAAGTCCATTGTAATTAGGGTTTGGAGAGGAGACCTAATCCCCCAAGATGATTCCCTAAAGGATGTTTATTTAATCAACAGGATGGCGCATCTACTTAGAGCACATTCTTCATTGTGGGAAGAAGCCACCAATGTAGCCACCATCTATGAATTGCAAGATCCTGAAAACCCCACTCACATTATTTACTTGGATAAGAATCAGAGAAGGTACTGGCCTTTATCGGAATTAGAAAGAGCAGGATTGAAATATCAGAACATCCCAGTGTTCCCACCTAGGGATCAAGCCACAACTTTGCAAAACCCCCAAGGAACTTATCAGGATGATTATTATCAGCATTCAAGACAGACACAACAACTGAACATTCCAGTTAGACCCCATGTGCAGTTTGCTACACCTAGCAATAATCCTAACTACCGACCACCTACACATGTAGAATCAAGGAATAGAATTCCTGTCCATGAGAGACCACCTATAGGAAGAGGACCATGTATACCAATAGCACGACCACTCTTCCTTGTAATGCCTAGACCACCTGAGCTTGGAAGAAGATTGAGGCCCATTCAGGTAGCCAAGTGCATGAGGAGTCACTATGATGGCTCCAGTGAACCATACAACCACATAGCTGAATTCAAGCAAGTAATAAGAGCTGAACAAGTGGAAGACTTTTTTATTCAATATGAATCCTTTGGTCTAACCCTTACAGACACGGCCTTAGCTTGGTTCCAACCCTTAGACCCTAATAAATTCCAAAACATGGAACAAGTCTATCAAGAATTGATTGCAGAATTTACCAAGTCCGGAATAAAAAACAACGCATCCTCATTAATCCATAGTTTTAAACAAGCTCCTACGGAATCAATGAGATTGGCAGCAAGAAGATTTAAGAAATATGTGGATAGATGCCCTATTGAAGAGAGACCCACTCAAAACAAAATGGTGTCATTGTTTTTGGATTAGTGAATGGATCATTGAGATCATTAGTATATGTGAAAAGAGTCCAAAATTTGCAAGAATGTATGAAAGAGTGTATTGACCTAGAGGACAATCTAGCGGAAGATTTGAAAATACCTCAAGGAAGTGTGAAAAGTGAAGATACCATCAGCAGCACGTCAAATCCCAGGAACAATGTAGAGGAAATAGCCGACTTAGTGGCTAAGAAGCTGAATGTTTAAGGATAGAGGAACTACCCAAACAATCCTATGACAGTACCCATGCTTAGAAGATGTATGCACTGTGGAGGTGATCATCCTTCTCACTTGTGCAATAGGGGAATAGTTCCACCACCTGCTTATGCTTACAATAGACCACCCGCCCTAGGCCCTATGCATTATTGTAGCATAGAACAAAGATACACAAACCACAGCACAGAGAACTGTCCTTACATTCGGCAGTCAAGATCGGTACAACCACCCATGAGACCTTATGGATACCCTCAGAGAGATCAAGGAGGAGAAGCCTTTAGATATCCCACATATCTGTAGTAGGCACCAACTCCACGACCTTATGCTTACCAAGGGTACACTCAACCACAACCCGTGTTAGGACAACAACCACCACACCCTTAGAATGTTGTCCCAATAAAAATGGCTCAACTTGAAGAGAACCCAGAGAGAGCAATAGTCCCAGCCACTCCATTGGCTAGTAACGAGGCTTACGACCCATCTTATGACCATAGTCAAGGAAATTATTCCACATATGAGGGCACTATAGTTGAGCATGGACAATCTTAGGAGCCATATGCTTATGGTATTGAAGGACCAGATAGCTCTTACGGATATGAGCAGGACTATGTGTCATTAATGTACACAGCTCTACATTACCTCACCCATCACCACCACACCAAATTTGGGAAGGATATTGTAGTGATTGTGGTAAAGAACATCTTTTTAGAGATTGCCCCAAGAACCCAAACAAAGTTAACTCAAATGTGCAGATCAATGTGATAGAAGTGACAAAGTCATCAGGGAGTGATAAGGAGTACACGGTGCCACTAAAAGCAATAACAAGAGCTAAAGCGAGAGAGAGAGACCTCAGAAAGAATCAGAGAGAATGATCACACCAACAAAGACTTGAACATACCCACACCTCAAGTAGTTGCTGAATCTGAAGATTCTAGGAAAAATACTAGAAGTAAACGAACCCAAAGATGGAAGAATCCTAGAGAGGACGAAAGAAAAGAAACTACAACAGAAGATGGGGAACAAGAATAATGAACAAGGCCAAGAAGAAAAACAAGAACTTGAGGGAAGCAATAAGATAGACAAGTGTAAAAAACAAGAGGCAGGATCATTTTTAGTTAACCCAATGCCAGAAGAGTTAGCCGTGTGGATTCAGGCATACCAGGCTTGAATAAAGCAGGACCAACCATTGAGCAACACGAAAAGGAATATCCAAGAGGTGACTTAGAGAAGGAAAGATTGGAGATCTGTAAGAAATTAATTGAAGTTTCTCAACAGACCCTAGAAAAACCTATTCAGCTCTACCAAACTGAAGAATTCCCGAAAAAGAATTCCAAGAGTATGTCACACCTAATGACCCGAAGAAAGGGAAAGAAGAAGAGACCTGTGGTGAAAATTACTGCGATAATAAAAGAGAAGGATCCATTATCCCCCGAAGTCGATGGGGAATGGCCTAAAGACTTATGGGCAAGAGTCCAGGAAGATACATGGAAGAGAACGGAAGGAATTGAACCTCCCTTTGAGGAGTTAGAAGCAGAAGGTGAGTTTCAAGCATCAATACCTGAATTAAACTCAGAAGGACTATTGCAACTTGATGAGAGCAAAAATGACGAAGATAGTGTGAAGGCTTTGCCGAACTACACGGGAGAATACGAGCATAACTCTGAATTATATTGCATTCCCTCAGTGAGAACAAAAGAGCAGAACCCATCGACTCAAACATCAAGCATTATACAACATCTTAAAAAAGTAAAAATCCCTTGTACTCTAACGTTGGAAGAACTCTTGAAGGTAAAACTGCAATTGAAGGAGAAGCTCACTAGTCAATTAGAGACAAAGTCAGACAAAAATGAGATGCCGGATGAAGTTACCACAGTTAAAATCCCGATCGATAAGGTTGGAGATTTCAGTGAGGGAGATGAAGGAAACACATGCCTCCCCATCACTTACAGAGGTTACCCCACTAAAGCCATCTTAGATTCGGGAGCAGGAGTAGGAGTTGCTACCAAAGAAATCTGGGAAAAATGGGGAAAACCAACTTTAAGACCAACAAGGATGAAGATTCAAATGGCAGACGGACACACTGAATGACCCCTAAGATTATTGGAAAAAGTAATGTTTACTACCTGCGGAGTTGAATTCGAGCACACCTTAGCAATCTCTCAATTTGAAAAGGCTAGCAATTATGAGATGATACTTGGAAGGCCTTTCATGAGACAGCTTAAGGTAGTGCAAGACTATGGAAAAGATGTTGTATACTTGCAGAATGAAGGAACCACGATCAGAATAAATATCCATACATACACATATCAAGTCGTTCCCCCCTACAATGGAATTTGATTCATAAGGAGGAAGACGATCAATCGATTCACAGTATAGGTTCAAGTAACCAAACATGGATGAACGAAGACACTCATCTATGGATATTTCAGGCAGCTAAAAGGGAAGAAGAAAGGAAGAGAGGATGGCAGCAAAGGTAGGGAGTTGCTAGATCTGTACAAGATCCAGCTTACATGCCCCAAATATTCCTAGATGAAGAGTTCAAACCTCATGGTTGGATGGAGATTCTAGCTACTCCTGATGTATGCATAAATGAAGAAGTAATAACCATGAATGAATGCATTGATGAGGAAGGATATGATGTAAGTTTATACGTGGTTGTTCTTCAAGAAGCTAAAGAAGGAGAAGTAATCGAAAAAGAATGGAAGGAAGATTATGAGAGTATCAAAATGGAACATGAAGAAATTGAGACGGAAGGTGAAAATCAAAGAGCAAGTGTCATAACTAATGAGTTAAATCAAGGAATCCCACAAAGAGAAGGACTTGAACCAGATAAAGAAAACGAAGGGGGAGAAAACAAGCCTCAAGGTCAATTCGAGGTACTTGTGCACTTTAAGAATTTGGATATGCAAAAGAGTGGTGTGCTCAATAAACAATGGTTAAATTATCCTTTGCTTCCAAGTCCACCTCACAATTACTTGCCGACTGAGGATTACATGGTGAAAACCATTGAATTTTGGCTACATCGGTATGCAGCAGTACCCGATCTAACTATCAAGATGACTAATAAAATCCTCAGCATGATACTTACAGTTTTGAAAGTGTTCAAACACGTAGCATATACATTTTTGAATTTCATTGGCATTAGCCAGGGCACCGATATCCTTATTTTTTTATCTATTTGTTATGCCCAACCGCCCAAGGCTCATGTTCTTGCCAAGTCCATACATGCAAACTTTTGAGGAAGCTTTTTTTACTGGATTTTTTGAAATTGACTCCGAGATTTTCTTAAAAAATTTCAACAAACCTGAATGCTAGAATGGTGGCATATGAATTGAGCTTCTTCACAGACCATAGACAGCCACCACATGATGGTGTGAAAGTTGAACAATGGAAGCAACTCACGATACGTGAAGCTAATCTACTTAATGAGACAAAGCAAAAGGTTTACAGAACATACTCTCACCACATTCCAAAGTCTGTCGGGGATGACAGATTTCAAGAGGGGGTAGTGTTCAAGGAGAGTCCAGCAAAAAGAAAAGAAGAAGAAAACCAAGAAAGAAGCTTCACTAAAGGTATTATATCTGAAGATAGATCTCTGCAGGAAGCCCCACAGGGGCACACAACACCCATCTCGGCATAGAGCCCCGCAGGGGCATACAACAAGGGAAGGGACGTAAGCGGCAAGGACGCATCAAGGCCAACAAATATCCATGAAGAAGTGCAAGAAGATATCCGATAGATCCTGAGCCTCAAGAGGGTGCTTCAACCTCTTGATCTTCGGAAGGTCCAGAGCGAAGGCTAAAGATCCACACCTTCATACCTTCCAGTGGTTTCGTGTGTGGCAGCCCGACTTAACACAGCAACCAAGATTTAAAGAGGTTATTGGTAAGCTTGACTACAAATCTCAGGTAGTCCAACTCCACGGGCTGTGAGCGGTGGAAAGAAGTAAACGAGGTGCATACAAGAAGCGAAGCCTATCAAGGGACGACAGAGATAAAGAGGGGAAGAGTGTTGCAGAGTTAAGAAGAGCAAAGAGGCAGAGAAAAAGAAGGGGCCCAAAATTTTTCCGATTAGGACACTTTATTCTTGTATTATAGCCATTTTGTAATATATTTTCCGATGTAAATGCACTAGAGGAGTCCTCTAGATGCATACCCATAGAGAATTGTATCCTTGCCTTTGTAAATTAGTAGGAACTTAATCTTTTGGTTAATAAAATGCCAGTCTCTTGTGTGAAAGGACCATTTTTAGGGCACATGTATATAAGTCAATTGGTGACTCTTTGTAGAAACTTTTTGCCATTGTGAGAATCAAGAGCACATAATTTTGAATTTGTGTCTTCTCCTCTCTGTAACTTCTTCTTTGTGAGCTTGCATGCATGTGTGATGCTTGGAAAGAGTGTTTGGAAGTGATGTCTATCCATAAAAGTTCTTGTTCGTTGTAGGTAATGTGTGTGTGACGTGTAGGAAGTGTTGAAGTGTAGGAAGATCAATCCCACGACTTAGTATTTTGCTCATAACTTGAAGCAAGAGCATCAGAATCGAGTGAAAAGACCACTATTGGATGTGTCTTCTTGAGAGCTTCGAAAGGAACCCGCTATTCGCTAAGTTCGGAGGTGAGAGAAAATTTTGATTTACTCTTGACTATTGTTCCAAGTGTCACGACATCATAGTTGACCTAGAAAACTTGAATGTGATGGATTCATACTTATTTGTACTTTTGTAAAACTTCATTTGCATTGACCATCTTTTGAATGCATGTCTTCATACACTTTGCTAGGTCTTGATACTCCTTGGATTGACAATTAAAGCGTGAGTCCCCACTATATGCACTTGAGGGGGATTGAGGTATAGTTTCTTTCTCGACAAGTCCGTGAGTCGGTACTTAGGTACACATAGACCATCAAGCATTACTATATCTAGTAAACAAACCATGCAATAATGGTAGATTAGTAAGATGGTTCTTCTTACTAATGGAATATGACTTTGAAGTTATGGTTAGGAAAGGTAGGACTCACCTTTGGGCCAACCACCTTTCTAGATTGACTTCAGGAGAGTCCCCTCAAGGAGTATCAGATGAGCTTCCTGATGCATACCTATTCAATCTAGAAGTAGTGCCTGAATGGGCTAAAAGTATAGTGCCTATTCTCACCTTTGGACCTAAACATCCTATATTGAGTGCAAGAGATAAAGAAGTGGTGAGATCTCAAAAATACCACATAATGGTAGGCAGCATGTATAAGCACACTGATCAAGGCATAGTGGCTTCTTGTGTAGAAGAAGACGAACACGCAAAATGGTTGCAAATAGCACACGTAGGTGCACTCCAACAACATTACTCCAAACATAGAACCCTCCAGACCCTACAAAGATTAGGTGTGTATTGGCCCACAATGGAAGCAGATGTCCATAGGATGTGTAAGAAATGCCCAAGCTATAGTACTAACCCACCTATGGAATATGCCACTCTATATCAAGTGTCTTTAGTACCAGATTGGAGTGAACGATTAGTAGCATTCTTGAGGACGAAAACATTCCCTCAAGAGATGACTTTGGCTAGACAAAGGAGCTTAGAACAGGAGGCCCTAGATTACTCGCTCATTGGAAATAATCTACATAAGCGTGGAAAAGATGGATACCTAAGATTATGTGTCCACGAAAGTGATTATCTTAAGATCTTAGAAATAGCTCATCAAGGTGTGGCGGGAGGACACTTTGGACCAGATAGGGTGATCAAAGCAATACTTTTTGTAGGTCTTTGGTGGCCAACTCTTCACATGGATGCACATACCTATGTGAAGTGGTGCGAGGTTTATCAGCGAACTCAGTATCCGATATGTAAGGATGAGATGCCACTAAAACCTATGATGGGTGGGCGTGCATTATCTAAGTGGGGAATAGACTTTGACATGATGTTGGAGATGCATTTGATAGTGTTCTCTATCAACGAGTTGTTGGATGCTTGATTTACTTATGCATTACTCGGCCAGATATTCAGTTTGCTATCTCACAAATGAGCAAGTTTATGCATTACCTAGGTGTCAAGCATTGGTAGGTGGTTAAGCGCATCTTTGGCTACTTAGTGGTACCTAGCTACTTGGATTGTTTTATCCCAAGGGGGGATCACTACCACCAGATTTACATGCTTTTTTTGACTATGACTAGGCTGGTTGCTATGACACCAATGTGTCCACCAATGGTTTTTGGTTCATGCTTGGTAGTTCATGCATATCTTGGTTGAGAAAGAAGCATCCTACTATGGGCACTTCTAGTTGTGAGGCTGAGTGTAGGGAAGCTTTCACAGTGACTATTGAGTATGTGTGGCTTAGACACCTTATGGATGATTTGGGTGTTGGTCAGTCTTCTGCCAGCACCATCTTCATTGACAATCAGAGTGCATTGACAGTTGCAAAGAACCATGTGTTCCATGCTCGCACTAAGAAAATTAAGGTGTAGTATCATTATGACAGGGAGAGGTTCTCTACTAGAGAGATTGGGTTGGCATATATGCCCATGCAGGAGAACATTGCAAACCTTTTCACAAAGGCTCTACCTAGGGAGAAGTTTGAAGCTTTTCGCAAAGCTTTGGGCTTACTTCCTTTTGTGGATTGATTCTACATAGCTTGGCACTTCTTTATACATGAGTTGCATCTCCTTGTTCACCACATCACTCCTAGGGGGGATTTGTTGATATATTTAGGTAGTGATGTGTGTGAACACACTAGGACCGTCTGGGCACTTTTTTCCCTCTTAAGGAGGTTTTTTCCCCCCGACTTGTATATATGCCTATTGCCCTAATTGGTTACTTGTTGTTGTACATTCTAGTGGTAATATATTCAGTATTGATGTTGTGCTCCAAGCTTCTTCTTCTTCTTCTTCTTCTTCCTTGTGTTGTTTGTGTGCTTTGGAAGACCTCAAACTCCAACAAAAAAAGTGTCTTGGCGGTCTTGGAGTGATCACACACAGCACTATCGAAATATATCAACAAATCCCCCCTAGGAGTAATGCGGTGATCACGCAAATAGAACTCATGTATAAGGAAGGGCCAAGCTATGCGAAATCAATCCACCAAAGGAAGTTAGCCCAAAGCTTTGTGAAAAGCTTCAAACTTCTCCCTACGCTGAGGCTTTGTGAAAAGGTCTACAACGTTCTCCTGTGTGGGCACATATGCCAAACTGATCTCTCCAATAGAAAACCTATTCCTAAAAAAATGATAGTGCACCTTAATGTAATTAGTGTGAGCATGGAACATAGGGTTCCTCACAACTACTAATGTGTTCTGATTGTAAATGAAGATGATGGTGGCAAAAGATTGACCAACACTTAAATCCACCATAAGGAGTCTAAGCCACACACACTCGTTAATGGCTTTGAAAGCTCCCCTATGCTCAATCTCACAACTAGAAGTGGCCACAGTAGGCTGCATCTTGCTCAACCAAGATATGCATGAGCTACCAAGCATGAAATAAAAACCAATCGTGGAAACATGAGTTTCATAGCAACCCGCCTAATTAGAGTCAGAAAAAGCATGTAAATTTGGCGGTAGTAATCCCCCCTTCGGATAAAACAATCCAAGTAGTCGAGTACCACTCAAGTAGTGAAAGATGCACTTCCTACCAATGCTTGACACCTCCATAATGCATAAACTTGCTCATCTGTGAGACAACAAATTGAATATTAGGTCAAATTTTGCATAAGTAAATTAAGCATCCAACAGCCTACTAATAAGGAACAACATCAAATGCATCTCTAGCATCATGATGACTCAACCATGAACCTATTTTTAGAGGAGTGGCAATAGTTTTGTAGTCTTCAAGGCTAAACACTACCATTGTTGGAGTTAGATGTCTGTTGAAGCACGTGAACAGCACAAGGGAGAAGAAGAAGCTTGGAGCACAACATACAATACTTAATTTATTACCACTAGAATGTACAAAGACAAGTAACCCATTAGGGCTATACGCATATATACAAGCGGGGGGAAAAAACCTCCTAAAGAGGGAAAAAAGTGCCTCGATAGTCCTAGTGTGTTCAAACACATCACTACCAAAATATATCAACAAATCCCCCCTAGGAGTGATGCGGTGAACAAGGAGCTGGCACTCATGTATAAAGAAGTACCAAGCTATGTGGAATCAACCCACAAAAGGAAGTAAGCCTAAAGCTTTGTGGAAAGCCTCAAACTTTTCCCTAGGCACAACCTTTGTGAAAAGGTCTGGAATGTTCACTTGCATGGTGACATAATGATAATGCACCTCAATGTGCTTAGTGCGAGCATGGAACACAAGGTTCCTCGCAACTACCAATGCACTCTGACTGTCAGTGAAGATGATGGTGGTAGAAGACTGACTAACACCCAAATCAACCATAAGGCGTTTGAGCCACACACACTCAACAATCACTATGAAAGATTCCCATGAATCAAAAGCCACTAGTGGACACACGAGTGTCATAGCAACCAACCCAATCACTCTAAGAAAAAGCATGCAAATCTGGTAGTAGTGATACCCCCTTAGGATAAAACAATACAAGTAGTCGGGTACCACTCACGTAGTGAAAGATGCGCTTAACTGCTTGCCAATGCTTGACACTTGGGCAATGCATAAACATGCTCATCTGTGAGACATCAAACTGAATATCTGGCCAAGTAATGCATAAGTAAATCAAGCATCCAACAGCCTGCTGATAGAGAACAACATCGAATGCATTTCCAACATCATTAAGACTCAATCGTAAACATGTCTCCATAGCAGTGGCAATAGGCTTACAGTCTTCAAGGCCAAAACATTGCAATAATGTGTCAATATATTTCGTTTGAAACAAAGCCATTACACCATCAACTTGCATATATTGAATGCCCAAATAATGATGCAAATGCCCCAAATCAGACATCTCAAATGAGGCATGCAAATCAGCAATATGCTTCTCATGAGGATGAGTGAGCAGCATGTCATCAACATACACAACAATGATTAGAAGTACATCATTAGCACGCTTAACATATAAGGTGCTTTTAGTTGGACTGTCTTCAAAACCATGTGTAATCAGATAGGCATGTATCTTTTCATACCAAGCACGTGGTGCTTGCTTTAAACCATATAATACCTTCTTTAACCTGCACACTTGGTTTTCATGCCCTTTCTGCACAAAGCCATGGGACTGAAAAACATACACTTCTTCATGCAAGTCACCATTTAGAAATGTTGTTTTAATGTCCAACTCAACTCATGTACATTCCAACCATGATGAGCTGCAAGCACACAAATGCTACAAACAATAGTCATTCAACATGTAGGTGCAAAGGTCTCATCAAAATACATGCCTCTTTCTTATGCATAACTCTTTGCAACAAGCCTAGCCTTATACATGTCAATTGTACCATCAGGCTTACGCTTCAAATTGTATACCCACTTAGTGCCAATGGCCTTCTTGCCACGCGAAAAGTCACATAAAGGCCAAGTACCATTCTTCATTATAGCATCATATTCAGATTGCATAGCAGCCATACAATTTTGTGAATTTTGTGCTTCATCAAATGAAATAGGCTCATTCTCATCACAGAGACTAGATGTAGCCATAGATAACAATGTGATGCAAAAGAGGCACTATGAGAGCGTGATCGAGGATGATATGAAAGAGGTGCATCTAATTTGATCTCACGCAAAGTCTACGCCAGCCATTTAGGCATAGTTTCTGCCTCCTCAATATCACCTCTCTCATCAACAAGTGCACCATGTAAATCTACATCAGAAATGGAATGATCTACATCATCACATGAAACCTGCAAAGGGTGAGAAGTTGTCTCATTAGGACCAGCACTAGACTGTCCACCTTTAAAAAGAGGCAGCAAAGTATCATGCATGTCTTTGGAGCTGACAATATGTCTCCTTAGTACATGAAAGTAATGGCTGAATAGCATCTTCCACAAAAACAACATCACGGCTAACCAGAATGCATTTTATCTTTGGATGATACAGATGATAGCCTTTGCTTTCATAATTGAACCCAACAAAAATACATTTTACTGCTTTATCATTCAATTTTATGTGATGTTGTTAAGGCACTAATGCATATGCCAAACAACCAAAAACATGCAGATGAGCAAGAGATGGATTGCAACCATGCCAAGCCTGATATGGAGTGATATACTATAGTGCTTTCGTGGGACACCTGTTAAGTACATATGCTGCACACATGATAGCCTCAAGCCAGAAACTATGTGGTAAAGCCCGACTCTTGACCATACACCTTGCCATCTCCATGAGTGACCTGTTCTTCCGTTCAAAAACTCCATTCTATTGAGCTTTTCATCAGACATAGCCTGAGAATCATGTACTTCACATGTTGAATCATTCACAAATTTTTCATATTCTATGAGTTTATATAGCCCACGACATGAAATGCCAGAAGTAATAATCACATCGCCGTTTAATAGATCATGAACTATACACCTATCATCAATAGATTTCACAACCAAGCCAATCTTGGCTAAAGCTGAAACCAATAAGAGATTCTTGTCTTGATTCGCGATGCAAATAAAGCATCTGACAAAGTGAAAGAACTACCATCAACAGTAGTCAGAATGATCTTACCAACTCCCATGACAAGATAAAAGGATTTGTTGGTGCATGTGACAGTATTCCCTATAGGGGCAAGCTCGAGGGAAGTGAAAAAATTGTGCTGAAAGGTAATATGTTTGGTTGCCCCACTATCAAAATACCAAATATCTGAGTCTACTACAGACATACACTACTCATGAGAAGATGGTTCAAAACTCCAAACAGTAGTAAATGCCCATTCTTCATTCTGCACAAGAATTATAGACTATTTTCGGTATAGAGGCCTCTGCAACAACCATTCTGGCCTCTTTCTTCTTTGCCTCTTTAGCAGCCAATTTTGGACACCTCTTAATGACATGATCATTCACTTTACAGTATTTGCAAAACAATTTCTACTTTTCTGATTTCTTCTCAACTTTGTCTTCCTTCTTCGATTGTGCAAAATGAGCAGATTTTTGCTTACTAGTAGAAGAGCTCCATTTTCCTTTGCCCTTTTGACTAGCCAGGAAAGCCTGATCTGCAACCCGCATAATAGACCTCTTTTGCCTAGACTGATCTTCTTGCAATAGAATAGATTCTAACTCTTCAAATGTTAAAGGATTTGGATTGCCTTTGATCATCCAATGAAGAGTAGAAGCAAAACTATGATATGAGTCAGGAAGACCATTCAGAACAGTTTGCACAAGTGAACTGTCAAGAAGGACTTCATCAGCAGAAATCAATTGTTCTTTCAAATCCTTGATCTTTATCAGAAGACTATCCATAGAATCACTTTCATTCATGTGCTCACTCTCCAACTATTTTCGGAGGTAAGCAACACGAGCCTCATTCCTAGCATGGTACAATGTGGTAAGTGTATCCCAAGCATCCTTAGCTATTCTGCAAGAGAAAATGTGAGGAATAATGGCATGTTTGAAAGAGAGGGCTATCAATGCATGTGCTTGAGCATCTCTACCATCCCTATGAATTTGCTCTATAGTAGGTGCAATAGGAACCATAGCACGAACAAGAATGTGCAGAATATCACCATCTTTGACACCATCAGCATCAGCTTCAGTACCTGTATTTGCAGGTGTAATAGGATATTTTTTAACACCCTACATAATATTCCATAGTCCTTTTGCAACCAATACATGTCACACCATATAAGCCCACAATAGATAATTGGTACCATCCAACTTATCCTCAATAGCCAACATATAGAATACATCACTACTTTCAACTATGGCCACTAACTAAAATACCTTGATGCAGAAAAATGATTGTATCTGAAAAAGTTGAACATAACTACCCTGACAAGTTTTGCTAAACCTGCAGTAAACTTTGAGATGCTTATATTGGCGAACCAAAACTAGTATATATCTTTGGCACAAAAAGATGAAATAGCCTACACAAGTGCTATGATAGTGCACTCGAAGGCCGAAACGAGCTTAGATTGTGATTTTGGCACGATATAGAAAAGTTTTTTTGATCTCCTGATCACCCTGAGTATGCATACCAAATTTCATGTGATTTTGAGACTATGACCAAAGGAGTGTTGACAATGCCCTAGATGAAGTGAGGGCCTACTTTGATACCAATTGTTGGAGTTAGATGTCTATGGAAGCAGGCAAAGAGGACAAGGAAGAAGAAGAAGCATGGAGCACAACACACAATATTGAATATATTACCATTAGAATGTAGGAAGATAAACACGGAAAAAAGTATCCCGGTGATCCTATTGTGTTCACCCCCATATTCTGTTTGACACAAAGCTATTGCACCATCAACTTGCGTAAATTGAATGCCCAAAGAATGATGCAAATGCCCCATAACTGACATCTCAAATGAGGCATGCAAATCAGCCTTAAAATCAAAATATGCTTCTCATTATGACCAATGAGCGGCATATCATCAGCATAGACAACAATGATCAAAAGCTCATCATTTGCACGCTTACCAAATATGGTGTTCTTAGTTGGACTTTTTTCAAAACCATGTGCAATCAAGTAGGCATCTATCTTTTTATACCATGCACGTTGTGTATTACAATGTATTAATTAGAAGACATGTATTCCCCCCCTCGATCAAAGAGTAGGGTGGCCATTTTACATGCTAGCAAATTTTCATAAAAAACTAGAAATTGTTTGAAGCACATAAACACTTCGTACTATGCTTTGAGTGGATACACCCATGCATGCCTTGAAAAATCATCAATAAAGGTAGTTCCCAAAGGAGAGTAAAGGTAGTTCCCAAAGGAGGGTGTTTGCATAGGACCACAAACATCACTATGAACAAGCTACATTTTTTTAGTAGCTCAAACTAAACCATCTTTTGGGAACAAGGAATGCTACATTTTTTCCAAAATACAGCCTTCACAAACATTTTAATAGGTGCCTCAAATTCTGCTAGAGAGGACACCATTTTAGATTTTTGCAAGTGTAGAAAACTAGAAAAATTTAGATGACAAAAGTGTGCATGCCAAAGCTTTGCATCTGAGATAGCTTGAGAATCATGTACTACACACATTGAATCATTCATGGATTTTTCATACTCGATGAGTATGAAAAATCCATGAATGAATCATTCATCTATGAGCTTATAGAGCCCACGACATAAAATGTGAGAAGCAATAATAACATCACCATTAAAGAGATCATGGATTGTACACCTGCCATCAACAAATTCGACAACCAAGCCAATTATGGCTAATGCCAAAATTGATATCATACTTTTCTTGATCTATGGTACAAACAAAGCATCTAACAATGTAAAAGAACTACCACTAATAGTATTCAAAATGATCTTACCAACTCCCATTAGAAGATAAGAGGAGTTGTTGTCACATGTGACAGTATTCTATGTAGGGGCAGGCTCAAGTGAAGTGAAAAAATTGCAGTGCAAGGTAATATGTTTGGTTGCCCCATTATCAATGTACTAAGCAGCTCAATCTACTACAGACATACACTGCTCATGAGAAGATGGGTCAAAATTGCAAACAATACTAAATGCCCATTCTTCATTTTGCACAAGATTAGCAAACTCTATTTTAGGTGTAGATGCCTCTGAAATCACCATTCTAGCCTCTTTGTTCATTGCCTCTTTTGCAGCCACTTTTGGACAACTCTTTATGATATGATTGTTTCCTTCACAATACTTACAAAATAATTTGTAATTTTCTAATTTCTTCTTATCTTTGTCATCCTTCTTTGATTGTAGAGCATTAGCATATTTCTACTTGCTAGTTGATGAGCTCCATTTTCCCTTGCCCTTTTAACTAGCTAAGAAAGCTTGATCTACAACATGCATGATCGACTTGTTCTATCTAGAATGTTGCAGTCTATCACTCCATATGAGACTTGGCATGGTCACAAGCCATCTGTTGCTCATCTATGTGTTTTTGGTTGTTTGGCATATGCATTAGTGCATGAACAACATCGCATAAAATTGGATCATAAAGAATAAAATGTATTTTTGTTGGGTAAAGTTCTGAAAGCAAAGGCTATCGTCTGTGTCATCCACAGATTTAATGCATTCTGGTTAGCCGTGATGTTGTTTTTGTGGAAGATGCTATTCATCCCTTACTTTCATGTACTAAGGAGGTATCTGTTAGCTCCAAAGACATGTATGATACTTTTTTGCCTCTTTTTACATGTGGATAGTCTAGTGCTGGTCCTAATGATGCAACTTCTCATCCTTTGTAGGTTTCATGTGATGATGTAGATCATTCCATTTTTGATGTAGATTTACATGATGCACTTGTTGATGAGAGAGCTGATATTGAGGAGGCAAAAACTATCCCAAAATGGCTGGTGTAGACTTTGCGCAACAAATTACATGCACCTTTGACATATCATACTCTTTCAGTCTCTCATAATGCCTCTTTTGCATCAGATTTCTATGCTATTGAATATGGTCTTGAGCCCAAGGAAAAGATGATTGTGAAAGCCTTTATGTTGTTCAAATCCCTCGGAATCGGTCCACTTGGATTACCTAGAGCCCACAACTATCTCGCAATGGATTCTTCCTATGTCTATGCACTAGCTCATATGCACCAAAATGATTAGCTCCTAAGCCCAAGGAAAAGATGCATACACACATTTATATTTTGCTCAAACTTCCCAAAATCAATTTACTTGCCTTACTAGTGATGCACCCAACAGAAAGCTGGCTTCAATTCCACACAATATTGGGTCCTTTCCATAGTCAGGACCAAATGACCAAGACTCATGATTGGTTGTTCCCTTTTCAGAATGACCACGAGAAATGGCAACAAAGCACCAATGCCCATTCAAAGCGCAAAAAGTTGTTGCATTGCATTCCCAGCATAGTCACCAATGTTAGGACCACTAAATAGTTGCCCAATCAAACCCAGATTCAATGCCATTGGAATGCTCATTCTCAGGTGATCCCATGTGGACAAGTTACCCCCCCCCCCCGTCCAAGTTGATTTGATACAATCTGCCAAACTTGCTCCAGTTTTATCTCCTTCAAATTTTTTTCTGAGTATCTTATAACAAACTTGCAGAAGATCTTTTGACAAGATGAAGTGATGGAGTTGTACAAATGCCGCGACCTCAACAACTCCTCCCTCGATCGTAGCAAAAAAATTAATTTATCTCATGATGTTGAAGTCGCCCGATCTCGTACACTCCTTTTTCCATGGTCCACAACAGTTTTTGAAGATTATTTTTTGAAGCAATTAAGGGGCACTGTGGTGTTGTTTTGCTGTAAACACTCAGAACAATTTTGATTAGCAGCATTAGACATAAGTTTCCCTCTGCTCGCTTCAGATCCTTACTACTCTCTTCTCACACTCTCAATAAACAAAGAACCAAAAGAACTGCTCACAATGTTTGGCAACGTACAAACTCAAAGAGGATTGGAAAGTATACATTGGTCTCTACTAGTGCAAACAACAAATATCAAAAGTTTTCATGCTGAAGCTAGCACAACCTTTGAACATAACCTGTGAAGTCTTGGCAATGGATTAGAAATTAACTTGCAACGCTGAGAGGTACAAGTGAATAGCACAGTTGTCAAAATATATTCCCAGTGATTCTAGTTGGGTTAGAGGACACAACCCCTATTGATCTTCCACTTCCAATCCCCTGTGCTCAACTCAACTCGCGGGTTTTGAACACAGTCCTAATTCCATGGGCTTCAATCCATGACACAATGAAGTCAAAAATAAACTGTCATACTACACCAACATGTCAAAAGCCCCTGCTTGCTTTGACTCTAAAACATATTTTGCTGCAGAAGCTCCCAATCATCAAATTAGCAGCCGAGGGCAGCCAGATGAATCACATCCTCTTTTTGAATGAACCCCCCCTTCAGTCCTGCTGCCATTGTCATTCGTTCACATGCATTGGCTCTCGGAGAATTCCCCTTCGATGGAAGCCTTCTCCTCCTTGTGCACACCAAGGAATTTTTCCTCAGCCCAACACCAATGAAATGATTAGCACAATACTCTTGCATAGAACAAAAACGAACAAAAACCCCCCCCGAAAGATAGCAGCAGATGTTTTCTTTTCCCCCTTTAAGAATGAGCACCAACCAAGAGCAACAATCTTCGGACAAGAACAAAGAAGAAGACCTCTCTTTTCCCACTACCACATATATTGTCTTCCATCCTCCCCCTCTACACTCAGCAAGCTGTTTCCCTCTCAGTCAAAGTAGCTTCCGTTCCTTCTGCATACCTTAAGGTTGTTGCATTCATGGACAAAGTGCTGTAATAAATGGACACCCCGGATTACATCTCCATGAGTCAGGGTCTGAAAATCTTCTTTGTTAGCAAAGAGGCTATATCATGGAGTAACAACGCATGGCAGTCCCATAGCAAAAGAAATTTTGACCATCGAATTCTATTAAACGGAGGACCACTTCAACTGAAATTACCACCTGAAAATGAATGTATCGAAGTTCTCGTTGAGAACCCGAATTTGTTTCAAATCGCAGCGCGACAATGTTGAGCTCGAATCAAAAGAATACTAGTCGCAATGCTCAACAGCAGAACTTATAGCTTCAGCTCTGCCACTATCCTATCATACAGTCGATGAGGAAGTAGAAGCTGTTGAAAGAGAATGGAAGAGCCCTCTATTAATCCTGTACCTACAGTCAATCAACAAACAAGTACCGCATCCATGCATTTTTAAGAAGGGGAGGGGATGCCGGTCAAAAATGAGCTTCACCGAAACCTTATCTTTTTTTTCTAGTGAAGGATTGTCATCCGGAACCGAGTTCACTGCCTTCACTCAATGGACTCAGACTCGATAGACATAAGAGCACGCACAAACGCACAAGTTTTGTTTCCTTTACAGGTATGAAGCCTTCAATCAAGTTAAGCTTTATGTTAAAAACTAAGAAACCTTACCATCATCGTCAGGAACTTGGACATGCAGAATGAGAAGCTCGAAATTTGATCCAAGATGAGGATGCATAAGTTTCTCAAGAACCCAATGAAACGTGCCCAAGATGCTGATGGACGGGCAGGGATATCCTTTGATGGAAGACTGGTTGACAGCCAAGAGAATGCGAGTGGGCGCATTGGAACCGCCATTTTCATTGCCTCCTGTGTTAGGACACCTTTCATTTTCCGCCATGGCCAGTCGTGAAGGCAGCGAGGACATCTCCTGTTGTTCTCGAGTCGCTCTCCCTTTCCTCTGTCATCCCCTCGAGAGCTGCCATCAAAAACATGGTCGCCCCCCTTCGGAAGCGAGAGAGCTCCCCCCCCGTACACTCACCCCCCGTAGAAAAGATAAGGTATCCCCTTGCTCATATACCTGTGGACACAAAGAGCTCAAATGTAGTCATTGAGCTTCAGCATATATGCAACCAACCGATCTGAAAAGAACAACCAATAAAAGAATTGTGTGCACTTCCATTCTGTATTGACTCTAAAATATCTCCATTATTTGTTCCTCCAAACATGCTGCACTCCAGTATGCCAGAATAATATGCTACACCACTGTCTCAGCACAAGCACCTTTCTGATCAATAAGAGTGCCAATTTGTTCGCCCATTTACATCAAGTTTAATGTGTCCATTATTGTCTCCAGCTGATAACGAGAGAAGGTGACTCTGAAAATCTTTGGAAAAGAGTTGAACCGAGAGTTATGCTTCACTTGCACTCAAGTGCACAATCTTAATACCTGAAGTCTCCATAATGATGTAGTAGTTAAGGCATCCTTGAGAGAAACCACATTAGGACACCAGGCTGGGTGGCACTCAAATCTTAGACTTACTGCAGTTTGTGCCCAGTTCTCTCATACAAAGAGAGAGAAACAACATTCTGTCATGCTCTATACTCAAAGAAAGGTGCAGATGCCAATGCTAACGTTTCGAATTGTTTCAAATAGCGGAGAGGGAAATTAACCGCATTCCACTGCTTAAGCTTGCTCTAATCCTCCTCAGCAATCACACCCAAAACTCTGTCACATAATGGCATGAGGTTTCTACATTTGGGAGCTCGTTGCACATCTCCTTGAAAAGTGAGCTGCAGGATGTGTACCAATCATTCTGTTTGCAAATTGACATGACAATAGTCCAAGTCACCACATTTTTTCTTCAAGTCCCCTGAATATTTTCATTGCATCATCAACACTGCCACACTTGCCATACATAGAGATAAGTGCATTTGCAACCAATACATCATTTCCAAGCAGAAGTTTTGTAGACATGAGTGCAATCTCCTTTCATCCAATTGATTAACTCTTCAAGTACCTGCAATCAAACAAATTTCCCTGCCAAATACAAACATATTAGTGCATAAAAACCAACCATTTTGTGGGCTAACATACTCCCCTCTTCTTATTTGCGAAGTCGTCCCCGAAGAGCGATATGCTACCTGCACTCCAGTTCCAACATGTGATCATCACTCAATCAAATACAAATCTTTACCTTACATGACCATACTCTTCTTCCTCAATGTAGCACCTGAAATCATACTCATACAATCATTTGTCAGTACCAAAATCCAATCATTTCACTTACCATTTCGTCCATCTTGATGTATCTTCATCGCCATGTCCACCTGTCTGCAAACTTCATCAAAACATTAGAATCTTTTTTCATCAAATACCACATCTACTACCAAAATGAGAAACATCCATATCAATCATCCATATCACACATGTATACTCAACACACGCATCACGATCTCGCATCACACATGCATTCTCGTCACGAACAACATACATACATGCAAGCAGAAGACATGTCCACATTCCCTCTCGTCACTCTTCTAGACTGTTCGTTCAACACATCACAAATCTTTGTTCCACATGCATACTCAACACACTTTCCACACACACCATCAAAAACCATTTCCGAGTTCCGTTTCGATACTTTTCCCGGTTTCACGATCGTTTTGCTGATTTCTTTGTCTCATTTCTAACCGAGTTCTCTTGCCAGTTTCCCGTTTCCTTCCCACCTAGGGTTTTCTATTCCCACTTACCTTTTCATCTACTCTGTGCTCTTTTGTTCATCAATCAGATCCTATGCTTGGTCGCCATTACCACTCCTAAATTGATGGACACACGACAAAGACCACTCAAGCCTAACACGAGCTCACTCTAACAAGATCACTCATCGTCGACGCGATTCCGAACTTCACAAGTCATTGCACCACCTAGGAGCCAAACTGAACACTTCCGGAAGGTTTGCAGACAAACAATGCAACTAGCACGATTGGATTCCTCAAGTCCAAGCTTTCCATAGACACCTCACAACCAAAACCCTAGCCGAGCTTAAGCTTCAATTTGACATGTTTCATTGGGGGCCCACACATAACCCAAATCCCCACAACACAAACACAGATATTCCCATCCGAGCATCATGCTCTCTCACCTCTCTTATGTCCCCCCTCGAGCGAGGAATTCTTCTCATTCATTTTTTCCACATTTTTTTTTTCTCTCTTTTTTCATCATTTTTTTCATATTTACTCACACTTGCCGGCCTACGCCGAAGCTGGATGCGACTCGTGGACTCGACCACCCGATCGATTTTGTTCCACCCATCTACCAACCCAACGAAGCGCACGACACACAGACAGCTAGCCCTATGTGAAACCGACGTCGGTTCGTGGCTTTGACCACCCGGCCAAAGTGGGTCCACCCACCTATCGGCCCACATAGGCGCGTAGCCACATGCACACATACACAAACATATAGTTTTTTCATTCATTTTTTTTTTATTCCTGCATCTCGAGAATTAGGAGACAAAAGAAAGGATCTTTTCCCAACCCAACCATTCACAACACGCACACATATATCCCCCCATGGACATCCCGATGAGACATATCTCCTCTTTGCTACCACTCAAGCCAAAATCCAGCCACTAATGCCATGGTCAACCCGTCCTCGCAAAACCCGCACATACTAACCACTTTGTCGACCTGAAACCTCAAAAAGTGTCACTTTAGTTCCTAAGTGTACAACACACTTGGTCCACCCGTCCTCACATCTCAGACTCGTAATCCGCAAAGCAAACCCTAGTCAGACTTAAACCGTCCTAACCGGCATCCATCGCCTCGTCTATTTCCTTTCATCTCCAACCTCTGCCTCGTAGAGCTTCTACCTGACCCGACAAATGACCTGAAAAATTACCATTGCTCGTTGTGCTCCTCAATGATTCAAGCCTCGCCGCTAAGTCCCTTAATCCTTGTTTGTTGTGCTCAATATCACTCTGATATTGGAACAGGTCACAATCGATGCCTCGGAACCGATTCCATATTTGCTCCATCTCTTTATCCTTTCTCACCCTTTTTGCAGATCCGAGGGGAATATCCTCCCTCTTCTCAACTCGAACGGTCAACTTCTCGACCTCCTCTCTAATCGATCTTTCCTCCC
Organism: Ceratopteris richardii; assembly: GCA_020310875.1. Taxonomy (NCBI): domain Eukaryota; kingdom Viridiplantae; phylum Streptophyta; class Polypodiopsida; order Polypodiales; family Pteridaceae; genus Ceratopteris; species Ceratopteris richardii. The sequence goes on from CM035434.1 coordinate 75,381,240, forward strand.
AAATCCTACTCATATTTTCTTCATCTAGGTCATCTACCTTCTTCGACAATTCATTCTTCGTCCTTTCCAACTCTGTTCCGAACGCATCCAACCTATCCAACACCGCTTTCAGCTCTTCCTCCGTTTTCCTCGCTCTCGGATCCTCCACCTGTCCTCGCGTCTCGTCATCTTTCCGATTCATCCACCTACCGAGCTTGCTACTCAGCTTTGCATTCTCTTTTTCTACCCGTCTCACTTTCTCATGGCTCTCTGCTTGGGCACTTTTCATTCTTTCTAACTCGAGGTGGAACTCGTCACATACCTTACCCGCTTGATCAGTGTATCGATTGAGCCACACACGTGCTCGCATAGTCTCTTTTTCCCGCAGTCTGCACATGTGGGGACAAAATCCAACGGGGTGCATACACGAGGGCAATATTTGGCTATATGCCCAATCTGTTCGCAACACCAGCATCTCACATAATTTGATATCGGGCCAAATCGCCACCCTTGGTTCACATGATGTCTCATGGTCGGATGAGAATCTATCCATCTCCTATTTTGTCCAAAATTCGGTTGCCTCATGTTGGTCTTCTCAAAACCACAGGCTTGCCTTTGTTGAGCCATTTCTCTAATGAAGATCAAAGCAGATTTGGGATCGACTTGGCTGTGCCACACGATTGGGGCACCAAGCGAACTCGTAGCACTCTCTATGAGATGTGCTAAGCCAATTCCCGGCAGACGCGAATAAGCTTCTAATGCCGCAGGAAAAAGTGGTTATACGAGACTTTATTTTGTTCAAATCCCTCGGAATCGGTCCACTTGGATTACCTAGAGCCCACAACTATCTCGCAATGGATTCTTCCTATGTCTATGCACTAGCTCATATGCACCAAAATGATTAGCTCCTAAGCCCAAGGAAAAGATGCATACACACATTTATATTTTGCTCAAACTTCCCAAAATCAATTTACTTGCCTTACTAGTGATGCACCCAACAGAAAGCTGGCTTCAATTCCACACAATATTGGGTCCTTTCCATAGTCAGGACCAAATGACCAAGACTCATGATTGGTTGTTCCCTTTTCAGAATGACCACGAGAAATGGCAACAAAGCACCAATGCCCATTCAAAGCGCAAAAAGTTGTTGCATTGCATTCCTAGCATAGTCACCAATGTTAGGACCACTAAATAGTTGCCCAATCAAACCCAGATTCAATGCCATTGGAATGCTCATTCTCAGGTGATCCCATGTGGACAAGTTACCCCCCCGTCCAAGTTGGTTTGATACAGTCTGCCAAACTTGCTCCAGTTTTATCTCCTTCAAATTTTTTTCTGAGTATGTTATAACAAACATGCAGAAGATCTTTTGACAAGATGAAGTGATGGAGTTGTACAAATGCCGCGACCTCAACAACTGCTCCCTCGATCGCAGCAAAAAAATTAATTTATCTCATGATGTTGAAGTCGCCCGATCTCGTACACTCCTTTTTCCATGGTCCACAACAGTTTTTGAAGATTATTTTTTGAAGCAATTAAGGGGCACTGTGGTGTTGTTTTGCTGTAAACACTCAGAACAATTTTGATTAGCAGCATTAGACATAAGTTTCCCTCTGCTCGCTTTAGATCCTTACTACTCTCTTCTCACACTCTCAATAAACAAAGAACCAAAAGAACTGCTCACAATGTTTGGCAACGTACAAACTCAAAGAGGATTGGAAAGTATACATTGGTCTCTACTAGTGCAAACAACAAATATCAAAAGTTTTCATGCTGAAGCTAGCACAACCTTTGAACATAACCTGTGAAGTCTTGGCAATGGATTAGAAATTAACTTGCAACGCTGAGAGGTACAAGTGAATAGCACAGTTGTCAAAATATATTCCCAGTGATTCTAGTTGGGTTAGAGGACACAACCCCTATTGATCTTCCACTTCCAATCCCCTGTGCTCAACTCAACTCGCGGGTTTTGAACACAGTCCTAATTCCATGGGCTTCAATCCATGACACAATGAAGTCAAAAATAAACTGTCATACTACACCAACATGTCAAAAGCCCCTGCTTGCTTTGGCTCTAAAACATATTTTGCTGTAGAAGCTCCCAATCATCAAATTAGCAGCCGAGGGCAGCCAGATGAATCACATCCTCTTTTTGAATGAACCCCCCCTTCAGTCCTGCTGCCATTGTCATTCGTTCACATGCATTGGCTCTCGGAGAATTCCCCTTTGATGGAAGCCTTCTCCTCCTTGTGCACACCAAGGAATTTTTCCTCAGCCCAACACCAATGAAATGATTAGCACAATACTCCTGCATAGAACAAAAACGAACAAACCCCCCCCCCCCGAAAGATAGCAGCAGATGTTTTCTTTTCCCCCTTTAAGAATGAGCACCAACCAAGAGCAACAATCTTTGGACAAGAACCAAGAAGAAGACCTCTCTTTTCCCACTACCACATATATCGTCTTCCATCCTCCCCCTCTACACTCAGCAAGATGTTTCCCTCTCAGTCAAAGTAGCTTCCGTTCCTTCTGCATACCTTAAGGTTGTTGCATTCATGGACAAAGTGCTGTAATAAATGGACACCCCGGATTACATCTCCATGAGTCAGGGTCTGAAAATCTTCTTTGTTAGCAAAGAGGCTATATCATGGAGTAACAACGCATGGTAGTCCCATAGCAAAAGAAATTTTGACCATCGAATTCTGTTTAACGGAGGACCACTTCAACTGAAATTACCACCTGAAAATGAATGTATCGAAGTTCTCGTTGAGAACCCGAATTTGTTTCAAATCGCAGCGCGACAATGTTGAGCTCGAATCAAAAGAATACTAATCGCAATGCTCAACAGCAGAACTTATAGCTTCAGCTCTGCCACTATCCTATCATACAGTCGATGAGGAAGTAGAAGCTGTTGAAAGAGAATAGAAGAGCCCTCTATTAATCATGTACCTACAGTCAATCAACAAACAAGTACCGCATCCATGCATTTTTAAGAAGGGGAGGGGATGCCGGTCAAGAATGAGCTGCACCGAAACCTTATTTTTTTTTTCTAGTGAAGGATTGTCATCCGGAACCGAGTTCACTGCCTTCACTCAATGGACTCAGACTCGATAGACATAAGAGCACGCACAAACGCACAAGTTTTGTTTCCTTTACAGGTATGAAGCCTTCAATCAAGTTAAGCTTTATGTCAAAAACTAAGAAACCTTACCATCATCGTCAGGAACTTGGACATGCAGAATGAGAAGCTCGAAATTTGATCCAAGATGAGGATGCATAAGTTTCTCAAGAACCCAATGAAACGCGCCCAAGCTGCTGATGGACGGGCAGGGATATCCTTTGATGGAAGACTGGTTGACAGCCAAGAGAATGCGAGTGGGCGCATTGGAACCGCCATTTTCATTGCCTCCTGCGTTAGGACACCTTTCATTTTCCGCCATGGCCAGTCGTGAAGGCAACGAGGACATCTCCTACTGTTCTCGAGTCGCTCTCCCTTTCCTCTGTCATCCCCTCGAGAGCTGCCATCAAAAACATAGTCGCCCCCCTTTGGAAGCGAGAGAGCTCCCCCCCGTACACTCACCCCCCGTAGAAAAGATAAGGTATCCCCTTGCTCATATACCTGTGGACACAAAGAGCTCAAATGTAGTCATTGAGCTTCAGCATATATGCAACCAACCGATCTGAAAAGAACAACCAATAAAAGAATTGTGTGCACTTCCATTCTGTATTGACTCTAAAATATCTCCATTATTTGTTCCTCCAAACATGCTGCACTCCAGTATGCCAGAATAATATGCTACACCACTGTCTCAGCACAAGCACCTTTCTGATCAATAAGAGTGCCAATTTGTTCGCCCATTTACATCAAGTTTAATGTGTCCATTATTGTCTCCAGCTGATAACGAGAGAAGGTGACTCTGAAAATCTTTGGAAAAGAGTTGAACCGAGAGTTATGCTTCACTTGCACTCAAGTGCACAATCTTAATACCTGAAGTCTCCATAATGATGTAGTAGTTAAGGCATCCTTGAGAGAAACCACATCAGGACACCAGGCTGGGTGGCACTCAAAGCTTAGACTTACTGCAGTTTGTGCCCAGTTCTCTCATACAAAGAGAGAGAAACAACATTCTGTCATGCTCTATACTCAAAGAAAGGTGCAGATGCCAATGCTAACGTTTCGAATTGTTTCAAATCGCGGAGAGGGAAATTAACCGCATTCCACTGCTTAAGCTTGCTCTAATCCTCCTCAGCAATCACACACAAAACTATGTCACATAATGGCATGAGGTTTCTACATTTGGGAGCTTGTTGCACATCTCCTTGAAAAGTGAGCTGCAGGATGTGTACCAATCATTCTGTTTGCAAATTGACATGACAATAGTCCAAGTCACCACATTTTTTCTTCAAGTCCCCTGAATATTTTCATTGCATCATCAACACTGCCACACTTGCCATACATAGAGATAAGTGCATTTGCAACCAATACATCATTTCCAAGCAGAAGTTTTGTAGACATGAGTGCAATCTCCTTTCATCCAATTGATTAACTCTTCAAGTACCTGCAATCAAACAAATTTCCCTGCCAAATACAAACATATTAGTGCATAAAAACCAACCATTTTGTGGGCTAACAGCTATGGTTGTGTCTAGTCCCTGTGATGACAATGAGCCTCTTTCATTTGATGAAACACAAAATTGAGAAAATTGGATGCCTGGTGTGCAATCTGAATATGATGTTATAATGAAGAATGGTACCTAGTCTTTATGTGACTTGGCTCCTAGCAAGAAGTCCATTGGCACTAAGTCGGTTTACAAGCTTAAGTGTAAGCGTGATGGAAGAGTTGATAGGTATAAGGCTAGGCTTGTTGCAAAGGGTTATGCATAGGAAAGAGGCATTGATTTTGATGAGACCTTTGCACCTACATGCCGTATGACTACTACTCATAGCATTTGTGCACTTGCAACCCATCATGGTTGGAATGTACATTAGTTGGACATTAAAATAGCCTTTTTGAATGGTGACTTGCATGAAGAAGTGTATGTTTTTCAGCCCTATATCTTTGTGCAGAAAGGGCATGAAAACCAGGTTTGCAAGTTAAAGAAGGCATTATATTGTTTAAAGCAAGCACCATGTGCTTGGTATGAAAAGATACATGCCTATCTGATTGCACATGCTTTTGAGAATAGTCCAAGTGAAAGCACCTTATATGTTAAGCGTGCTAATGATGTGCTTCTGATCATTGTTGTCTATGTTGATGACATGTTGCTCACTCGTCCTATTGAGAAACATATTGTTGATTTTAAGGCTGATTTGCATGCCTCATTTGAGATGTCTGATTTGGGGCATTTGCATCATTATTTGGGCATTCAGTTTATGCAAGTTGATGGTGGAATGGCTTTGTGCCAAATGAAATATATTGACACATTGTTGCACCATTTTGGCCTTGCACAATGTAAGCCTATTGCCACTCCTATGGAGACAGGTTTACAATTGAGTCTTCATGATGTTGGAGATGCATTTGATGTTGTCCTCTATCAGCAGGCTGTTGGATGCTTCATTTACTTGTGCATTACTGAGCCAGCTATTCAGTTTGTTCTCTCAAAGATGAGTAGGTTTATGCACTGCCCAGGTTTCAAGCATTGCCAGGTGATTAAGTGCATCTTTCGCTACTTGAGTGGTACCCAGCTACTTGGATTGTTTTATCCCAAGGGGGGATCACTACCGCCAGATTTGCATGCTTTTTCTAACAGTGACTAGGCAAGTTGCTATGACACTCGTGTGTCCACTAGTGGCTTTTGCTTCATGCTTAGTAGCTCATGTATGTCTTGGTTGAGCAAGAAGTAGCCTACTATGGCCACTTCCAATCGTGAGGTTGCGTATAGGGAAGCTCTCACAACGACTGTTGAGTGTGTCTGGATCAGATGCCTTAAGACTGATTTGGGTGTTGTTCAGTCTTCTTCCACCACCATCTTAATGTTTTAGCTCTTACTTCAGTTGAGAATGAACCAGCTAGTGTTCAAGATGCACTACAAAGTGATATGATTATCACAAGTCCCAGGATTGGATTCAAGTACAGAGATAAGTGTATCTACATGACAAAACACAAATACATTGAGAAATTATTGGAAAGGTTTGGGATGATAGATTCCAAGCATATACACAAACCTATGGATGTCAATGTCTTATTACAATCGGTACCATGTTCAAAATTATTTGGTGCTACATTATATAGTCAAGCAGTAGGTTGCTTGATATATTTATGTAATACATCACCAGACATTCAGTTTGCAGTTTCTCAAGCATCTAGATTGATACATAGTCAACTAAAGATCTAGTGGAAATCAGTTAAGAGATATTTGCAGATATTAGAAGTTTTGTAGGTTATTAAACCTTGTACCATTATGACATTGAAGGGGGAATTATTGGAAACAATGTCCTATAGTACATGACACATGGTCCAAAAGAGGTCTACAACAGCATATGATTTGTCTTCTATGGAATTTTGTACAACAAAAGTGGCTTGGGTGTTTTGGACTAGAAGAATTGAGAGGATCACTAGTACATATTTGTTATTCAAGAAAAGGCACGTGGTATGTTGGCTAATGCACCTACCCCTCAACGTGAGGATCTGGGTTCGAACCCTAGAGCAGCAGCACGATGACAAAATTGTTTTTTAGATAAAGCAATGATTGAACAAATTGAAAGTGGATGGAGTCGAATATTCACGATCGTAGCTTTATTTTTCCTAAAGGATTTTCACATATGATAGCGTATGAGTTTAGCTTTATCAATAGCTTTTGATGGTGCTTTTCAATGGATACACAAAACTATATAAGAACATGCAAGACGCATTATGTGAGCATCACTCAATCACACAAACTCTAGCAAGAGTGCTTGCAACTTGGAGGTGATCAATCTTCTCAAGCTACTCAAGGAGAACTTGGAGGAGATCTTGGAGGCCAACTTGGAGGAGGAGTTCTCAACTTGGAGGAGGAGTTGTCACACTCCTAGATGATTTGTGATCTACATCTTGGTAATTATTTTGAGGAGATTTTGATAGCTTACCATCAACATCCATTGTTGATTTATTGTGAGTAGCAATTCTATTTCCGTTCTTACTTGCTAGGTCACTTGTTTCTGATTTAGGTTGATCAGAATTCAGGTTTGCTGTAAAACAGTTCTAAATTGTTCGTATTCTCCATATTTTCACACACACACACACACACTCTTCATACCTCTTAGGCACACAATCTCTTGTATCTAGTTCCTATTTCTGCCTAGATATAGATATTGTTAGTTTGTATCATATACACACATTGTAATTTGACATTCATATAGAAGTTATTGTAGGCAAGCCTCATAGCTTACCGTTACACTTGAAATATCATCTATTCTCTCTCTATCTCTCACTCATCTATTTTTGAGTCTTAAGGTGTGTATGTTAAGGTTCATTTGTTGGTAGATCCTATAAACATGTGAGATATTGTTATTGGGGCACATACCACTTCCAACACATGGTATTCAAATATTAGAATAGCAACACTACTTGTGCACATTCCTAATATTGAAGATATATCTCCTTCTGCTTACCAATCCTATGGTCTAATTCCATAAGGATTATGTCTAGGGATCCTAATACTATTGAAGTTTCCTTATCTATACTACTATGATGGTCCGAAGTCCATCAAATACATGCATACAAGCATGTAGACACCTTAGTGATGTTTGCAGAAAAGGCATGTTACCATGCCATAACATTCTTACCTAAAAGTAAGTGCTTATATAACCCATGAGGTGGGAAAAATTTTGACAACATTTCCCCAAGGAAATGGAGTCCCAAAAAATAGCAATCATAAACTCAAGCATAAGGCCTTGCCGGCCAATGGCACACAGGCCATCCAATATAGCATAGGGTTTAGCAAGCCCATGGCATGCATGCCATATACTCATACATGGACTCCATAACCTGCAAAAACATAAAAAGAAATGCTAGCAACAATGTCTCTGTTGCATAACCATGTAGTTCCTACAACCATCTTTCCTACAAACAATAAAAAAGTGTACTCCTAACAAGTTGCTCCAAACTTTTAGAGTTAGAAAGATGATCAACTTTGATGTATGCATTTCAATCCATGCATGTGCATACAAAACATGCCATAATGTAAAATAAAATGTGTGAAATATAAAGCATACATCCCTCAATGGTTTGATATGGGAATTGCATGCATCCAATCCTTTCTGACAAGCTTCGAGACCTTTGCGCCTTCCTCTTTAGATCCTAACATAAACTCTGAAGTGTCTGAAAACATCGGATCACTTCCCAAAACATAAAGCATGGTCAAATGATTACCAAGAGAGTGGAAATTTACATGTGCAAGTGCCTTGAAGTGAAATTACTTCAATTGCCTTCTTGGTTTTTAAGATATGGCTCTCGAAAGGTAGTTGCTGAAAAGTGTTCACACTTTGCAGACCTATATAGACATACAAAAAGTACACAATTTCCAAAAAAAAATTGATACATTAAATTAGATCTTATTCTCTTCAAAATGAGCCATAATACATCCAATTTGGAGTTTTCTAGCTCAAGATATGACCTCTCCAAGCATGACATGCCAAACTAGTGGATTGGTGGAGGGGCTGGAAAAAGTGTGAAAATGTAATCTTTGGAGTGCCCAAAAGCATTGTTCCATCAAGCAAATGCTGAAATTCTCTCCATACTATTAGAGAGAAATATATGAAGATGCTTGGGCCTATTTTCACCTTACCAAAACCTCCCTTGATGCATGCTAATTTTCTCCCCAAAAGAGGTCTAAATCAAGATTTTTACTTTCTTGCAAAAACTTAAATGGGAGATTTCAGCAAGATTCTAATCCACTCCTAATGTGGATTTTTCTTGGATTTTCTCATTCTCTATGGTAATACATACACCATATTGTTGGAGTTTATTAACCTCCAAAGTATAGCTAGAAGTAGGTGGAACCCCCTAGGAACAAGTTGACCTTCTCACAAACTTCTTTACAAAAAACCACTCATGCTTGTAGAGCTTAGTTTTCTCTAGTCACTATGATTTTTCTAAAAACATTTTAACCATATATACCAGACTTCAAGCTCTTTCTAATGAGCTAAAAAAAACTCAATTTGGATAAATACGCAAGGCGATATGACCTCTGCAAGTTTGGGGTTTAATGGAGACCTTCAGCAAAGGTGAACCCGAGAACATACACTACTTGCAGAGAATATTGCTCTCATGTCACAAATCCAATGACTATAAAATTAGCACTATGAAAGTAGACACTAGGAGATTTAAAATGAGCCATTAAACATGTAATTTGGATGTATAGTGAGGGAACTACAAGCTCAGCAATCTCTGAAACAAAACTACAGCAGTGTAGAGATACATATATGACTCTCTTGGATGTCCAACAAGATCATGACTTCTCCCCTCTTATTACAGCATGGGGAACTAATCTAAAACCTTCTTAATACATCTAAATTTGTGGTAGAGACTTGGGTGGATGTATTACATGACTCAAGTTCTTAAATAAGCAAAGTATTGATGGACTTTGAGAACTAGCCACTTCAACCTTCCACTAGGACACCACTACAGCTCCTTTGTGACTCACTGATTCGATTCACCATGTTCTAAAACTCACCTGGTATTTTGATTATTGTTTATGAATAATATGAGCCTTTTTGAAGTATTTGAAGACTTTCCAAAGGTATTTACATAATTTGGAACTTGTGCCATACATAAAACAAATGTTCTCAACATTCTCCCCCTCAAGTTGCAAAGGGTATTTCCTTCATGCCAAGAATATAGTTGAATCTTTTGAAGCTTTGCTCCATCCAAAGATTTGGTGAAGATATTTGCAACTTGATTCTTTGTTCCCACAAAAGAAACTTGCACTTCATTGTTTATGGCCTTCTCTTGAACATAATGATAGTGTACCTCTATATGCTTTGTTCTAGCATGAAAAATAGAATTTGAGGTCATATGAATGCTACTCAAGTTATCCCCATATATCAATGGTACATCAACCTGGACATTCAAGTCATGAAAAAACTTTTTAAACCACATAACTTCAGTAGCAGCCAATGCTAAACCTCTATACTTGACCTCTATAGAAGATAAAGCAACTGTAGGTTGTTTCTTTGAGCTCCATGTTAATGTCTTGTTTCTTGCTATTACCACATATCCACTTGTGGATCTTCTATCATCTTTGCATCCAGCCCAATCTGCATCACAAAACACTTTAAGAGTTAGAACAACATCATTACTATAAAATAAGCCTTCATTCATGGTACCTTTCAAATACCTAAGAACTCTTTTCGCTGCATGCATATGAGGTACTCTAGGTTCATGCATAAATTGTGACAATACTCCCACTACGTAGCATATATCAGGTCTAGTTTGTGTTGCATAAATCAAAGATCCTACCATGGATCTATACGCATTCATATCATGCAACTCATTACCTTCCTTTGCACTCAACTTTACATTACATTCCATTGGAGTAGAAACAAATTAACATTCCTGCATACCAAACCTTTTCAGCATATCACAAATATAATTTCTTTGTATCAACCATATACCTTCATCGTTGTACACAATCTCAATCCCAAGAAAGTGTTTAAGCAAACCAAGATCTGAAATTTTAAATTCCTTTAACAAATTACCTTTAATCTCTTCAATTTCTTTTGCATCATTCCCTGTAATCAACAAGTCATCCACATAAATGCATACATAGACACACATGTCATCTACATGTTTTACGTAAAGTGAAGGATCAACATGACTCATTGTGTATCCTTGTAGCATAAGATACTTTACCAACCTTGCATTACATGCTCTTGGTGTCTATTTAAGACCATACAATGCCTTCTTTAAGCTACATACATGATTAAGACATTTTGCATCCACATAACCATCTCGTTGTGACATATACACTTCTTCACTTAACTCACCATTAAGAAAGACATTCTTTATTTCTAGTTGATATATATTCCATCTTTTACTTGTAGGTAAAGCCAACAAAGTTCTCACTCTTGCCATGTTTGCTATTGGACTAAATGTTTTCTCATATTCCAATCCTTGAGTTTGAGCATATCCTTTTGCTACAAGTCTAGCCTTATATCTTGACACACTACCATCACTATTTCCTTTAACCTTAAAAACCCACTTGCAACCAATTACCTTTTGTTTTGGTGTCTTTGGAACTAAATTCCAAGTCTTGTTATCTTGTAGTGCTTCCATTTCTTCTATCATTGCTTTCTCCCATTTTTCATCTCCTTTTGCCTCATCACAACATGTGGGTTCATTTTCCTACTCAACTAAAAGCATAATGCATATTCATAAAAGATTCATAAGTATACCTTTGAGGTTGCTTACTCCCTCGTGAAGTTCTTCTTACCTCCAATGTAGGTGCATTTGCTTTTTTATTAGGAACCTTTGATTATTATCCATACTCATATAAACTACCAATTTCTTCTCCTTCATCATTAACTTCAATAAGTTTGAGTTTACCTTTACTTTTAACACTTGGAGATGACTCTTGACTTGATCTTCCATTGAAAGGTAGCTCTCTTTCTTCATCCAAACCACTCTTCTCATCACTTAAAAACTTCTTGTGGGCTGAGGTAAGCACTCATCTCCTTCACCTGTATCTTCTTCGTCTCCATTTATGACCTGCAAACTTTTCTTATCTACATACCATGAAAGTGATTCATAAAAGTTTACATCTCTTGAAATAACCACCTTATTGGAATGAGGATTATGGCATATATATCCTCTTTGAGTATCTGTATGACCAATAAATATACACTTTTTGGATTTCACATCAAGTTTTGATCTCACTTCACTATGTACATGTACATAACATACACAACCAAATACTTTCAAATGACTTACACTTGGTTTCCTTCCATGCCATACCTCAACCTGCATGTAACTTCTCTTTTGATACCTTCATTATACAGAAAATCAGTAAAATCTTGAGAGAAATACTCTCCCCCTCCATCAGATCTTAGCTTCTTAACATATCTTCACGTTTGCTTCTCGACAAATTATTTTAAATTTTTGAAACAATCAAAGACTTCATTTTTATGTTTAATGAAATACACAAATGTCATTCTACTATGATCATCAATGAATGATGCATAGTACTTATTACTAGCCAAGGATGCCTCTTTAGTAGGATTTGAAAGGTTGTGTACTCTGCTTACCCATTTGACATGCTTGACAAAGATGCACCATATGTTGCTTAGTAAGATCAAGTAATACTTCAACAATCCTCTTCTTTGATAGCTCCTTTAACCTCTGTTCATTCATGTGGCCAATCCTTTTGTGCCATAGATCAAGTTGTGCTATTCGATGCATACCATACCGTGAGAGAAATAGTTTGTATGATTTGAGTTTACCTTGAATCTAAACAATCTACCTTGTGTTTTACCTCTAGGAATTAACCTCCTTTGCTTTGGATCCTTAATGAAGCAACCTGCATGATTAAATCTTATTTGCAAACCTTTTTCTACCATTTGATCAACTGGCATCAAATTCTTAGTGATCGTTGGCACATAAAGTACATCCTTCAAGCAATTTGTCTTGCTCTTATCCTGCATTAACAACATCTCCAACATGCATAATCTTATGTGTTGTATCATCTCTTCTTTCAACATCACCTTTACATGAAGGATTATGCATATTTGAAAAACATGAAGCATCATGTGACATATGGTTAGAGCAACCACTATCTACATACCATACATCACTATTGCAATTCATCTTAGTTTCTACATTCATCATAAGACGAGAATCATAAATCATCACTTTTACCTTCAACTACATAATTGCCTTGTTGTTTACCTCTTCTTGAATAGCCTCCTCTTCGATTACCACCTTGATTATTCTCATTTTGAAAGCAATCTTTGGCATAGTTTCCATACCTTCCACATACATAGCAATTGTTTTTATCTTCACTCTTTTGTCTTTGATTGTGTAGTAGCCTCTCATACCTCTAGTGTTTGATCTTCCTCTTCCTCTTGTGTTGAAGGAGCCACTTGAAGCCCCTTGATCATTGCTCCTTCTTTGTCGATCTCTATTTCAACCTCTTCTACCTTTGCTTCCTCCTCTTGATCCTACATAAAGAGCTTGTCCTTGAGATCCTTTTTTATTTGAAGTAGATCCATTTAGATTCATATCCTCTGTGACCATGAGAGCAACAAGCTAATCAAAGTCTGGTAATTCTCCTCTAACATAAACTGAAGTAATGAATGGTTTCCATCTCTCATTGTCCTTGAGTCCATTGAGAGTATGTGCAACCAAGTCATTGTCCTCCACATGAGCTTGAATTGATGCTAGTTGATCTCCAATCTCTTTAACCTTCAACAAGTAATCATTGAACAATGTACTTGTATCTTTCTTTATGTTGTTCAACTCATTGTTAAGTTGAATCTTTGTTGCTCTTGTACTTGTAGCATAAAACCTTTCCAATGCAAGCCAAACATCCCTACTTTGTGTCTAGATCTTGTATGTGTCCTACCATTGAATCTTGAATATTTTGTGATAAAATGAATATAATCCTTTTGTCCCTTTCATTCCAAAGTCTAAACTCCCTCAGTTGTTGCTGATTTGGATCCTCTGGTAATATATCTTTGATATTTGTTCCATCAATCAAACCATACAAGCCTCTACCTTGCACGTATGTTGTGATTCTAAATCACCATGCTTGATAGTTGTTCTTATCAAGCTTCTCTATTTGTGCATGTTGATCGCCCATTGTGTAAATACTAAAATTCCTCCTTTAACCCTCCTTTTGGATATGTGTGATAAGAAGAAGTATGAGATTTACCTTTTTAATGAAGTTTATGCACATTTCTTTGCTTGGGTGTTGCTTGAGATGCTTCCTTGCTATCTCCTTCTACCTTTGTATAGTGTCGATGATGAACATCTGCTCCAATAGCTTCAAATTCTTCATCAAGGTATTATAACCTTCTCCAAGCTTCAATTCCTTGCTCTAATACCAATGTTGGAGTTTATTGACCTCCAAAGTATAGCTAGAAGTAGGTGGAACCCCCTGTGAACAAGTTGACCTTCTCACAAACTTCTTTGCAAAAAACCAATCATACTTGTAGAGCTTACTTTTCTCTATTCACTTAGAAATTTTAAAACTCTTAACCACATATACTAGACATCAAGGCTTTCCAATGAGCTAAAGAACACTCAAGTTAGATAATAACACAAGGAGATATGACCTCTGTAAGTTTGAGGTTTAATGGAGACCTTCAACAAAGGTGAACCCGAGAACATACACTACTTGCAGAGAATACCGCTCTCAGCTCACAAATCCAATGATTATGAAACTTAACCATATGAAATTAGACACTAAGAGATTTCAAATGAGCCATCAAAAATGTAATTTGGATGTATAATGAGGGAGCTACAAGCTCAGCAATCTCTGCATACAAAACTACAACAGTGTAGAGATACACGTATGACTCTCTTGGACTTCCAACAAGATCAAGACTTCTCCACTCTTACTATAGGATGGGAAACTAATCTTAAACCTTCCTAATACATGTAAATTTGCAGTAGACACTTGCGTAGAGGTATTACATGACTCAAGTGCTCAAATAAGCAAAGTATTGATGGACTTTGAGAACTAGCCACATCGATCTTCCACTAGGACACCACTGTAGCTCCTTTGTGACTCACTGATTTGACTCACCATGTTCTAGAACTCACATGGTATTCTGGCTATCTTTTATGAATAATACGAGCCTTCTTGAAGTATTTGAAGAGTTCCCAAAGGTATTTACATAATTTGGAACTTGTACCATACATAAAACAAATGTTCTCAACACATACTTCATGTATGTATGCACTAATCCATGGAAGCCTCTTAAGTAGTCTCTTTTCTTACTCCCAAAAGTGGAGTTTTGCTAAAATTAGCACCTGCCTTTGAGGAAGTAAAATTCCTTCTTAACTTATTATTTTGATGAATCTAATGATCCCATTATGAAGCCCATATTCCATAATCTAAGTATATATACTTTTTTCCATCCATACATAGCTCCTTTTCCCTCTTCCCAAATGGGATTTTCTTAGATTCAAGTGCTAAAATTATTTCTCAAATAGTGATGGAAGGGGATTTTGTGGAGCTTCAAACTCCCATCTTACTGAGCCAATCTTTGAATTTCTTGATTGTATATGAAATTCCATACACTATAATATATGTGTGCATGATTTTTCCTACCAAACTAAGAAAAATTCTGTTTCATTTTGCTTTCCCAAAATGGTTACTTATCATAATAGCCCTTGAAATTTATATAAAAACCATGAAAGTCGGCTATTTTAGAGGTACCTACAACTTATCCTTTCTTGTATTTTGAGGGAATTCTTGAATCAGGATGAGAATACATACCTCATACTCCCCAATTTCCTCAAAGTGCTTGATGCTCAAACCCTTTCTTGCCCTTCTCAAAGAGTTGGATGTTTATCTTTTAAGTTCTGAAAATAACAAAAGTTTTCATACCTGAGCTTGATGCGGTATCTCCCCTTATCTTCTTCATTTTTGGAGTACACCCATTTGGCCTCCTCAGCTACATGTTTCTGCCCTTCATCCCTCATGCATGAGATAGTGTGTTGTCATAGAGATATTCATCTCTACTCTCATGTCTTGACCAAACTCTCTCCTTGTAGCATCGCTCGACAGTTGATAGCTCCTTTTTAGCCATGGTGAAGGCCTATCCAGAAGACAGTGAAGAGTACAAATACGTAATTGACAAGGCCAAGAAGAAGCTTCCTGATTTGTTCGAAAGAAGGCCGTTTACCAGATGCTATAAAGGGTGCTAACCACCTAAGGGATGTATTTGAGCACATGCCTTTAGGCAACAAAGGGAACTTGCATATGCTACCAAGTTGAAGGAAATCAACCTAGAGAAGTTAAGATTCATACATCCAGATAACGTCATGGAGGCAGAAGCCGACTACAAAGAGACAAAGCTTCAAAGTGAAGAAGCTCGAAAGCGTTTTGAAAAGATCACAAAAGCAATGCAACAAGAGATGATCCATTTTCAGGAACAACGAACTCGTGACCTGTGTTTTTTATGAGTTTGCCTGTTCACAAGCTCAATTGGCCAATGATACTGCTAATACATGGCATGCACTTCTTCCAAAGCTTGAAAATGCCCATCCTCATGTTTTGCCAGTTCCTAGCTGATATTGAAAACGAAGTTCATTTTGCCAGATCAATGGATAGTTTGCAATATTTTTTGCTTTTCACTTTTCTTCAGTGTGTTGATCACCCATTCATTGAAAACAAAGCAATGATAGATGAGCAAAGCTTTAAAAAAGGAGCATTGAAGCTCTAAAGTTTTTCTTTGCGATACTAAAAAGGGAAGACTAGGAGAAAAGGGGGTGGTGCATGCAGGAGGATCACAGAAAAAGTAGCAATTATAATTGGTGGTGCAAGAGGCATTGAAGGGGAACTATCCATTTGTTTGTGGAAAGGAGCATGCATGTGTAGAGGAGAAAGAAAAATCGGCTGGCAATTTATGAAAGAGGGATCGGAGAGGCACGCAACAGGGAGGAAGAAGATCTTCTGCAGGAAAAAGGGAGAATGTAGTTTTCCTCCGCATATTATTCTTGACAAGCATCTCGGAGGACGCGGGCAAGGGCTTTGTCTTCTTTTGATTTCAAGGAGTGGGTGCAGCATATCGGAAGAAATATATAACGAGTTTTTGGATATCATCTGTATGATTAAGAACTGCGTTTTTGGTTTTGAGTTCAGAGGAAGGTCAAGAAGCAAAAGCTTGTGCACCTGATTGTGCACTGTGAGCGAAGGATCTAGATCTCGTACAATCCCTTATATGGTGGACATCAAATTCCTCGTTCGTGGCTTGCCCCGTTCTTGCCATCTCTCGATTTACATCTACTAGTATTGACATACAATTTTGTTTTGACGCACAACATTTGTCCATGTAACTCTTATTAGCTGAGCCGATCGTCATTCAAGGTCCCATACCATTTGTTCGTTGTCTACAGACACGCAGTATCGCACACATTGAAAAAGAGGAGGCATCGTGATCATTTGCTGTTCAAACTCTTCCTATCTGTCTTTTCGACTTTTTCTGTCCCATCTCCTTTTCGCAGACTCACACGAATATTCAGGATATATTTTCATCTCTTCATGTGCTTGAGGGAATCTGCAGTCAATGAGGGTCATCGCTGTTGATGAGAGGATGGGCGGTCAGCACTCCGGTAATGTTGTCAGAGGATGATTCGGAGAGAAATAGATTCAGCTGACAACTCCAGCAATCGGGGCTCAAGCTTTAATCATGCCAACTGATACTGCCATATCTACCTCTATCTGCGCTTGATTCTATCACACTCTCCATATTGATCACTCATAAGTATTCAAGAAATCATATTTGTTGGTTAATTCATTTATGTAGAGATGGTGAAGAGTATAGGTGTTGATTTTATTTTTGTTGGGATAAAGTTCCTTTTGCGATTGTGTGCTTAAACAGGTTGCCGATTGTGAAGCCATGAAAGAACATCGACAGTTTGCTTTGAGATGCGTGAAACTTTGATGCAACGAGTGTTTCATATGATAGCAATCATCCTTTATATCTGTGCTCTAGAAGATTAATCAAGGAAGATCCGACAACAATCTGTTTTCTTTTAAACTCAAATCGAAATGAGGTTCTGGCATTCACTTGCTTTAGTTTGAAAACGTCAAGGATTCGCACAAAATACTAAAGTTTTGATGAATTTTATCTGTTTTTTATCTGAGGTATGTGATCGTGGTCCATGTTAGTGTTACTGTCTGACATGCTCCGCCAGTGTTCTGAGACGTTGAGGCGTATTAGCAACTATACTAGATGTGGAAGGATCGGAAGCTTTGGCGTTTAGAAGCGTTAGTACAAGTGCTATGACGAATTTGCATTATTACCTCCAAACTCTCTGTGTTTCCTATTTCTGCATTTTGATATGTACGTTCTCAATAAATAGGATTACTAGATCCTTTTCCTAGGCATAGAGAACTATAGTCGAGTCATATCATTATTCTGCAAAAACAATCTTGTTCTAATTGATTCATATGCTAGTTTAATATCGCAAAATCTTTGTGATCTTATTTTTATGATATTTACGAATCATACATAAATAACAAGAGAGAAATGGCTAGTCTCGTCATGCACCGTATGTCTATTTGATGAGCATATTTGATAATCTGAACCATGAAGGATATCATGACTCTTTAAAGCATCTTTGGAGTTGAATTTGCATTAGTAAAACATGAAGGTTGACCAAGCATGATCTAATTGCCAAAACTTATGAAAGTGAAATTATGCTATTTGAATGAGAATTCGGACTTGTCTAATTACTTTCCGAGTATCCTTTGTTTCTTTGAATCTTCTTTGTACCTGAGATCGCTCCAAGCACCCGGCATGCGTTGTCGGATTTGGCGGTTGGGTTGATCCACCAACCGAACGTCCACAATACTTTTGACAACGTACAAGTTGAAAAAGAAAATCGCTCATACTGTGATGTGTAGGTGATCACATCCATTAGATAACAGGCCTCTAGTCTCTAGCAAATAAGGAGAGAAACTCCCCTTCTTCTCTTTCCTAGGTGACAAAAATCGAATAGAGGTGAATCTTTGTAGGTTGTGTTGAGAAAATTTGCTTTATGTGTGTATATCATCTGAAGCAACAACTAAATATGATGCCCCTTGTTTATCTTTGTTGACTTCCATGGTTGGGAGCTTGGATAGAGCAAACACCTTCCATGGTGGCGACCTAAGTTTAAGTCCTAGCTTCTAGACCCGCATGATCTATCTGCTTTTATACCAGTATAAGGAACTAATCTTTTGCTTGTTCAATAAAATTGAAGTTGCTCCCACAAGCTACACATAGAGACATCTGTTTTTCTTTAACGCCCAACCACTGAGCTCCTCTCTAAAGAGTTGTCTCGAATCTCTTACTCCCTGCTTCTACCAATTATCAAGTGATACCCAAAGAATGCTAGGTGGTAACCTCTTAAAGGTGGTTCACACCCAATATAAATATCATGTGACACTATCTATTTATCTATCTATCTATCTATCTACCTACCTATCTACCTATCTATCTATCTATCTATCTATCTATCTATGTAGATAGATAGATAGATAGATAGATAGATAGATAGATAGATAGATAGATAGATAGATAGATAGATAGATAGATAGATAGATAGATAGATAGATAGATAGATAGATAGATAAATAGATAGATAGATAGACAAATAGATAGATAGAAAGATAGAGAGAAAGACAGAAAGACAAACAGACAGAGAGACAGACAGACATGTAGACAATCAGACAGATAGATAGGTAGATAGATAGATAGATTGTGTCTTTCTATCTATATTTCTTTCTATCTATCTATCTTTCTATCCATGTGTCTATCTATCTATCTATCTATCTATCTATCTATCTATCTATCTATCTATCTATCTATCTATCTATCTATCTATCTATCTATCTATCTATCTATCTATCTATCTATCTATCTGTCTGATTGTCTATATGTGTGTCTGTCTATCTATCTATCTGTCTATCTATCTATCTGTCTATCTATCTATCTATCTATCTATCTATCTATCTATCTATCTATCTATCTATCTATCTATCTATCTATCTATCTATCTATCTATCTATCTATCTATCTATCTATCTATCTATCTATCTATCTCTCTATCTATCTATCTATCTCTCTATCTATCTATCTACCTACCTACCTACCTACCTACCTACCTACCTACCTATCGATCTATCTATCTATCTATCCATCTATCTATCTATCTATCTATCTATCTATCTATCTATCTATCTATCTATCTATCTATCTATCTATCTATCTATCTATCTATCTAACTATCAATCTATCTATCTATCTTTTTCACCATAGGAAATACACATTATACCATAGAACTGAATTTAGCATGCTATGAATTATGCTAAAAGCAACGAATGTTCAATGGACATTCCTAACTAGATAATGGACGAATATATTTAGCAAAAAAGATTGGAACAAGAAGAAAAATATTTAGTTTTTCCATGTCCTCTCACAATTAATCAATGAAGGACTACAACCAAGATGTACCTTTGAGTTTGCTTTATTTAATTATGAGATCTAATTTTGCATGTAGGGTCCCTCACACCATTGTCTATATTTCGTTCCTTTAGTCAAAAAAATGCAATAAAATAAGAGAAGGAACATCCGAAGGAGGATTTTTTAAAGTACCTATTAGAGTTAGACATCTGCGGAAGCATGCAAACGGCACAAGGAAGAAGAAGAAGAAGCTTGGAGCACAATACAGAATACTGAATGTATTACTAGAGAATGTACAAAGATAAGTAGCCCATTAGGGCAATAGGCATATATACAAGCTGGGGGAAAAAACCTTCTAAAGAGGGAAAAAAGTGCCTCGATGGTCCTAGTGTGTTCACACATTCCACTACCTAAATATATCAACAAAGCCCCCCTGAGAGTGATGCGGTAAACAAGGAGCTGGCACTCATGTATAAGAAAGTGCCAAGATCAGGTTTATGCTTCAGCTTGTATACCCACTTAGTGTCAATGGCCTTCTTGCCAAGAGGCAAGTCACATAAAGACCAAGTATCATTCTTCATTATAGCATCATATTCAGATTGCATAGCAGCCATCCAATTTTCTGAATTTTGTGCTTCATTAAACAAAACAGGCTCAATCTCATCATAGAGACTAGATGCAACCATAGCATAGCAATCTGATGTAAAAGAGGCACTATGAGAGCCTGATCGAGTGCGATATGATAGAGGTGCTTCTAATTTGTTGTCACGCAAAGTGTGCACCAACTATTTTGGCATAATTTTTGCCTCCTCAATATCAGCTCTCTCATCAACAAGTGCATCATGTAAATCTGCATCAGCAATTCGATGATCTGCATCATCACATGAAACCTATGAAGGTTGAGAAGTTGCCTCATTAGGAGGAGCACTAGACTGCCCACCTGTAAAAAGAGGTAGCAAGGTATCATACATGTCTTTGGAGCTAACACATGTCTCCTTAGTACATGAAAGCAATGGTTGAATAGCATCTTCCACAAAAACAACATCACGGCTAACTAGAATGCATTTAGTTTGTGGATCATACAGATGATAGCCTTTACTTTTAGAATTGTACCCAACAAAAATACATTTTACTGCTTTATCATCCAATTTTCTGCGATGTTGTTCAGGCACTAATGCATATGCCAAACAACCAAAAACATGTAGATGAGCAACAGATGGCTTGCGGTCATGCCAAGCCTCATATGGAGTGATAGAGTGCACCGCTTTAGTGGGACACCTGTTCAGTACATATGCTACACACATGACAGCCTCAACCCAAAAACTATGTGGTAAAGCCTGACACTTGACCATACACCTCGTCATCTCCATGAGTGACATGTTCTTTCATTCAGCAACTCCATTCTATTGAGGTGTATACGGCACTGTACACTGGTGTTTTATCCCATGTTCAGCCAGAAATGCATTTAAATCAGAAGACATATATTTCCCCCCTCGATCAAAACGGAGGGTGCCCATTTTACATGCTGACAGATTTTTAGCCAAAACCAAAAACTATTTGAAGCACATGAAGACTTCCAACTTTGCCTTCAATGGATATACCCATGCATGCGTGGAAAAATCATTGATCGATGAAAGTCACGAAGTAAAGATAATTCCCAAAAGAAGGTGTCTGCATAGGACCACAGACATCACTATGTACAAGCTGCAATTTCTGAGTAGCCCAAACTGAACCATCTTTTGCAAAGGATGAACAGTGCATTTTGCCAAAAATATAGCCTTCACAAACATGTTTTCCAAGTGCCTCAAGTTTGGGCAAAGAGGACACCATTTCAGATTTCTGCACGCGTAGCAAACTAGCAAAATTCAGGTGACCAAAGCATGCATGCCAAAGCTTTGCATCTGACATAGACTGAGAATCATTTATTGCACATGCCAAATCATTTACAGATCTTTCATAGTCTATGAGCTTATATAGCCCACGACATAAAATGCCAGAATCAAAAATCACATTGCCATTTGACAGATCATGAACTGTATACCTGTCATCAATAAATTTCACAACCAAGCCAATCTTGGGTAATGCAGAAACTGATAACAGCTTCTTCTTGATCCCTGGCACAAATAAAGCAACTGACAATGTGAAAGAACTACCATCAGCAGTAGTTAAAATGATCTTACCAACTCCCATAACAGGATAAGAGGAGTTGTTGGCGCATGTAACAGTATTCCCTATAGGGGCAGGCTCGAGTGAAGAGAAGAAACTATGCTATGAGGTAATATGTTTGGTCGCCCCACTGTCAAAATACCAAACATCTGAGTCTACTGTAGACATGCACTGCTCATGAGAAGATGGGTCAAAACTGTAGACAGTAGTAAATTCCCATTCTTCTTCCTGCACAAGATTAGCAGACTCTGTTTTTGGTGTAGAGGCCTCTGCAACAACCATTCCAGCCTCTTTCTTCTTTGCCTCTTTAGCAGCCAATTTTGGACAGTTCTTTATGATATGATCATTCCCTTTACAATACATACAAAACAATTTCTGCTTTTCTAATTTCTTCTCATCTTTATCTTCCTTCTTCGAATATGTAGAATTAGCAGATTTCTGCTTACTAGTTGAAGAGCTCCATTTTCCTTTGCCCTTCTGACTAGCCAGGAAAGCTTGATTTGTAACTCGCATAATGGACATGTTCTACCTGGACTAATCTTCCTGCCATAGAACTGAGACTAACTCCTCAAACGATAAGGCATTTGGATTTCCTTTCATCATCAACCGAAGAGTAGAACCAAAACTCTGATATGAATCAGGAAGACCATTCAAAACGGTATGCACAAGTGAGCTATCTGGTATAACCTCATCAGCAAAAATCAGTTGTTCCTTCAAGTCTTTGATCTTTGTTAGGAAACTCTCCATAGAATCATCTTCATTCATGTGCTCACTCTCCAACTGTTTTCGGAGGTAAGCAACATGAGCCTCATTCCTAGCTTGGTACAATGTGGTAAGTGTATCCCAAGCATCCTTAGTTGTTCTGCAAGAGCGAATGTGAGGAATAATGGCACGTTTGTCAGACAAAGCTATCAATGCATGTGCCTGGGCATCTCTGCCATCCCAACGAATCTGCTCTATAGTAGGTGCAGCAGAAACCGCAGCACGAATAGGAATATGCAAAGACACCTTCTGCATCAGCTTCAATACCTACTGTTGAAACAGTTGCAGGTGTGATAGGACGTTTTTCAACACCCTGCACAATGTTCCACAATCCTTTTGCAACCAATACATGTTGCATCATATAAGCCCACAATGGGTAGTTGGTACCATCCAACTTATCCTCAACAGCCAACATACAAAATACATCACTACTTTCAGCCATGGTCAGTGACTAAAATACCTTGATGCACAAAATTGATTGTATCTCAAAAAGTTGAACGAAACTGCCCATACAAGTTGTGCTAAACCTGTAGCAGACTTTGAGATGCTTATACTGGCAGATAGAAACACGTATATATCTTTGGCACAAAAAGACAAAATAGCCTGCACAAGCACTGCGATAGTGCGTTCGGAGGCCGAAACGAGCTCAAATCACGGAAACACGCTGAGTATGCTCACCAAAATTCGTACGATTCTGAGACTACAACCGGAGGAGTGTCGACGGTGCCCTAGATGAAGCGATGACATGCTCTGATACCAATTGTTGGAGTTAGACGTCTGTGGAAGCATGCAAATAGCACAAGGAAGAAGAAGAAGAAGCTTGGAGCACAACACACAGTACTGAATGTATTACTAGAGAATGTACAAAGATAAGTAGCCCATTAGGGCAATAGGCATATATACAAGCCGGGGGAAAAAACGTCCTTAGGAGGGAAAAAAGTGCCCCGGCGGTCCTAGTGTGTTCACACACATCACTACCTAAATAAATCAACAGTACCCTTGTGCTAAAAGATCAAGACTCAAGAATCCTATCATAGAAGAGGAAGAACCTTATAAAGTTAGTTTTTATTGATCATAGAAACAAGTAGAACAAAACTAGAGATTAATTACCAAGATCTCTTTTTGTTCATCACTTGAAGAAACTCCTTTGGAGACACCATTCCATACACCTTGAACATATCACATTGCATTAACAAGGATGGAGAACACTTGGGAAGAATAAGGAGGCAACAAACAAGATTTCAATCAATGCTTAATTATGTATTCGAGAAAGTAAGATTATCCCAAGACTTAGATGCCAAAAGAGCAATAGTACAGAGTATTGTAAGGTTAAAACTTGAGCTTAGTCATACAAGTCCTGTATCAAAATCAAGTGAGGAAGGAAACCCTCAAAGAATCCCATCTCAAATCACATCAGTTGAGAAATAAATAGTGTGCAATTGAATCAATTGTAGAAGAAGGCATATTATTTTGATTCAAAATAGCAAAGGTGGCAAGTAGAAACAAGTTATAATGAGAACTACCACTTTCCATCCCCATTGAACCATCAACTATGCTTGACATTCAAGAACTAGTATAAGAAGTGTATATCTCTAGGTTTCCATCTCCACCTACTATAAAATAATATGGAGTTATTGGTATGGTGTCACTACCTCTTAGTCCCTTCCATTAAGAAGTTATCTCCTTTAGAAAACAAAATTATCTAGGGCATAAAGCATAGGATAACATGAAGAGAAGATGATATAGGTGGCCTTGATGAACCCCTATGGTAGGGAAAGAACTAGGGTTAGCTCATTATATTATTGATTTTTTTTGTTTGCACCTTGATGTATTTTCATTTTGCAAATTATAGGTTGATTGCACGTAGCTTGCAAGGACAAATGTTGGTCGGTAGCAATAAACTCTAATCAGATGTGGTTACATAGCACAGGTAATGGTATCAAGTATCAGATCAAGTAATGTGGGGTGGGAGGAACTTGTTGGAGTTAGATGTCTCAGGAAGCACGCGAACAACACAAGGAAGAAGAAGAAGTTTGGAGCACAACACACAATACTGAATGTATTACCACTAGAATGTACAAAGATAAGTAGCCCATTAGGGCAATAGGCATATATACAAGGGGGGGAAAAAACTTCCTAAAGAGAGAAAGAATTGCCCCGGCGGTCCTAGAGTGTTCACACACATCACTACCTAAATATATCAACAACCCCCCCCCCCCCCCCCCCGGGAGTGATGCGATGAACAAGGAGCTAGCACTCATATATTAGGAAGTACCAAGCTATGCGGAATCAATCCACAAAAGGAAGTAAGCCCAAAGCTTTGCAAAAAGCTTCAAACTTCTCCCTAGGCAGAGCCTTCATGAAAAGGTTTGCAATGTTCTCTTGTGTGGGCACATATGTCAAGCTGACCTCTCTAGCAGAGAACCTATCCCTGACATAATGATAATGCACCTCAATGTGCTTAGTGCGAGCATGGAACACAAGGTTCATTGTGTGAAGAGAGATGGTGGATGCAATCCAAAGATGAGTAGGTGCTGCTACAACCAGCTTCACACCAGCCAACTGAGACTTCACAGTTGATTAGTAGACCCTTTGAGATTCCTAAATCCACCAAAATATCAGCCAAGTACTTTGGAACATGTATCCCAAAAGTTTAAGTCAAGACAGACTAGTTGCAAGATGACTAGCTCCCAAAACTTGCTATTTTTGGACATACACCTATTGGAAAAAATGAACAGTGCTCGCAACCTGGTAGGAATTAGATACATTCCTTTTGGGAATAGAAAATAGACTTCAAATGATGGACTGAGCACTGAGAAGAAGATTCATCAATTTCTGGAACATGCCCACCATTCTCAGGGCTCTGCAGAGATAGACCAGTGAGTAGTAAAATGCAGATATCTCCACAACTGTAAATCCAATGAGCTTGAAAATTTATATGCAAAAAGAAGACAGGAAGAGCTATCCAACGCACATTAAAACTCTGAAAAAAGTTGTGTAGAACTCGAGATATGACCTTCTAAAGGTACTGCTATGAGTGAGTATAACAGAGAACAAAACAGAGAAGTAGATAATGATAAATGTATAGATTCACATATGATTACAACCACATTGGCAATGAATCTTTGCACAATGGGAGTAGAATGATAGAGCTATGGATTAAGCTCTTCAATCTCTACAAAATGACATGAAGTGGTTACGTACAAGGCTTGCTAATCGCCTCTTCCTTCTTGCTCTTTTTATAGTTATTCTTGGAGGGAGTTTTGAATTCGAATTCGAATGGCTCCACCTAAAAGTGATCCCCAAAGTTAGGAGATATTCCCTCAGCTGAAAAATTCATGGTTTTAGGTAGTTAGAGCCACGAGTTTGCTTTTACATCATGGATGAGATAAGCCATCTTTTTCCTTTTTCCTTTTTTCTTTTTTCAAATACAAAAGATAAAATGTACTCTTTTACAAGAGGTGTTCACATGACTACACATGTGACTTACAAATGATCATAATATCAAGCATAGCAAGCATGTAGGGTTGGTTAAAATGTACCAACAGCTCCCCCTCAAGCCCAACATGCTTGGCCTCCAAATAAGTCTTCAATTGTCCTTGATTTCCTGCAAGCCAATCATCAACTTGAATCTACTTAACTTTGTACCATCAAGAGCTTTAGTCAACATGTCTGCACATTGCATATCTGTAGAGACATAGGATAGTTGAATATCCTTGCTCATTAGCTTCTCCCTTACATAATGGTAGTGGACTTCAATATGCTTGGTTCTAGCATGGTATACCGGATTAGCTGCTAGATGTAGTGAGCTTGTGTTGTCACAAAAAATGTGAGGTGTTGAAGAATGAAGTCCAAGATCTATGTACAAAGATCTTAACCACATGATTTCTTGAGTTGCATTAGCCAAACCTCTATATTCGGCTTCGGTAGAAGATAATGCCACGGTTGGTTGCTTCTTCAATGACTAAGAAATGATTTTTGAACCTGCAAATGATATATACCTGGATGTGCTTCTTCTATCATCTCTAGATCTTCTTGGAGCTTGCTTCAATCCATACAAAGCTTTGTTTAGTTTGCATACATAGTTAGGATGATGTGCATCCTCATATCCAGGAGGTTGTGCCATATACACTTCCTCAGAAATCCATCCATTCAAGAAAGCATTCTTTACATCAAGTTGATAGAGATTCCAATTTCTAGATGCAGCAAGACTAATGAGAACCCTAATTGTAGGCATTTTTGCAACAGGAGAGAAAGTCTCCTCATAATCAATACCATGGGTTTGAGCAAACCCTTTAGCAATTAACCTTGCTTTGTGTCTATTGATACTTCCATCTGGATTCCTCTTGATTTTGTATATCCATCGAGATCCAATTACCTTCATAGATGGCTTGTTAGGTACAAGCTCCCAAGTGTCGTTTTCCTTCAAGGCTTCCATTTCTTCATCCATTGCATCTCTCCAAGCTTTCTTGCTTTTTGCTTCTTCGAACGTGGTAGGTTCTTCATTGGTTGAATCCTTTGCAATGTGCTTGGTGACCAAAAAAGTATCATAACCAAACCTCTCTGGTTTCTTCTTCTCCCTTGAAGACCTTCTAAGTGGTTGATGTGAGCTCTCAGGTCCATATGTATCATCCTGCATCTTTGCTTTACCTTTGTTCTTCCATAGCTTTAGACTTTCCAAGTCTTCTAGGTCAATCTCCGAATCACTTTCTTCAATCTGCTTTGGCTCCTTTGGTTGAAGTGATGGAAAATCTTCATCCAAGTCATATGGCAGCTTCACTTTCCTGTCATCATCAAACCATGATTTGTTTTCATCAAAAATTACATCTCTACTAACAGAAAATCCTTTATTGGTTGGATTGTACAATCTATATCCTTTTTTGTTTTGATCATAACCAATGAATACACACTTCTCTGCCTTGGGATCCAATTTCCCTCTTACTTGAGAAGGAATGTGAGCATAGGCTTAGCATCCAAAGATTTTATAATGCTCTAGACTAGGTCTTCTTCCATTCCACACTTCATATGGAGTTGTTCCATCTAGTGACTTAGATGGAAGTCTATTTATGAGATATGTGGCTGTAGACATAGCCTCTATCCATAGGTAGTTTGGCAATCCCTTTTCGTTGAGCATGGACCTTGCAGCTTCGACAATAGCTCTGTTCCTCCTCTCTGCTACACCATTGAGTTCTGGTGTATACCTTGTAGTGACTTCCCTTTTAATGCCTCTTTCATGCAAGAAGGCATCAAATTTAGAAGAGAAGTATTCTCCTCCACCATCTGATCTGATTCTTTTCAAAGTCCTACCTGTTTGGTTTTCAACAAGAGCAATATACTTCTTAAAGCAATTAAACACTTCATCCTTGTGCTTCATGAAAAACAGAATGGTCCACCTGCTACAATCATCTATGAAAGACACGTAATATCTTGAGCCTAATATAGATGGCTCCTTACTTGGATCCCACACATCCGTGTGCACTAGATCCAAAGGATTTTGATACATATATCCTTTCTTATTGAAAGGTTGTCTATGAGCCTTGCCGAGTTGACAAGCTTCACACTTATAAATCATGTGTTGCCTTGTGATATTAGGCAAACCAAGTACACTTTGGTCCCTACAAATCTATTTGAGTGTCCTCTCACCAATGTGAGCAAGCCTTTTGTGCCATATCTCCAACTCTGTTAGAGTTTGAGATCCATAGCTAAACAAAGCTATGTTCTTTTTATCTTCCACTTCAAAAGTGAAAAGCCTTCCTGTCTTTTCTCCTTTGGCAATCCTTCTAAAGCCTTGCCTTGGGTCTTCAACATATGCTCCAAATCGGTTGAATCTAACAAGACTTTGCATACAAGACTTTGCTTAAGAGGTTCATATTCCCATCTGATGTCTTCACATTACCTATCTTCTCCACTGAGTGCTTTGTGTCATCTCCTATTTGCACTTCATGCTTGTTATGAGGATCTTCCAAATCAGAAAGTAAAGCCACATTTCCTGCTACATGGTTTGAGCATCCCGAATCAATGTGAAATATGTGATCATCATCCTTACCATTCTTCACTGATAGATTCATAATCAATAATGAATCTTCTTGACTTTGGTCCTCTGCATAGTTATTGTAATCTCTTCTTCCTCTATGGCCACTTTGATAGTTGTTGTTGTTGTTGTAATTGTTGTTGTACTAGTTTTGTTGTAGCCTCCATTGTACCTGCCTCTATTTGATCCATAGCCACCTCTATTGAATCCTCTTCCTCTTGAGTTCCTTGGATTCCTGAAACATTCTTCAGTAGTATGGTTAGATAAGCCACATATGTTGCAAGGTTGAGATGATTGGAATCTCTCCCTGCCTTGCTTTCCACTTCTGCCTCTTCCTCTAGCTCTTTCTCTACCTGCAAAGTTTGCTTGGACAGAGCTACCTTCATCTTCCTTCTTCCTATTCTTTGACTTGTCCTTGACCTTAGCTTTATCAAAATATAAGGCAGAAGTTTGATTACCTTTTGAGGACTCACCACCTTTGCTAATCTTTGCTTCATGAGTGAAGAGTTGGCCCATGAGTGTGTTGAGGTCGGGTACATGCATATCCATGTATAAATCCATGGTTGTTGTAAACGACTCCCACTTGTCATCTGCTTTGATTCCATTTATGATTTGTCTAATGATTTGCTCCTCTTCAATTACCTCTCCAATGCTTCCAAGTTGGTCAGAAATCTCCTTCATCTTTGTGACATAATCAGTCACATTTTGCTTCGGGCTTTTCTTCATTGTTGTGAACTCCATCCACAATTGGTTCTTCCTTGCTCGAGTGTTGGAAGAGAAGAAACAAGCAAGTGCATTCCAGGTCTCTCTTGATGTCTTGCATCCCTTGACATGAGGTAAAAGAAAATCAGAGATTGAGTTTAGAATATAGAACCTTGCAAGTGCATCCTTCGAACACCAATTTGAAAGTCCTTCCACTTCTTTATGTGATGGTTTCCCTTTCTTCCTCATGGTTGGCATAGCTTCATCTCCGGATATGAATCCATATAGATTCCTCCCTTGAAGGTAAGCCTCTATCCTTAGAGACCATGCCGGGTAGTTGTTTCGATCCAATTTGTCAATTGTTGATGGAAATCCATCTCCCATGTTGCTTGACTATGCTCTGATACCACTATGAAGAGAGATGGTGGATGCAATCCAAAGATGAGTAGGTGTTGCTACAACCAGCTTGACACCAGCCAACTGAGACTTCAGAGTTGATTAGTAGACCCTTTGAGCTTCCTAAATCCACCAAAATATCAGCCAAGTACTTTGGAACATGTATCCCAAAAGTTTAAGTCAAGACAGACTAGTTGCAAGATGACTAGCTCCCAAAACTTGCTATTTTTGGACATACACCTGCTAGAAAAAATGAACAGTGCTCTCAACCTGGTAGGAATTAGATATATTCCTTTTGGGCATAGAAAATATACTTAGCAAGATTCCCAATCCAAGTTAAAACACTTCAGATGATGGACTGAGCACTGAGAAGAAGATTCATCAATTTCTAGAACATGCCCACCATTCTCGGGGCTCTGCAGAGATAGACCAGTGAGTAGTAAAATGCAGATATCTCCACAACTGTAAATCCAATGACCTTGAAAATTTACATGCAAAAAGAAGACAGTAAGAGCTATCCAAAGCATGTTAAAACACTAAAAAATGCTATGTAGAACTCGCGATATGACCTTCTGAAGTTATTGCTCTAAGTGAGTATAACAGAGAACAAAACATAGAAGTAGATAATGATAAATGTATAGATTCACATATGATTACAACGACATTGGCAATGAATCTTTGCATAATGGGAGTAGAATGATAGAGCTATGGAGTAAGCTCTTCAATCTCTACAAAATGACATGAAGTGGTCACGTACAAGGCTTGCTAATCACCTCTTCCTTCTTGCTCTTTTTATAGCTATTCTTGGAGGGAGTTTTCAATTCAAATTCAAATGGCTCCACCTAAAAGTGATCCCCAAAGTTAGGAGATATTCCCTGAGCTCAAAAATTCATGGTTTTAGGTAGTTAGAGCCACGAATTTTCTTTTACATCATGGATGAGATAAGCCATCTTTTTCCTTTTTTCTTTTTTCAATTACAAGAGATAAAATGTACTCTTTTACAAGAGGTGTTCACATGACTACACATGTGATTTACAAATGATCATAATATCAAGCATATCAAGCATGTAGGCTTGGGTAAAATGCACCAACACCTTGCAACTGCCAATGTACTCTGACTATTAGTAAAGATAGTGGCGGCAGAAGACTGACCAACACCCAAATCAACCATAAGGCATCTGAGCCACACACTCAACAATCTGTGTGAAAGTTGCCCTATACTCACCCTCATAACTAGAAGTGGCCACAGTAGGCTGCTTCTTGCTCAACCAAGATATACATGAACTACCAAGCATGAAGCAAAAGCCACTAGTGGACACATGAGTGTCATAGCAACCAGCCTACTCAGAGTCAAAAAAAACATGCAAATCTAGAGGTAGTGATCCCCCCTTGGGATAAAACAACCCAAGTATCCGCATACAAATCAAGTAGCAAAAGATGTGCTTAACTACCTACCAATGCTTGAAAACTTCGGTAATGCATAAACCTGCTCATCTTTGAGACAACAAACTGAATATCTCATCGAGCAATGTATAAGTAAATCAAGCATCCAATAGCCTGTTGAAAGAGAACAACATCAAATGCATCTCCAGCATCATGAAGGTTGGACTGTCCTCATAACCATGTGCAATCAGATAGGCATGTATCTTTTCATACCAAGCACGTGTTGCTCGCTTTAAACCATATAATGCCTTTTTTTTAACCTGCACACTTAGTTTTCATGCCCTTTCTGCACAAAGCCATGGGGCTGAAAAACATAAACTTCTTCATGCAAGTCACCATTCAAAAATGTTGTTTTAATGTCCAATTGATGTGCATTCCAACCATGATGAGCTACAAGTGCACAGATGCTACGAACAATAGTCATTTGACAAGTAGGAGAAAAGGTCTCATCAGAATCAATGCCTCTTTCCTAAGCATAACCCTTTGCAACAAGCCTAGCCTTATACCTATCAACTGTTCCATCAGGTTTATGCTTCAAATTGTATACCCAGTTAGTGCCAATGGCCTTCTTGCCAGGAGGCAAGTCACATAAAGACCAAGTACCATTTTTCATGATATCATCATATTCATAATGCATTGTAGTCATCCAATGTTTAGAATTTTGTGCTTCATCAAATGAAACAAACTCAATCTCATCACAGAGACTAGATGCAGCCATAGCATAGCAATCTGATGCAAAAGAGGCATATGAGAAGAGTATGATATAACAGAGGTGCATCTAATTTGCTGTCATGCAAAGTCTACACCTGCCATTTTGGGATACTTTTTGCCTCCTCAATATCATCTCTCTCATCAACAAGTGCATCATGTAAATATGCATCAGAAATAGAATGATCTGCATCAACACATGAAACCTGCAATGGCTAAGAAGTTGCCTCATTAGGACCAGCACTAGACTATCCAGTTGTAAAAAGAGGCATCAAAGTATCATACATGTCTTTTGAACTAAGAGATGTCTCCTTCGTACATGAAAGTAAAGCTTAATAGCATCTTCCACAAAACAACATCATGGCTAACCAAAATGCATTAATCTATGGGTGATGCAAATGATAGCCTTTTCTTTCAAAACTTTACCCAACAGAAATACATTTTACTGCTTTATCATCAAATTTCCTGTGACATTGTTCAGGCAGTAATGCATATGTCAGACAACCAAAAACATGCAAATGAGCAACTGATGGCTTGCGACCATGCCAAACCACATATGGAGTGATAGATTGTAGTGCTTTAGTGGGACATCGATTAAGTACATATGCTGCACACATGACAACCTCAAGCCAGAAACTATGTGGTATCTTGACCATACACCTCACCATCTCCATGAGTGACCTGTTCTTCCATTCAACAACTCCCCCCCTCAAAATGCATTAAAGTCAGAAGACATATACCCCCCCCCTCGATCAGAACAAAGGGTGCCCATTTTACATGCTCATAGATTTTCAGCCAAAACCAGAAATTGTTTGAAGCACATAAACACTTTGGACTTTGCCTTCAATGGATATACCCATGCATGCTTGAAAAAATCATCAATGAAAGTCACAAAGTAAAGATAGTTCCCAAAAGAAGGTGTTCGCATAGGGCCACAGACATCACTATGAACAAGCTACAATTTTTTAGTATCCCAAACTGGACCATCTTTTGGGAAGGAGGAATGCTACATTTTGCCCAAAATACACCCTTCGCATACATGTTTATCGGGTGCCTCAAGTTTGGGAAAAGAGGACACCATTTCAGATTTCTGCAGGCATAGCAAACTAGCCAAATTCAGATGACCAAAGCGTGCATGCCAAAGCTTTGCATTTGACATAGCCTCAAAATCATGTACTGCACATGCTGAATCATTCACAGATCTTTCATAGTGTATGAGCGTATATAGCTCATGACATAAAATGGCAGAAGCAATAATCACGTTGCCTCTCTCCCCCTGTCTATTTCCCCTTCTCTCTCTCTCTCTCTCTCTCTCTCTCTCTCTCTCTCTCTCTCTCTCTCTCTCTCTCTCTCTCTCTCTCTCTCTCTCTCTCTCTCTCTCTCTCTCTCTCTCTCTCTCTCTCTCTCTCTCTCTCTCTCTCGTCCACTGACTAAGAGTGGACGAGGGGGGTTGTCTGTTGTAAGTGGTGGGATAATTGGTGAGATTGAAATGCATTTTGTGAGTGCCATAAGCTAATGTTTTTGAAAATAAGCTAAAAGTTTGAACTGAGAAGATTTTGAGGATAATAGGAGCTATATCTCTAGTGAAACTAGGAAGGCCTAGTCTAAAGCATGCGAAGAAAGCAAAGATTGCAGTTTTTGGAACAGTTGTTGACACATCTCTTATCGAGACAAAGGGTACTGTATTGATAAAGTCAGCGGACCAACTGGAGAATTATGCAAAATCTGAGAACGCAAAGGTGGAAGAATTGATCAAAGTAGTAGTTGATTCAGGTGCTACTGTTGTTGTCAGTGGTAGCAACTATGGTGGTGGGAGTGGCTATGGGAGTAGGGGTGGTAATGGAGGCAGTGGTGGAGGTAGAAGTGGGGGTAATTCTTGTTACAACTATGGGAAATTGGGGCATTTTGCATGTGAATGTCCCGATGCAGCATATATTTTTAGCTATCTTTTTAGCTCTAATTCTGGAGTGAATTGATCTTGTCATGAAATATCAATTTGTCTTGTAGTACACATCTCCCTTATAACAGAGATGTTTTTTTTAAACGTTCTAGGGATGCTATATAAGTTACTTTTGTTGTTTTGTTGGTTGAAATCAACTCGTAAATTTCAATTGGAAGGATCTCCTTTTAGTGATCAAAATCATTGTTTTTATAGGGATTTCTTCTGAAAATTTGATAGATACTTCTTGAAGCTCCCTACATAATCCCTTTTCTTGTGTGTCCACTTCTTTGACATGTTCCTATGCCTTCTGCTTGACCTTGAGTGCTAACAAAATTGGTGTGGGTGCCTTTCCTAGTTCCTTGAGTGCTTGATTCTCTAACTCAACTCTGATGTGATTTTGATTTACGTAGACCTGAAGAAGTCCCTTCTTAGGTTTAGGTTGATTCCATGATCATAGATCTAGTCTTGAACCAACACAAGAAGTTTGGTGAGATCTTCGTCTTGACACACTAGGACTTTGATTGTCATTAGAACATCTTGAAGGTAGATGGGAAGCTCCACCTCGCCCATGCAATGGGTTTCCACACCTCCCAATCCTATGAGATATGCGTCTATAGGGTTGATACTTATTTTCAATTCTTGACAATAAGAGAGTCTAACTGCACTAGTGATTGCACCTGAGTCAAACAATGCTCTTAGAGTCCTTGCACTCTTTCCTTGTCCTACCTCTAGGGTCAAAAAAGGACATCGATCGACTATTCGAGGTGAAATTGCACTTGATGCTTGGCACATGGCCATGTGATATCTTGGAGCATCATGAGTATCTGACCTAGGTTAAGATCGCTACCCTATCTTCTCAATTTCACTTGTCAGATACGTTGTAAGGCTTCTACCTGCACTTCTTCTTGAACTCATTTCTCCTCTTCCTTACATTTCTTTGCAGTGTTGAGTCGATTTAGTGTTTCCTCTGTGAGCAATTCTTGATATAGTTTTTACTCAGCATCCATTGATGTGTTAGCTCATGAAACGGTTAGTTTTTAAGCACTAACATGTTTCTATTTGACAAAAAAATAAGCTTGATTGTAGGTACTCGAACAATCAATCATATGGTTGATGGGAGGTAATTGGGGACTACATGATGACTTCTTGGTCAGAGAGGACATGCATGCACATCATGCATGTGTAGACTCGGAGAGTCTGTGAAAGGTTTTGGAAATGATACCTATGCCAACGTACAGTTGTTTGTTCGCTCCAGATAATTACCCTCAACTAAGCGATCATGGGACTACAAAAGTTGTTTGCCACTAGCACGATGGACGAGGTGTCAAGTCTTGGAGCCTGTCAGCGAGACAAGAAAATTTTTGGGTTCGAAGAACTTGTTACTCAAAGGAACTCTCCAAGGAAATACAGATAGAACTGCATGGGAGATTAGAAATGATGTGACTTCGAGAGGTGAGAATGGTAGAGGATTAAGAGAAAGTTCCTTGCACAGGCGAGAAGCATCCTCGTGGAGCTATGATCGAGATGCATTTGTGGGTATATTGAGGACTTGTGCCACGAACAAAGATTTGAGTAGAGGCATTAGAATACATGATGATGTTCAACGACAAGGTTTACTTGGAAAGTACTCAGATGCTCTCATTTCTATGTACGCAAGATGTGGTGCTATCTCCAAAGCACATGAATTAGTTGATACTTACAAGTCGAGGAATGCATATTCTTGGAGTGCTCTCATCACAGAATGCGCACGACAAGGTCTTGGCATAGAGGCTTTAATGTATTTTGATAAAATGTAGATTGCAGGCCTCTCCCTAGACTCAGTTACTTAAGCTTGCGTACTTAAAGCTTGTGTGAGCACAAAATCAATACAAAAGGGAGAACAAATCTACCTTAAGGTTTCCAAGCAAGGCTTACTAGAGAAGGATGTTGTGATTAGTATTGTTGTAGTGGATATGCATGCCAAGTGCAATGATCTTACAAAGCACAACGGGAGTTGCAGTCGCTTTCTCATCATAATGTCACTTCTTGGAATGCACTTATTGGTGGATATTGCCATGTGGGTCATATTGAGCAAGCATTCAATTGTTTGGAGCATATGAAAGCTGAGGGTCGCTCTCCAAACACAGTAACATTTATATCCATTCTAAAAGCTTGTGGTCGCATGAAGTCATTAAACATGGGTAAAAGAGTTCATCATGAGATTGCTCGATAGGGGCTTCTTGTGAATAATCCAAAGCTTGCTACCGCATTGATAGATATGTATGCTAAGTGTGGTTCTTTGTCAAGAGCACAGCAAGTTCTTGAAGGGCTTAATTCTAGAAATGTTTTTTTTCTTGGAGTACGTTGATTGGTGGGTTTGTGTGCATCACTTACCCTCATGGATTGCATAAATTAAAGCCTTTGCACATAGCTGACTGCAGGCATTTTATAGTTTTTTTCATTATCTATGATAGCAAAGTGTTGTGGAAACCTTAAACATTTCTCGCTTCACAAATGTGATCTAGGATTTGACAAGGGACCATTTTAATTGTCAGAGGGAAAAAATACCAAAATTGGCCACTTTCCGTTTTGTGTGCAGAAAGGAGGAAGTTTTTTATTTTTTGCTACATGAATTGTGTGGCAGCAAAGACCACCGGGGGTACCACTTGGGGAAGGCACGCAAGAGCGAGAGAAAAAGGGGGGAAGGGAGCCAGTTTTTGGCCTCTGCTTCGTTTTTGTGCAAAGGTACGAATCGTAGAAGTCTGGGAGGAGATTGTGTGGCATAAAAGGCACACAGGGGGGGAATTTTCGGGGGCTCTTCATTTTTTTCTATCTATGTAGAGGGTTGCTGTCCGCGTTCACGACAATAAGTGCCGGGGGGGGGGGGGGGGGGGGGGGGGGGGGGGGGGGGTCACAGTAGCTGAACCTGGTCTCCTCGCAAGGCAAACTATAGTAACTTGTATGTGGCCGACATCAATTCATCTGATGATCACCTCATGGACGTGCTATTGGATTCTGTAGCATATGGAATGCGACATAGTAAAAAGGGAGGGATATTATAAGGAAAAGGTTGCAACCTGCTTTGTATTGCGTGCCAACTATGTTTCAAGGAAGAAACTCTAAAGGAATGCTTCTACGATTTAGGGTTCCAGCAGATGCAGGCTTTGTAGTATGCACGTATTTTGAAGTAGGTAGCAATGTCGTGGCTCTGAATTGAAATGACGCTGGACTTTGTTGCATGTCACCATTTCAGTCTGTGTATATGTGGGAGATTTTCTCAAAGAAGCACTTTTTACAAGAGAATCAAAGAGAGGAGCTTGCGTCTTTTCTGCAGTTTTATGCCCTTCGGAGAAAGAAGCACTTCTCTTCAATAAAATATGAAAGGGCGAACTCAGATACATATCAACTTTCATATTAAGATGTTCAGCAAATCATACCTTGAGCTTGGATGCGCATATGAGCCATATATATGTGCGCTTTTTCTCTTTCCTTCGTTTGGAGGGGTTCTAAAGTATTATCTACTCGTGCTTCAAAGAGGCTTCTGCAAAGGTGTAATTTTGCACCCCGTTTTGTTGCTCGTTTTTTGAACTGAATGCTCTATATAGGATCTTTTGACGGCAACCAATCTGCACTGTTGTGTCATTAATTCATCATTTTTTGGGAGGAGGGTGTGTCATTGTAGATCAGATTCCAGTTTTACAATGAGCCGGTTCTCATCAGCATCTCTATATAGTAGCCATTGGCCATTCTACGCATGCTTGTTGGGATGATGGACAACACAGACAAGTGGTTGACTTCACAAAACATATGTTCTCCGTATCTTGTCCTCGACTTGATCTAGATTGATGATATTGGCCTACAACATCGAGCCAAGGTTGATGGTGTGCATTAGTTATGATTGCCTGCACAATCAAACTGAAGTTGAGGGTGAAATCTATTTCATATTTCTTGCTCCCGAGGACCCTAATTGATGACATTTGATGTGGCCTTGTTGCTTTATGGACAAAGCTATCCCGCCATTTACATCAATGGGGCTTATCTCTGGTTCTTGACTTAGGCTTTGGGCTTTACTATTCGAGTAGTAGAGTAATATGAAGAAAAGCAAGTACTCAACTTATGTCTTTTGTATCTATCCATTTTTTGAATAGATGTGCAGGTATTTAGAAAAAAAAAAAACAAAAAAAAACCACATGAGGGGAACAATGAGAGTGGGAAGGGTACCGGTCAGATGCAAGTGAATGAGTGAGTGTGTGGATTTGAGGGTTTGACAGTTGGTGGTTTAATCATAAGTGCTTGAGGGGTTGTTTGTCCGGTTCATGGTACCGAATGGTATGAATGTGTATCTATAAGGACGTCCCTAGGATGGAAAGGAAGCATGGTGAAAAGTTGGGATTGCGTAAGTGTAAAAACGCTTGAGTGTGGGGTTGCTTTCCTATAGGTGGCTTTGATAAGAAGTGAGGATGAGTGAGAGAGTGTAGGCTCACAGAGTTGGTGAGTTCGAGAGTGAGAAAGAAAGGAAAGGTGGATGCTTGTATATGTGTGAGTGCATATGTGTGAGTAAGTGAGAGTGGGAGGAAAAGTGAGAGAGAGAGAGAGAGGGAAAGGCCTGAATGTATGTTGTTAATATGTGAGAGAAAGACAGTGATAGGGAAAGAGAAGAAAAGGAAGTGGGGAAAAGAGAAATGAAGTGAGAGTGTGTGTGTGAAAGAGTGAATGAGAGTGTATGTGCATTGGTGGTATGAGCACATATAGGTATAAGAGGGTGTGTGTATACTTGAGTAAGAAGAGAAGAAGTTGTGCTTGCATGTGTGTGTGCATGCATGAGAGTAAAGGGAGGAAAAAGAAAATACGAGAAGTGTGTGCATGAATCAAAGTCTGAAGTGAGAGAGAAAAGGAGTGGAATTTGCTTGTGGGTGGAAGAAAGGGAGTGCATTTGTACATGTTCGGGCACTAAGGATGAGTAAAGTTTTCTCAAAAAAATAGAAAGCAATGCAATTTAGTGGTGGGAAACCAGCGTCTCTGCAGCTCCAAAAAGCCCTACATTTTGGCATGCACGGTGGGACCGTTTGCCCAAACACGAAAACTTAAGCAATTTAGTTGCAAATAAATATCTTTTTGTGGCTTGCGAAGAGCCTACATTTTGGTGATCCTATTGGGATCCCAAAGGAGGACACATTCGTGGGGAATCATGGACTCGGAGTGAGGAAAGGTGCAGAATAAAAGGAAACTAAGCAAAATACAAGTGTGTGTAAGACACTTTCCCTTGGGTTTAGAGACCAAACATGATGTAACTAGGTAGAATGTCACCTTCTAGAGTGGCTAATTGGACAACTCCACTTGTGGATATTCTATTAATAATAATGGGTCCATAGCCATGCTTCTCCAACTCCCATGCATGTTGCTTCATGGTGTATACTAAAACTAAATCTCCTACTTTCAAGCCCTTATCCTTCACATGGGCATCAAAATATGCCTTTTTCCTTTTCTTGGCTACTTATATTCATGCAGCTGGTCTTAATCGCATTTCACCTAATCAGTGAAGATCGAAGATTCTAGACGAGAGATCATGGCCAGTCCATTGACGCTCTTGTCCTACTTTCAATGTAGGGATCAAAAAATCTAAGGGTAACATTGCATTCTGGCCAAATACCATATGAAAGGGTGTGGCATTGAGTACCATTTTATAGGCAACACGATAAGCCCAAACAACATGATGTAGTTGTTTGTACCAATTAGAGCATTTCTTATTTACCAATTTTGTCAATACATTACATAGTATCTTATTTGTGCTCTCTGCTTGTTTGTTAGCTTGTGGATGATAGGGGGCAAAATCCTTATGTACCACCAATAATTCTTTGAGAAGGTTTTCAATGAATTCATTCAAGAAGTGCATACCTCTATCACTTAGTAACTCTATGGGTAACCCATATTTGGTGAACACATTCTCAAATAAGAACTTAGTTGTTGTTTGAGCATCATTCTTTGTCATGGGTTTTACTTCTACCCATTTGATTAGATAGTCTGTGGCAATAATAATGTATTCAACATGTGAACTCTTAGCTAGGGGATCAATAATAATGTATTCAACATGTGAACTCTTAGTTGGGGGATTAATAGAACCTACAAAGTCTATTTCCCACTTAGAGAATGCACGTCCTCCCATCATGGGTCTTAATGGCATCTCATCCTTTCGTATTGGATACTGAGTTCGTTGACAAATGTCACACCGCTTCACATAGATATGTGCATACATGTGAAGGGTTGGCCACCAAAGACTTGTGAATAGAATTGTTTTGATCACATGGTCTGGTCCAAAATGTCCTCCTGCTACACCTTGGTGAGCATTTTCTAAGATTTGAAGATATTCACCCTCATGGACACACAGTCTTAGGTATCCATCTCTTCAACGCTTGTACAAATTGTCTCCAATGAGAGCGTAGTCTAGTGCTTCTTGTTCTAAGCTCTTTCTTCTAGCCAATGTCATCTCTTGAGGGAAATTTTTTATCCTCAAAAAGTCTAGCAAAGGTTCGCTCCAATCTGGTGCTAAAGACACTTGATATAGAGTGGCATGTTCCATTGGTGGTCTAATAGCACAAATTGGGCATTCCTTGCACATCCTATGGACATCTGCTTCCATGGTTGGCCAATATACACCTAATCTTTGTAGAGTCTATAGGGTTCAATGTTTGGTTTTTGTTGTAGTGCACCTACATGTGCTATTTGCAACCACTTTGCATGCTCATCTTCATTTACACATGTAGGTGCACTGCAACAACATCAAGGAAGTTGTAGACTTCCTTGCTTGCTACACATTTCAATAGGTGCTTAGTGATAGGAAGTGGATAACTATCGCTAATGGTAGGTGTGTTAACCTTCTTCAAGTTAATGCAAACATGTAACTTGCCATTCTTCTTGGGCACCAGTACAATGGGGTAAACCCATTCATTGTGCTCAATTTAATAGATAAAGCCAGCTTCTACGAATCGATCTATCTCCTCCTTGATCTTGGCAGCATAATTGTCATTATATGTGTATGGATTTTGCTTAGAGGGTTTGGCTTATGAGGTCATGTGAATTGTATGTAAGCATATGTCAGGGTCTACATCTCTTAGGTCCTTATAACTCCATGCAAAAAAATCTTTGTATTCTCTTAGTAAGTCAATCAACTCTTTTTCCTCTTCCTCAATCAGGTCATGTCCTATGTACATGCATTGCTCTTCACCTTCTTCTATGGTCACAATAATTTCTTTAGTTGTTGTCTTTGTTATCATAGGACACTCCTATGAGTGCTTCACATTTAGGCATTCTGATCATGACTTTCCTATCCTCAAATCTCATACTTTTTAAAGTTTTCAGGGACCTCAAATAAAGATTCTTCCTCTTCTAGTGGGAGTTCTCTCTTCTTTCTTTTCTTGCCTTCACTCTAAGTGGGTACCTCTGTGGTTAATCTCACATCATTCCTAAGCTCTTCTCATCCTTGAGGGTGAGCTTCTACTACATACAAGTATTCTTATTCTCATGCACAAAAAGAATCCATTATAATTGACTCTAAATTTGAGTCACTTACTTGTTCAATTTCTTTCATACTAGGCTCACATTCTTCGATAACCGAATTACACATGATTGGTTCTATAGTGAAAAGTGAAATATCATAGCCATCTTCATCACACTATAGTGTCCATTGTTCTTCATCGATAGCTATGTCTATTGTCGCTAGGATATCCGCCCAACCATGAGGTTCAAATTCTTCGTCTGAAAATACTACAGGTGTATAGGCCTGGTCTCAAATTGATTTATGAGCTTCCTTCACACCTACCTCTCTTGTGTTTTCTCTTTTCTCTATTGCAACTTTACACATCCATAAATGAGTGTCTTCATGCATCCATGAAGATCGTGAACCTATGGAGTGCACTAACTCCATGTCATCTATGGCTCTATGGATGGGATTCCACTGTATAGGGGGCATGTCTATATGAGAGTAGTCTTTGAGATTGACTTTAGTTGTAACACCTAAATGTTGCAAATACAAGGAATTGGTTCCCCAATCCTACACTACTTGCAATTGTCTCATGAATGGTCCTCACAAAATCATCTCATAGGCCTGTTTTTTGATAAAATCACATATGGCAAAAGTGTGCTCAAACTCTACACCACAATTAGTGAGAATTATCCCTTCGGGTAGTCCTAGAGGTCTCTCTATGTGACCATCGGCCATCTGTAATTTCATTCTTGTTGGCCTGAGTGTTGGCTTGCCTTGATGCTTCCATAGGGAAGTGATAGCAATTGCAACTCCTGCACCTGAGTGCAAAATAGCCTTGGTTGTATAACCTATTGTTTGTTTATATTTGGCTTCTATGACATCCTTGTGGGAAGGGATACATGTGTTCAAAATGTTCCATTGTACCAACTTCTCCATGCATTCTTGAAATAGACAAATAAACCAAGAGAAATAAGTACATCCCTACTCTTGGCTTGCACGAAGAAACAAACCTTACTAGGGTGGGTATTGACTAGCCGCTCTCTACCAAAGTCGGGAAGCTATACCAAACTAGGAATATGTATAGATTTCATGCTCTTTCACTTGAAGATAGAAGTCTAAGTTATTGATTGGCTCCTGCATGAAGGCACCTTGCTTGGGTTTCGCGTGACACTGATACGTGGCACAACTTCTCAATTGGGCTAGTGGTACTCATCAAATTTTCCTTTCCTGCTTCCAATAGTTTGCAGATTAAGAAGGCTGAGGTGCTAACAATCCATATGCTAGGAGTTGGTTGGAGTAATGGAGAGAAAGGTTGAGAGGAAGGGAGAGTGAAGTGAATAGAGAGGGAGTTGGGCTGAGGGGAAGAGACAAAAAAAGAGAAATCACAAGAGGAAACTAAAAGGATGACAAGGGGATGTTGATACATGTGTGAGTGAATATAGGCTACGGTTTGCATGCAAGAGAAGAGAGTGACTTTGAGTACCTGGTTGGAGTAGGAGAGTGGGGTATGCAAGAGTGTGTGAGCTAGATTTGGTGCAAGAGTGTGAGAAAGTGGGTGTGTGGTTGAAGTCCTGCAATAGAAAGTTAGAGAGAGTGTGTGCAAAGCTATGAAAAAGAGTGAAAATGAGAGGGAATGCAAGATTGGAAGAAAACGGGAAAGAGAGGTAGAGGGAAAAGTGTTGTGGGTTTGAGCATGTGAAAGAGTAAAAAAGTGTTGTGCAGAAGGATAGGCTGAAGTTTGGACTGAAGAAAAGGAGAAAAAAAACAGGAAGAAGGGAAAACGAGAAGAGAATTTGGAGAAGTTTTGGAGAAAGTGGGGTACGTTGAAGTAGTAACAAGAGACGGAAAAGAGATAATAACAAGAAGAACACAATGAGTGTAGAAAAGGAGTGTGGAGAAAAAGAGGTGTAAAGGAGAATTAGAAGCAAAAGAGGGTGGATGAAGTGAAGAAGAGGAAGGATAAGTGAGGTGTAGGGAAGGGTGATAAGGAAGAGGTAAACATTGAGAGCTTGTGAACTGAAGAGGGAGAGTAAGCTGAGGAGAAAGATGAAATCAAATAGAGAATAGAGGAACTGAAGTGAGGGAGGAAAATAGAAATGGAGCTGAATTTTGGATTTTAAAGATGCAAAGATAAGAGGAAACAAGTAGAATTAGTTGCATTTAAACATTATTTTTTCTCAGCCTTAGGAACCCAATCATTTGGCGATCCTATTGGAGATCAAAAAATCGAGTGTATTTGTGCATGTTCGCCAGCTTACGATGAAAGAAGATTTCCAAACACAGAAATTTAAGAGAATTCAGTTGCAAAGGGGGTTGCCCTTGTCCCATGGGGAGGATCTCCCTCTCCAAGAAGGGGTCACCCTTACCTTGTGTAGGGAACCTTCATTAAGAGGAGAGGACCTACCCAATGAAATTTCAATTGGGGTGATCTTCTTAGTTTTTATAAGGATCAATTTCATTTTCCATAAGGAATATGTTTGGCACGTATTGGGAGAGGCAACAAGTTCTTCTGAGAATTAGGA
The DNA here is from genome assembly GCA_020310875.1 of Ceratopteris richardii. Taxonomy (NCBI): domain Eukaryota; kingdom Viridiplantae; phylum Streptophyta; class Polypodiopsida; order Polypodiales; family Pteridaceae; genus Ceratopteris; species Ceratopteris richardii. The sequence continues at coordinate 75,425,445 of CM035434.1, forward strand.
GGATGAGTAGGGTCACCATAAAGAGGGAGAGATGAGTTCTCTTATGAAAAAGGATGAAGAAGTTGAGTTGCTCATTGCCCAGGAGGAGCAAAGAGGAAGAGATAGGTTCTCTTTGAAGGAATAGTGGTTGCCCATGCAGAAGGTAGGA
>CM035434.1:75430592-75450592 GCA_020310875.1 Ceratopteris richardii
ATTAGACCACCTCTAGACCATGAATAACTTTAGACTCCACCAACTTTAGACAACATTCATCAATCTTATCAGAAAATTGATTACTCTCAAAAATTCAACTTCTCAGAAAAGTCTGCTGCAGATTAATCACTCATTGACTAATCAATCCTGTAAAGTTTTTAACAAAACTTTGCACAATACTTTGCCTTAAGATTGCGCAACTATTCCAAGTTAAATTTCTCAAAATGATTGAGTACACTTTGAGAAATGTGTGAGACACTTTACCTATGTCTGAAACACCTTCTCTGCAATGGCGACTTTGACACCTGCAACTTCTTAGCTATAGTTCTCCCAATGTCGAACCCGTTTGATCAAGATCTTTTAGCCATAGATGGCTTACCTTCCAACTTAGATTTTGAACCCTCACTTGTGTAAAACTTTACACTGTCCACTGAGCAATGTTCATTTCTCTGAACATGAAATCTGCGCCAATTTTTCGACTCTCAGAACATCTTCACATATGAATGTTCCTAAACTAAATTCTCACAGCCTGATTGCAATTAGCTTCTCAAATCTTAGTCATAGATGGATTAGCTATTGACTTAGATACGTGCAAAAGGATTTCTCAAAAGATTAAACACAGAAGGAGAATGGGAGAGAAGATCGACGCGCCATTTCTGAACTTTTCACTTATCTATTTCCTTCATACATCTGATGGATGATTTGTACAATGTACATATTCTAACTCATCTCAACTCTCTTCTCTATATCTCTCTACTACAAACATGTGCTTTTATATATATATACAAGTCCTAACTCGTAATTACTTCAAGTATATTGAAGTATCTTAAAGAACTAATATACATTTGGTTAAAGAACTTTATTATCTGATTCTTTCTTTTGACTCATGACATTGATCTTCAATCTCCTCTTCATGTCTTTACTTCTAGCCTTTGTATAATCACAATTTGTTGATTGTCTTGCTCCAACAGCTCCCCCTCAATCATCAATTGTGATTATCTGCAACCTTTTTTATTCCTGCCATGTCTTTGAACTTCTGTAACTTTGGTCCATCTAAACTTTTTGTCATCATATCTGCAAGTTGATCTTTTGTAGGAGTGTGAATGACTTCAATCTCCTTATCAATGACCTTCTCTCTCAGGAAATGATATTGTATTTCAATATTCTTAGTTCTAGCATGAAACACAGGATTAGCTGCCAAGTATAGAGAGCTCATATTATCTCCACAAATTATAGGAATACTCTGAACAATATCAAAACTCTTCATAAGTGTCTTTAGCCATATTACCTCCTTTGCAGCTTCCACCATACCTTTGTATTCTGCTTCTGTAGATGATAAAGCAACTGTATGTTGCTTCTTAGAACACCATGAAATCAATTTGTCTCCTACATAGCACAAATATCCATGTGTTGATCTTCTATCATCCACATTACCTGCCCAATCTGCATCACTATATATCTTCACTCTTGTATCAGAAGTAAATCCGTAGTACAACCCTTCTTTGAGTGTACCCTTGATATACCTAAGTACTCTTTGTCCTGCGATCCAATGTTCCTTTCTAGGACAGTGCATAAATTGTGAAAGCACACCAACTGCATATGACAAATCAGGCCTTGTTAATGTAGCATAAATCAAGCTACCAACCAAACTTTGATAGAGCTTCATGTCTCTGAATTCTTCTCCTCCAAATCTAGACAATTTATGATTCACTTCCAATGGTGTAGGTGCAACCCTGCAATCTTCCATTTTAAATTTGGTTAGCAAATTTTTAAGATACCTTTCTTGGGTCACATATACTCCATGTTGAGTATAAGAAATCTCCATTCCCAAGAAGAATGACAAGTTCCCCAAATCACTGATTTTGAACTCTTTCTCCATCTGCTTCTTGATCACTTGTATTCCTTTATCATCTGTACCTGTAAGTATTATGTCATCAACATAAATACAAACATAAATGAATCCATCTTCACTTGCTTTGACTAGCAAGCTACTATCTGCCTTTGATGCTTGAAATCCAAGATCTTTCAAGAATTTTACAAGCCTATAATTCCATGCCCTTGGGGCCTGCTTTAATCCATACAAAGCTCTCTTGAGCTTACACACATAATTTGGATTCACTTGATCTTTGAATCCATCTGGTTGCTCCATGTAAACTTCATCTGAAATGTAACCATTCAAAAAAGCATTTTTAACATCTAATTGAGATAGCTTCCAACCTTTGCAAGCAGCAATTGCTATGAGAGTTCTGATGGTTGTCATTTTTGCCACAGGACTATAAGTCTCATCATAGTCCACTCCATATGTCTGTGCATACCCTTTCACAACAAGTCTAGCTTTGTACCTAGACACACTTCCATCTGCAAATCTTTTTGTTTTGTAAACCCACTTACATCCAATAATTTTCTGGCTATTAGGTTTAGGAACCAGATCCCAAGTCTGATTCTCTATCAATGCATCATACTCCTCTTGCATGGCTTCTTCCCAATTTCTCTTGCCTTTGGCTTCATTATATGTAGATGGATCTTCATCTGCTTTTACCAAATAAGCATAATCTTTAGTAGTCAAGAATGAGGTGTCATAGCTATACCTTGTAGGTTGCCATTTGTGCCTAGATGACCTCCTAACTTCTGCACTTTTTGAAGTCTCTGGTTCATCACATTCTGGATCAAACCTTGGCCTCTCTTCAACTTCAACCTGTACTTCATTATTCTCATTTTCATCAAGTAATTGAATCTTTGCTTTACCTTTCCTTTGATCCACTACTTCTTCAACATCTGCATGTACATTATATTTACCTGCATACCATGTACCTTGCTCATCAAATGTAACATCCTTGGATACTAGGAATTGCTTTGTGGATGGACTCCACAACCTGTATCCCATTTGCTTATCATCATAACCAATGAATACATACTTTTCTGCCTTAGGCTCCAACTTATGCCTCAATTGAGATGGCACATATGCATATGCCAAGCATCCAAATATTCTGCAATGATCCAAGGTAGGTCTTTTACCCCACCAAGCTTCATATGGTGTCATACCTTGCAAAGCTTTACAAGGCAATCTATTGACCAAATAAGTAGCTGTATTTACAGCCTCTGCCCACAAATAATTTGGGCAATTCTTCTCTTTCATCATGGACCTTGCAAACTCAACAAGAGTCCTATTTCTCCTTTCTGCTACACCATTTTGTTGAGGAGAGTACCTGCAAGTAACTTCTCTCTTTATACCTGCATTCCACAAGTAATCATTGAATTCTTTTGAAAAATACTCTCCCCCTCCATCTGACCTTAGTCTCTTCAATTTTTGACATGTAATCCTTTCTGCATATGCATGATAGTGTTTAAATGTATTAAACACTTCTGACTTTTCTTTAATCACATAAATTGTGATCCATCTGGTAGCATCATCAACATATATGACATAATATCTTGAACCATTTATACTAAAGTCCTTTGAAGGACCCCACACATCTGTATGCACCAACTCAAGCCTTTCTGAATACATAAACCCATGCTTGGAATAGGATTGCTTATGAGCCTTACCTAATTGACATGCCTCACATCTGTATGTCATGTGTTGACCTGCAATGTTAGGCAATCCAAGCACTGAATCATTATTAATCATGTCTTTGATACCTCTTTCATTGAAGTGTCCAAGTCTTTTGTGCCAAAGATCCAATTCTGACACCTTCTGCTCTCCATATGTGAACATAGCATGTCCAACATTTCCTTGTACCTTCAATGTGAAGAGCCTTCCTTCTTTCTTTCCTGTAACAACCTGTTTATACCCTTGACTAGGGTCTTCAACATAGACTCCATCATTGGTGAACCTTACCTCATATCCTTTTTCCACAATTTGACCTACACTGATCAAATTCTTTGGAATTGTGGGAACATAAAGAACCTTACTCAGAAGAGTGCTCCCATCCTTAGCTTTGACTGAACCAATTGACTTTACCTTATGCTTTGTATTATCACCTGTCTGAACTGTATGGTTAATTGCATTATGATCTAAATCAGTCATCAAAGCAATATTTCCACTTAAATGATTACTACATCCTGAATCAATGTAGAACACTCTCATGTCCTCATGTGAGGTCTCATATGTTGCATTCATAATGAGAGTCGAATCCTCCTTCTGATCTGATGCATAATTGTAGTAGGTGTTGTTATAGGATTGGTTTTGGAAGCTTCTTCCTCCACCTCTTCCAAAAGAATTCCTACCACCTCTACCTCTAAAATTTCCTCTCTGAAATCTACCACCTCTTGCTCTTTGATTAAAGTTCTGATAATTACCATTATTTTGATTATTGTGCCAACAATCATGAGATAGATGATTGGTCTTACCACATATCCAACAAGCTCTTGCATTATCTTTGTTGTTTCTGCCTCTTCCTCTACTTCTGCCATTTCCTTTCCCTCTTATGAAATTTGCTTGGTTTGAAGTACCTTCTTCTTCACATGATTGTTGCTTTCCTTTGTTAGCTTTCTTCTTGTCTTTAGAGTACATTGCATGACCTGCACTCTTATCAACATCTCCTTTGACATCATTCTCAAAAGTTAGCATATGACCTAACAATTGATTCAAATCAGGAGTGAAGTGATCTAATGAAAGTTCTGTAGACAAAATAAAAGGTTTCCACTTCTCATCTCCTCTTAGCCCTGTGAGTATTTGTCTTACCAATTTATCTTCTTCAATATCTTCATCCACTGCACCTAGAGAATCTGCAATGTCCTTCATCTTTGTCACATAATCAGAGATTGATTGTGAGGCCTTCTTTTTGAAAGTAGTAAATTCTGCCCATAGTGAAGCCTTCCTTGATTTGGTTGTGTTTTGGAAATGCTCTTCCAAAGCATTCCAAATGTCACTTGCACTTTCAAGTCCTCTAATGTGAGGAAGCAAATAGTCATTGACTGCCATGTAGATTATGCTCCTTGCTTGAGCATCCTTCTTCATCCAATTCTTCAAGTCTGCAAGCTCCTCTCTAGTTGGAACACTAGAGTCTCTAAATTCTGTCTTTTCTTCATCTCCTGTGATATATCCCATCAGATCTTTGCTCATAAGATGAGCTTCCATCCTCATTGACCATGCAGGATAGTTCTCTCTATCCAGCTTCTCAATTTGGAGACTATCTCCCATTGTTTCTTTACCTGCATTGCCAATTCTTTAATCTTTATGAGAAATAAATGTACCTTGACTCTGAATCTACTCCTTCTGATCCTTTTGATAGCTTCAATGTGTCTACCTTCAAGTTTTCTTCAACCTTTATCCTTTTGCACCTTCGAGATGTAAAGATTTGTGTTTTTGCAGTAGTTGCAATCTTCTTCACTTCAATTTTGACATATCCTCCTCTGATACCACTGATGGAGAGTGTTAATCTCCAAAAGAACAAGCTATCCTTGGTATTAGACCACCTCTAGACCAAGAATAACTTTAGACTCCACCAACTTTAGACAACATTCATCAATCTTATCAGAAAATTGATTACTCTGAAAAATTCAACTTCTCAGAAAAGTCTGCTGCAGATTAATCACTCATTGACTAATCAATCCTGTAAAGTTTTTAACAAAACTTTGCACAATACTTTGCCTTAAGATTGCACAACTATTCCAAGTTAAATTTCTCAAAATGATTGAGTACACTTTGAGAAATGTGTGAGACACTTTACCTATGTCTGAAACACCTTCTCTGCAATGGCGACTTTGACACCTGCAACTTCTTAGCTATAGTTCTCCCAATGTCGAACCCGTTTGATCAAGATCTTTTAGCCATATATGGCTTACCTTCCAACTTAGATTTTGAACCCTCACTTGTGTAAAACTTTACACTGTGCACTGAGCAATGTTCATTTCTCTGAACATGAAATCTGCGCCAATTTTTCGACTCTCAGAACATCTTCACATATGAATGTTCCTAAACTAAATTCTCACAGCCTGATTGCAATTAGCTTCTCAAATCTTAGTCATAGATGGATTAGCTATTGACTTAGATACGTGCAAAAGGATTTCTCAAAAGATTAAACACAGAAGGAGAATGGGAGAGAAGATCGACGCGCCATTTCTGAACTTTTCACTTATCTATTTCCTTCATACATCTGATGGATGATTTGTACAATGTACATATTCTAACTCATCTCAACTCTCTTCTCTATATCTCTCTACTACAAACATGTGCTTTTATATATATATACAAGTCCTAACTCGTAATTACTTCAAGTATATTGAAGTATCTTAAAGAACTAATATACATTTGGTTAAAGAACTTTATTATTTGATTCTTTCTTTTGACTCATGACATTGATCTTCAATCTCCTCTTCATGTCTTTACTTCTAGCCTTTGTATAATCACAATTTGTTGATTGTCTTGCTCCAACATCCAGCAGTGGTATCAAAGCAAGAGTCATCAAAATTGAAGAAAGAAGGACCTCAGCTATCGCAGATATACAGAAATCAATCTTTGAAGATTCAAAAGGTGAAAGTTTGAAGTGAAAGCTAGAGAAGGAGGCGTGAAAGCTATCAGAAGGATCAGATGGAACTATATTCAAATTAAAGGTATATTCATTATTCACAAAGCTTGAAGAATATATTGCACAAGTGAAGAAAGGATGGGAGATTCTCTTCAGATATAGGAATTGGATAGAGAAAACTATCTTGCTTGGTCAATGAGGATGGAAGCTCATCTTATGAGCAAAGACCTGATAGGATATATCACAAGTGAAGAAGAAAACTGAGAATTTAGGGATCCTAGTGTTCCAACTAGGGAAGAGCTCTCAGATTTGAAGAGATGGATGAAGAAGGATGCTCAAGCAAGTAGCATTATCTACATGTCAGTCAATGATACTTGCTACCTCACATTAGAGGACTCGAAAGTGCAAGAGACATATGGAATGCTTTGGAGGAGAATTTCCAAAACACTAAAAAGTCAAGGAAGGCTGGGCAGATTTCACCACATTCAAGAAGAAGGCTTCTCAATCTATTTCTAATTATGTAGCAAGGATGAAGGATATTGAAAATGCATTAGAAGCAGTTGATGAAGACATTGAAGAGGACAAATTGGTAAGACAAATTCTCATAGGTTTGAGAGGATATGAGAAATGGAAGCCATTCATTCTATCCATTGAATTTTCACTAGATCATTTCACTCCTGATTTGAATCAATTGCTAGGACATATGCTAACCTTTGAGCAAGATATAGGTGATGTTGATAAGAGTATAGGTCAAGCAATGTATTCAAAGGACAAGAAGAAGATTAACAAAGGCAAGCAACAATTGAATGAAGATGAAGGCATTATGAGTCAAGCCAACTTCCTAAGACGAAGAGGAGGTGGCAAAGGAAGAGGAGTGGCAGAAGCAATAAAGATGGTAGTAAAGTTTGCTTGATTTGTGGTAAGAGTAATCATTTAGCTCATGAATGTTGGCATAATAATCAGAATGGTGGAGGATATAATCAAAACTTTAATTCAAGAGGAAGAGGTGGTAGAAATCAGAGAAGCAATTTTAGAGGTAGAGGTAATAGAAATTTCTTTAGAAGAAATGCAAGAAGAGGATTTCACAGTCAATCATACAATAATACCTACTACAATGATGCTTCAGATTAGAAAGAGGATTCAACCTTAATTATGAATGCAACTTGTGAAAGAAAGTGAAGATCAAAGAGTGTTCTACATTGACTCAGGGTGCAGCAATCACCTGAGTGGCAACATAGCTTTGATGACTGATTTGGAGAATAAGATGAGTAATCATATAGTTCAAACAGGTGATAACACAAAGCACAATGTGAATTCCATTGGATCAGTAAAGGCCAAGGATGGAAGCACTCTTTTGAGTAAGGTGTTGTATGTCCCTACAACTCCAAAGAATCAGATAAGTGTAGGGCAAATTGTAGAGAAAGGATATGAAGTAAGGTTCACTAATAATGGGGTTTATGTTGAAGACCCTAGCCATGGGTATAAACAAATTATTTCAGGGAAGAAAGAAGGAAGGATTTTCACATTGAAGATTCAAGGCAATGTTGGTCATGTCTTGTTCACTTATGGAGAACATAAGATCTCTGAGTTAGATCTTTCGCACAAAAGGCTTGGACATTTCAATGAAAGAGGTATTAAGGATATGATTAACAATCGTTCAGTGCTTGGATTGCCTAACATTGCAGGTCAACACATGACATACAAGTGTGAAGCATGTCAACTAGGTAAAGCTCACAAGAATACTTATGGTAAGAAAGGGTTTATGTATTCAGAGAAGCTTGAATTGGTGCATACAGATGTGTGGGGTCCATCAAAGAACTTTAGCACTAATGGTTAGAGATATTATGTGATTTATGTTGATGATGCTACGAGGTGGATCATTATATATGTGATCAAAGATAAATCAGAGGTGTTCAATATGTTTAAACATTATCATGTGTATGTAGAGAGAATCATAGGGCAAAAATTGAAGAGACTAAGGTTTAGATGGAGGGGGAGAGTATTTCTCTAATGATTTTAGTGATTACTTATGGAATGCAGGTATAAAAACTTGCAGGTACTCTCCTCAACAAAATGGTGTAGCAAAAAAGAGAAATAGAACTCTTGTTAAGTTTGCAAGGTCAATGATGAAGGAGAAAAAATGGCCTAATTATTTGTGGGTTGAGGCTGTGAATATAGCTACTTATTTGGTTAATAGACTTCCATGTAAGGCTTTGAATAGTATGACACCTTATGAGGCATGGTGGGGTAAGAGACCTACCTTAGATCATTGCAAAGTATTTGGATGTTTGGCTTATGCATATGTACCATCTCAATTAAGGCATAAATTGGAACCTAAAGTTGAGAAGTATGTTTTTATTGGTTATGATGATAAGCAGATGGGTTATAGATTGTGAAGTCCATCCACAAAGCAATTCCTTGTGTCAAACGATGTTACATTTGATGAGAAAGGTACCTGGTATGCAGATACAATTAATATTCATGCAGGTGATGAAGAAGTCATGACCCAAAGAAAGGGGAAATCAAAGATTCAAATTCCTGATGATGAAGAGATTGTTGATGCTCAAATTGATAATGAAGAATTACCAAGGTTTGATCCAGAATGTGAAGAACCAGAGACTTCAAAGAGTGGAGAAGCTAGAAGGTCAACAAGGAACAGAAAGCAATCCATAAGGTACAGTTATGATACTTCATTTTTTACCACTAAAGATTATGCTTACATGGTGAATGCAGAAGAAGATCCTTCTACATAATATGAGGTAAAAGGTAAGGAAAATTGGGAGAAAGCTATGCAAAAGGAATATGATGCATTGATGGATAATGAGACATGGGATTTGGTTCCTAAACCAAATAATCAGAAAATCATTGGATGCAAATGGGTCTACAAGACAAAGAGGTATGCAGATGGAAGTGTGTCTAGGTATAAAGCTAGGCTTGTTGTGAAAGGATATGCTCAAAAATATGGTGTAGATTATGATGAGACTTATAGTCCTGTGGCAAAGATGAAAACTATAAGGACTCTCATAGCTATTGCTGCATGTAAAGGTTGGAAGCTATGTCAATTAGATGTGAAAAATGCTTTTCTAAATGGTTATATTTTAGATGATATTTTCATGGAGCAACCAGAAGATTTCAAGGAAGTTCTTGAAAGAGCTTCGTTTCCAAATGTCTAAGGTAGATGATAGCTTGCTTGTTAAAGCAAGTGATGATCGGTTTATTTACATTTGCATATATGTTGATGACATAATTCTTATAGGTACAGATGAGAAGGGCATACAAAGTCTTAAGAAGTAGATGGAGAAAGAATTCAAAATCAGTGACTTGGGAGACTTGTCATATTTCTTGGGAATGGAGATCTCATATACTCAACATGGAGTGTATGTGACTCAAGAAAGGTATTTGAAGAATTTGTTAATCAAGTTTAAAATGGAACATTGAAGGGTAGTTGTTGGTACATATATGAAGCCTACACATTTGGCTAGAGCTTATGTACAAAAGAAGCTCAATGGAAACCATTGCTAGGAAGTTTTCATCCTTTACCATTTGTAAAAGCTTATTTAACTTGAAAGAATATTTCTAGCTACCTACAAACTCGTGGAGTTTGTTAGCTGGAAAAGTCACGACTTTGTTTGGAGAGAATAATTCCTAGAATGGTGGATCATTTTTAGAGAGAGCCAAAAGCTGAATTCAAATTCAAAATTTGAATGTAGCACTTATAAAAGTGATTTGTAAAAGTCGCGCTTATGTGACTCCATTTTCTGAGTTCTCCATTGCCACATTGTAACAGAGTCAGGTCTACATTGTAACCTACACTTGTCATCATCATTATGCTATGATTATCAAGCCTATGATCTTGTATAACATTGTGTTGTAATACAATAGATCTACATTTCTCATCTATGGTCTCTCTATCATAGTCACTCATAACAGTCAACTTGTACTGCTCATAACTCAGTTATTCCTTCACCATTTTCAGTGATCTATAGCTTTTTGGAATCAACACCAAGTTCTCTATATGCTCACAGAGTTTGAAGGAAATCCATTCAGCCAATTTGGAGAAAAACGCATCAAATCACTCACTGGTCAAACTCTGGAGAGGTCCTAAAAAATCGAGGGTAATGATTTGATTGCTAAATTGATTGCTCCGTGTATAGTGAATCCTTTTACGTGATTCCACTTGGAATCATTAGGTTGCTAAGCTAATTTGATACCTCTAAGAGGAATTTTTCTAATTCCTACTGTACTGGAAGCACTGAGCATAAGAAGAAGCAGGTGTTTGAACAAAAATAGAAGGTTTTCATTGAATCTTCAACTTGGAAGTAGTCTGTTTTGATTCAATAATTTCTCACATTATTTCCAAAGTACATAGGCACTTGTATAGTGTCATTGGAAAGCTAAGAGGGCCCACAACTCAACTCTAAAGCTACAAGGGACTGGTACAAAGCAGGATATGGCAGTACCTACTCATTTCTTGAGTGTCCATCCATATTTCCCAATAGTGGTATCAAAGCAAAGCTAAGGTAAAATGGGAGATGGTTTTCCTTCTTTCATTGATAAATTGGACAGGAACAACTATAAATCATGGTCCTTGAGGATGAAGACATACTTGCAAGGAAGGAGCCTTTATGGATACATCTCAGGAGATGAGGAGATGCCCATATTCAGAAGCAAAGGACAACCTACAAGAGAGGAGCATGAAAGACTCAACACATGGTGTGCCAAGGATGCATTAGCAAGGTCTTACTTACTTAACTCAATTTTTTATTTTCTTCTTCCACATATTAGAAACTGTAAGACATCCAAAGAGACTTGGGAAAGATTTTCTTCCTATTTCTCTTCCAACACAAGGGCCAGGAAGGAGTTTGCCAGTCAAAGAAAGCAACCTAAGCAAGGTATCTCAGAGTTTGTGACCAAAGTCAACGATGTAGCAGATCAATTGGAAAGCATAGGAGAAGAAATTGAAGAGGAGCACATTGTAACACAGGTAATCAATGGTATTAAAGCTGATGACAAATGGGAGAGCTTCACAACTGCCATGGACTTGTACATGGACATGAAGATTCTAGACCTTACCACTCTCATGGGGCAACTATTTACCCATGAAGCCAAAATCAACAAGAATGGAGATTCATCAAGAGGTAATAGCTCGTCTGCCCTATACAATGATAAAAGTAAGTCCAAAGAGAAAGGGAAGAACAAGAAGGTTGAAGATCAAGGTACCTCCCAAGCCAACTATGCAGGGAGAGGTAGAACCTCAAGAGGAAGGGGCAAAGGAGGTAAGCAAGGTAGGGGGAGATCTTATAACTCCTCACCATGTAATATTTGTGGATTGTCAAATCATACTATAGATGAGTGTTGCAGGAACTTCAAGAATCGGAGAGGAAGAGGTTATCAAAGAGGTGGATACACACAATCAAGAGGGAGATTCAACCACCATCAAGGATACAATAACAACTACAATAACAACTACCAAGGAGGCTACAAATCAAGGAAAGATTACAACAACTATACAGAGGAGCAAGAAGATTCTCTTCTGATTATGAATATGACTTCAAAACTAGGTATAAATGATGACCATCTCTTCTACATTGAGTCAGGATGCTCAAACCATGTGGCAGGCAATGTAGCTCTTCTCTCTGACCTTGAGTAACCAAAGGGTAAGCATCAGGTACAAACAGGTGATGAAACTAAGCACTCAGTGATTAAAGTAGGAAATGTTGACCTCTGATGGAAATAGAAATTTGTTGAGTAGGGTTCTATATGTACCCACAATTACCAAGAATTTGATGAGTGTTGGACAAATTGTGGAAAAGGGTTTGCAGGTCAGGTTCAACCAATATGGAGCATTTGTGGAGGATCCCCAACATGGATTCAAGAGAATTACCAAAGGAGAAAAGACAGGTAGATTATTCACTTTTGAACTTGAAGATCAAGGAACATTGCACTCTATAGCTACAAAGATCAAACACTATCAGAGCTTGAAATTTGGCACAAGAGATTAGGGCATATTGGTGAGAGAACTTTAAAACAAATATGTAGAAATCAATGTGTGCTTGGGATACCTAATGTATCCAAGCAACACATGATTTATAAATGTGGTGCTTGTTAGTTTGGAAAATCTCACAGGTTACCCTTCTCAAGGAAAGGCTTCATGCATGAGGACTACCTAGAGCTTGTCCATTCAAATGTATGGGGATCAAGTAAGGATCCCTCAATCTCTGGATTAAGGTATTATGTATCTTTCATTGATGATTTTAGTAGGTGGATTGCATTGTACTTTATGAAGCACAAAGATGAAGTATTCAGTTGCTTTAAAAGGTACCTTGCACTTATTGAGAACCAAACAAGGAGAAATCTAAAAAGATTAAGGTCAGATGGAGGAGGTCAGTACTTCTCAAATGATTTTGATGAATTCTTGCAAGGCAGAGGAATCAATAGAGAAATTACAACAAGGTATATCCCAGAGAAAAATGGGGTGGCAGAGAGGAGAAATAGATTAATTGTTGAAACAGCTAGCTCAATGTTAAATGAGGAAAAATTACCTAAGTACTTATGGGTAGAAAGTGTATCTACTGCCACTTATCTTGTAAACAGGTTGCCATCCAAATCTCTTGATGGGATGACCCCATATGAAGCATGGCATGCTATAAGACCTTCACTTGATCATTGTAGGATCTTTGGATGTGTTGTGTATGTGCATATCCCTTCTCAAATAAGAGGTACGCTAGACCCTAAGGTAGAAAAGTGCATCTTCATAGGGTATGACTTGAATCAGAAAGGATACATGTTCTACAATCCTTCCAACAAAGGATTTATGGTTAGTAGAGATGTTGTCTTTGATGAGAATGACTCTTGGTTTGAAAGTGAATGTAGGAAAGTAAACTACCTTATGACTTGGAAGAGGAGTTTCCAAGCCTCACTAAAGAGGAGCCTAATCAGATTGAAGACATCAACTCAGATGATGAGGACATCATCAAATTAGAAGAGTTCAAGGCATGGAAGTCCAAAGGCAAAGTCAAGATGAAGAAGTTGGAACATATACCCGAATCATCCAACCAAGCAATCAGAAGATCACAAAGGGAGAGTAAGAAGCCAATTAGATATGGGTATGACACTTCTTTAGTTACTAAGCACTTTGTTTATCTTGCAAAGGACCAGTCACTTGAAGAACCATCATCATATAAAGAGGCAAAGACCAAAACAGAATGGAAGGAAGCTACGGATGAGGAAATTGAAGCACTCAAGGAGAATGACACTTGGGACCTAGTACCAAAGAGGGAGTCTATGAAGGTAATTGGTTCTAGATAGATCTATAAGATCAAAAGAAATTCTCATGGATCAATACGCAGGTACAAAGCTAGACTTATGGCTAAGGGTTTTACACAAACCCAACGAGTTGATTATGAAGAAAATTTTTCACCTGTGGCCAAAATGCCAACCATCAGGGTATTGGTAAGTGTGGCTGCATCAAAGAATTGGAACATGTATCAATTGGATGTAAAAATTGCATTTCTAACTGGCTAGATTTAAGAGGAGGTGTACATGTCTCAACCTTCTGGCTATGAAGATCAAAGCAAGGTAACATATGTATGTAAATGGAACAAAGCTCCTTATGGATTGAATCATGCACCTAGGGCATGGAACCATAGGTTGACTACATACCTTCAAGATCAAGGATTTATCATAAGCAAAGTAGATACATCTCTATTTATCAAAAGAAGTAATTCAGAGGTAATATACCTATGTGTATATGTTGATGATATCATACTCACAGGTAATGATGCTAATGGCATCAAACAAATCAAAAATCAGATGATGTAGGAGTTCAAAATTAGTGATCTTCGATCACTAAAAAATTTTCTTGGACTTAAGTTAGTCTATACTCACTCTGGAATTGATATTACTAAGAGAAATTATATACAGGACATGTTGAAGAAGTTTCATTTTTAGGATGTCAAAGTTGCAAGTACTCCAATGGAGATAAACCAAAAATTAAGTGCTCATGAAGGTGATGTGCTTGAGAACATTGCACGTTACCAAAGCATAGTGGGAAGCTTGAACTATGCTACATTGACAAGAATTAATATTGCTTATGGAGTAAGTGTTCTAAGTCAGCTTATGCACAAACCTAGGGCACCTCATTTGGAAGCTGCCAAGAGGATTTTGAAGTACCTCAAGGGCACTCAAAATCAAGGATTGTATTTTCCTTATACCTCAGACTTGGACATCAAGATATATTCAGATGCAGATTGGGCAGGTTGCAAAGATGATAGAAGGAGTACCTCAGGTTACCTATCATTTGCAGGTGATAAACCTATATCATGGTCTTCAAAGAAGCAACCCACTGTTGCTTTATCTTCAACAGAGGCAGAGTATAGAGGATTGGGCAATGCTACTCAAGAGGCCATATGGATCAAATTATTATACACAAATTCAGGTTTGCATACTACATCTCCAATGATTTTTGGAGATAATACAAGCTCATTACATCTTGCAGCAAATCATATTTATCATGCTAGGACTAAGCATATAGAGGTCCACTATCATTATGTGAGAGAAAAGCTATTGAGCAAGGAGATTCAGTTGGGATATGTATCAACTAACATGCAATGTGCAGACTTGTTGGCTAAAGCATTAGATGGTACAAAACTTTGCAAGTTTAAGTCAATGATTGGATTGCAGGACATTCATGAAGATTGAAGAAGAAGACCAAGACAAAATGTTTGGCTTGAGGGGAAGCTATTGGTGCATATATCAAGCCTACACATTTGGCTAGAGCTTATGTACAAAAGAAGTTCCATGGAAACCATTACTAGGAAGTTTTTATCCTTTACCATTTGTAAAAGCTTATTTAACTTGATAGAATATTTGTAGCTACCTACAAACTCCTGGAGTTTGTTAGATGGAAAAGTCACGACTTTGTTTGGAGAGAATAATTCCTAGAATGGTGGATGATTTTTAGAGAGAGCCAAAGTTGAATTCAAATTCAAAATTTGAATGTAGCACTTATAAAAGTGATTTGTAAAAGTCGCGGTTATGTGACTCCATTCCGAGTTCTCCATTGCCACATTGTAAGAGAGTCAGGTCTACATTGTACCCTACACTTCTCATCATCATTAGGCTATGATTATCAAGCCTATGATCTTGTACAACATTGTGTTCTAATACAATAGATCTACATTTCTCATCTATGGTCTCTCTGTCATAGTCACTCATAACAGTCAACTTGTACTACTCATAAATCAGTCATTCCTTCACTATTTTGAGTGATCTATAGCTTGTTGGAATCAAATACAAGTTCTCTACATGCTCAAAAAGTTTGAAGGAAATCCATTTAGCCAATTTGGAAAAAAGTGCATCGAATCACTCACTGGTCAAACTCTACAGAGGTCCTAAAAAATCGAGAGTAATGATTTGATTGTTAAATTGATTGCTCTGTGTATAGTGCATCATTTTACATGATTCCACTTGGAATCATTAGCTTACTAAGCTAATTTGATACCTCTAAGAGGAATTTTTCTAACTCTTGCTGTACTCGAAGCACTGAGCATAACAAGCAACAGGTGTGTGAACAAAAATAGAAGGTTTTCACTGAATCTTCAACTTGGAAGTAGTCTGTTTTGATTCAATCATTTCTCATATCATTTCCAAAGTACATAGGCACTTTTATAGTATCATTGGAAGCTAAGAGGGCCCACAACTCAACTCAAAAGCTACAAGGGGCTGGTACAAAGCAGGATCTGGCAGTATCTACTCATTTCTTGGAGTGTCCATCCATTTTTCCCAACAGTGGTATCCGAGCAAAGCTAAGGTAAAATGGGAGATTGTTTTCCTTCTTTCGTTGATAAATTGGACAGGAACAATTGTCAAGCATGGTCCTTGAGGATTAGCACATACTTTCAAGGAAGGAGCCTTTATGGATACATATGAGGAGATGAGGAGATGCCAATATTCATAAGCAAAGGACAACCTACAAGAGAGGAGGATGAAAGACTCAACACATGGTGTGCCAAGGATGCATTAACAAGGTCTTACTTACTTAACTCAATTTTTTATTTTCTTCTTCCACATATTAGAAATTGTAAGACATCCCAAGAGACTTGGGAAACATTGTCTTCCTCTTTCTCTTCCAACACAAGGGCCAGGAAGAACCAAATGTGGATTGAGTTTACCACTCAAAAAAATCAACCTAAGCAAGGTATCTCAGAGTATGTGACCAAAGTAAAAGATGTATCAGATCAATTGGCAAGCATAGGAGAAGAAATTGAAGAGGAGAAGATAGTAAGATAGGTAATCAATGGTAGTAAAGCTGATGACAAATGGGAGAGCTTCACAACTGTCATGGACTTGTACATGGACATGCAGATTCCAGACCTTACCACTCTCATGGGGCAACTATTTACCCATGAAGCCAAGCTCAACAAGAATGGAGATTCATCAAGAGATAATAGCTCTTGTGTTGTATACACTGATAAAATAAGTCCAAAGAGAAAGGGAAGAACAAGAAGGTTGAAGATGAACAAACTACCTCCCAAGCAAACTATGCAAGGAGAGGTAGAACCTCAAGAGGAAGGGGCACAGGAGGTAAGCAAGGTAGGGGGAGATCTTATAACTCCTCACCATGTAGTATTTGTGGATTTTCAAATCATACTACAGATGAGTGTTACAGGAACTTCAAGAATTAGAGAGGAAGAGGTTATCAAACAGGACAGAGGAATCAAGAGAGAAATTACAATAAGGTATACCCGTGAGCAAAATGGAGTGGCAGAGAGGAGAAATAGATTAATTGTTGAAACAGCTAGGTCAATGTTAAATGAGAAAAAATTACCTAAGTACTTGTGGGTAGAAAGTGTATCTACTACCACTTATCTTGTAAATAGGTTGCCATCCAAATGTCTTGATGGGATGACCCCATATGAAGCATGGCATGATATAAGACCTTCACTTGATCATTGCAAGATCTTTGTATGTGTTGCTTATGTGCATATCCCTTCTCAAATGAGAGGTAAGCTAGACCTAAGGCAGAAAAGTGCATCTTCATAGGGTATGACTTGAATTAGAAAGGATATAGGTTCTACAATCCTTCCAACAAAGGATTAATGGTCAGTAGAGATGTTGTCTTTGATGAGAATGACTCTTGGTTTGAAAGTGAATGCAAGAAAGTCAAACTACCTTATGACTTGGAAGAGGAGTTTCCAAGCCTCACTAAGGAGGAGCCTAATCAGATTGAAGACATCAACTCAAATGATGAGGACACCATCAAATTAGAAGAATGCAAGGCATGGAAGTCCAAAGGCAGAGTCAAGATGAAGAAGTTGGAAGATATACCTGAATCATCCAACCAAGCAATCAGAAGATCACAAAGGGAGAGCAAGATGCCAATCAGATATGGGTATGATACTTCTTTAGTCACTAAGCACTCTGTTTATCTTGCAAAAGACTTGTCACTTGAAGAACCATCATCATATGAAGAGGCAAAGACCAGAACAGATTGGAAGGAAGCTATGATGAGGAAATTGAAGCACTCAAAGAGAATGACACTTGGGAACTAGTACCAAAGAAGGCGTCTATAAAGGTAATTTGTTCTAGCTAGATCTATAAGATCAAAAGAAATTCTAATGGATCAATAAGCAAGTACAAAGCTAGACTTGTGGCTAAGGGTTTTGCACAAACCCAAGGAGTTGATTATGAAGAAACTTTTTCACCTATGGCCAAAATGCCAACCATCAGGGTATTGGTAAGTGTGGTTGCATCAAAGAATTGGAACATGTATCAATTGGATGTAAAAAATGCATTTCTAAATGGCTGGAGTTCTAAGGAGGTGTACATCTCTCAACCTCCTAGCTATGAGGATCCAAGCAAGGTAACATGTGTATGTAAATTGAACAAAGCTCTTTATGGATTGAAGCAGGGATCCTAGGGCATGGAACCATAGGTTGACTACATACCTTCAGGATCAAGAATTTATCATGAGCAAAGCAGATACATCTCTATTTATCAAAAGAAGTAATTCAGAGGTAATATACCTATGTGCATATGTTGATGATATCATACTCACAGGTAATGATGCTAATGGCATCAACTAGATCAAAAATCAGATGATGTAGGAGTTCAAAATTAGTGATCTTGGATCACTAAAATATTTTCTTGGACTTGAGTTAGTCCATACTAACTCTAGAATTTATATTACTGAGAGAAAGTATATACAGGACATGTTGAAGAAGTTTCATTTGCAGGATGCCAAAGTTGCAAGTACTCCAATGGAGGTAAACCAAAAATTAAGTACTCATGAAGGTGATGTGCTTGAGAACATTGCAGGTTACCAAAGCATAGTGGGAAGCTTGGGAGACATCATTTGGAGGCTGCCAAGAGGATTTTGAAGTACCTCAAGGGCACTCAAAATCAAGGATTGTATTTTCCTTATACCTCACACTTGGACATCAAGATATATTCAGATGCAGATTGGGCAGGTTGCAAAGATGATAGAAGGAGTACCTCAGGTTACCTATCATTTCCAGGTGATAAACCTATATCATGGTCTTCAAAGAAGAGACCCACTATTGCTTTATCTTCAACAGAGGTAGAGTATAGAGGATTAGCCAATGCTACTCACAGGCCATATGGATCAGATTATTATACACAGATTTAGGTTTGCATACTACATCTCCAATGATTTTTGGAGATAATACAAGCTCATTACATCTTGCAACAAATCCTATTTATCATGCTAGGACTAAGCATATAGAGGTCCACTATCATTATGTGAGAGAAAAGCTATTGAGAACGGAGATTCAGTTGGCATATGTATCAACTAACATGCAATGTGCAGACTTGTTGACTAAAGCATTAGATGGTACAAAACTTTGTATGTTTAAGTCAATGATTGGATTGCAAGACTTTCATGAAGTTTGAAGAAGAAGACCAGGCCAAAATGTTTGGCTTGAGGGGAAGTTGTTGGTGCATATATCAAGCCTACACATTTGTCTAGAGCTTATGTACAAAAGAAGCTCCATGGAAACCATTGCTAGGAAGTTTTTATCCTTTACCATTTGTAAAAGCTTATTTAACTTGAAAGAATATTTGTAGCTACCTACAAACTCATGGAGTTTGTTAGATTGAAAAGTCACGACTTTTTTTGGAGAGAATAATTCCTAGAATGGTGGATCATTTTTAGAGAGAGCCAAAAGTTGAATTCAAATTCAAAATTTGAATGTAGCACTTATAAAAGTGATTTGTAAAAGTCGCGGTTATGTGACTCTATTTTCCGAGTTCTCCATTGCCACATTGTAAGAGAGTGAGGTCTACATTGTAACCTAGACTTCTCATCATCATTAGGCTATGATTATCAAGCCTATGATCTTGTACAACATTGTGTTCTAATTTCTACATTTCTCATCTATGGTCTCTTTGTCATAGTCACTCATAATAGTCAACTTGTATTGCTCATAACTCAGTCACTCCTTCATCATTTTCATTGATCTATAGCTTGTGGGAATCAACTCCAAGTTCTCTACTTTATCACAAATTTTG
>CM035434.1:75455592-75465592 GCA_020310875.1 Ceratopteris richardii
TGTTGTATAGAGTATGGCCATGAGACAGATCTATATATTGGAAGTTGTCTAGTTGATGTTTATTGCACTTTTGGAAGACTTATAGAAGCATGGAGGGTATTTGAAGTGATGCCAAAACGAAATGTAGTCTCATGGAACGCCATCGTTACAGGATGTGCAGAGCGAGGAGATGGGGAGGATGTCTTAGAGCTCTATGAACAAATGCAGGTAGAAGGTTTACATGCAGAAGATATTACATATGTCAGCGTTTTCAATGCATATGCAGAAACAACAAATTTTAAGCAAGGAAGAATTATTCATTCCCTTATTCTATTTAGTGGTAGGGAGCAGAACCTTTTTGTGGATAATGCTTTAGTGGACATGTATGGTAACTGTGGGGTCCTTTGTGAAGCATTCAAGGTGTTTAGAAATATGCCTATGAAGGACATTGTGTGGGGGAATGCCCTCATCTCCTGCTATGCTCAGCACGGCTATGGTACGCAGACCCTGAGATTGGCTCAAGACATGATCAGGGAAGATCACATGGAGTCATTCCCACATCGGAACATTACGCATGCATGGTGGATGCTTATGGTCGTGCTGGTCTTTTAGATGAGGCAGCTCAATTCATCAAGCAGTTACCAATTGAACCAACTTCTGTCATTTGGATGGCTTTGCTTGCTGCATCCAGAACATGTGGCAGCACAATCTTGGCTTTACATGCAGCAGCACAAGTATCATTGATAGATCCACAAAATTCTACTGCCTTCTTGATGCTGTCCAGCTTACGAAGGCGTAAACAGTGGGGTACGGCTTTACAGTCCGCAGGTCTCTCCTGACTCGCTGGCTGTACAGGCGACGATTCCCTTTGGGAAAATGGCCAGAGGAGAGTGTCAAGAAGGAGGGGATGAAGGCTTGAAATTGACGATCTTCTCTAATCTAATTGCTCTCAGTAGGGAATAAATGTCAGGACAAGCTTCGGGGGGCTAACGCAACGGGCCAAGTCGCTACCGACGTTGGAACAAACCTACAGTAATCGAGCGTTATCTTACTAGAACTGAGAGAGCGGTAGGACGTTCACGTAATTGTTCAAGGGGTGCATCCCTGTGGCTAGGGGGATAGAAGCGCTGAGTGTTGCGCAAAGATATCTTCTTCAGAGCAAATGGACAGATGTCCTGATTTTGACAAGGGCGAATGTATACAAAGATGGATGGCAGAGGAAGAGAGAAGAGATTGTCTTAATTGAAGGGAACTGAAGGCTTGGTTGACCCTGTTGTAAGCTAGCTACAAAGTAAAAAAAAAGCCAGATTGAAATTGGGAGAAGGCCACATTCCCATAGCTGAGTGTATAGTGTGCAATACTAATCACCTTGATGAGATGCAGCCACAGAATTCAGGGCTGCGAAGGTTTCTTCTGTAAGTACGAAATCTAGCTCATTCTGAAGTTCTGTGGGGTTAGAATTGAGCTTCTCTTCTGAGTCAATTTGAGAACAGGTCTCCTGATCGTCTTGGTGTTTGAAGGAACATCACTTTCGAGGATGGCAGTTACTGATGCTTAAGTTAATATATCAGCGTTACCCTCAGATGTAGGGTGAATGTATTTGTGATCTCAGGAAAACATCTTGGCATTGTTGGCCGAAGAATGCAAGAGCTGGGAGATTATTGCAAAAAAAAAAAAAAAAAAAAAAATGTCTGGACATAACAGGTGATTTCCAAATGCTCAAGGATTACGTACTGGAAGAAATGGAAAATTGGACCCGCTTACATTTTGAGGATGACTTCACTACGAATGAGCGGTAGTAGTATACACAGGGGAACTGATGGTGCTGCTGGGAAATCTTACTACAGAGTAGATCGATGAACTGACACAAATTTGTTCTAAGTCTATTCGATGACTCCCTTCCAATGAAAAAGGGGAAGGAATGTGCGAAAGACCAAAGGCTCTGGGGGCCGATGTACAGATAAGGGAAAAGTTACACCTTAACATGACTCACATCCATACATTCTTCGGTACGCTATTTCTCTTTCTGGTACTGGTGACCTGAAATACTTCTGCGATAGGGAGTTCGGTGTGTTTCGGGAACTTTATGTGATGTCTTTTGTATGTATTGATATTAGACATGTCTATCAAATGCAATGCACAATCATTCCTTTCACCGAGTGTTAATATGAGTTGCTAATTAGGAATGCACTGCAGAATCGTCCCTTCCGTAGTCGAGATACGAGTTGAGACCATGTGACGAATGTGTGAAAGATTGCTACTTTACGGCGGCTGTGTTTATTCTGATCTTCTGTTCATGATTCTTATGTGAGCTCTGCATCTTGTGGTTGGCATGAATAATTTATGACCTGAATACATTTTGGAAGAACATACAGAAAATATAATCAGTTATTTCATTTGCTTTTGCATATATTGAACCTGGTCGATTTGAAGGTTAGCTTATTTTACCAATTTGTAAACGCACATCAGTCTGTTCATCACATGTGTATGTTAGCAATTTTGTCTAGAGGCCATGGGTATGCCTTACATGTGTATCTGTCATTGTTGACGATTCGGCTTACGTATTTGTGTTGTGAGGATAGAACAGTATCCCTTAACTCTGGTAACGTGAGAATCAAAGAGAGCGTGATCGGGAGAGAGCTCAAGTTAGGGCGAAACATCAACCAGGAGCTGGTAAGACGGATGATTTGATGCCAGAGCAGAGGCGGGAAAGGGGTGCGAAGGCCTTGCAGGAAAAACTTGCTAAGAAGGCAGCCCAGGCTACTCTCGGAGGAGATTTGAGCAAGTTAAGTGTGAAAAAGAAGTAAACGTCAAGATACGTACCGTGAGTTTCAAATATTAGAAACATACTAGCAGTCATCTAATCTGTACGAAAAAAAAAAACCATTGCTGGATATACCGAACGCTTGGTCCTGTAACCATAATTACGGATATGCACGTGTTGGCATGTGTAAGCATGCCTTGAGAGTTCCTCTGGCGTTGAAGGGAATCATATATCACAATGTTTAAAGTGATTTTCAATGTTGGTATAAGGGGTTCAAGGTTTTAAAATGCTTTGCAGTCGTGTTTGTGCCAATTTTTTACTAGTGAAAAGCTTCAAAGGAGTATGCGTACTCACGCTTTCTTTTATTCAATGCAAATGAATGACGTTCTCTTCCTTTACTTTGACGCTGCACTTAAGTCTCATGGTTGTGATAACTTAGCTGTACAAAAAGAGAGTCTCGTTTTTTGCCTTGCATGAATGATTCGATTGCAGTAGCGGAGACTTAGACAATACTAAAGAGGATGTGTCATTGAATGTCTAGCGTTGAAAATAGAGAAGAATGTTTACACTTGCTCAATGAGAAAGAAAACTATGCGACTGCAATTATGCATGAACATTTGTGGAGGCTCCCTTAGAAATAACAAAAACTAACCTAGCATCAGGAAGTTTAGCCAAATACCATTGTGTGTGGGCATCTTTCCCTTGGACCAAGAGTGCTATCATTTTGGTGCGTTTGCCGGGAACATATGAGCTAGTGCATAGACATAGGAAGGATCCATTGCGAAATAATTGTGGGCTCTAGGTAATCCAAGTGGACCAATTCCGAGGGGTTTTGAACAACATAAAGTCTCGGACAATCATCTTTTCCTTGGGCTTAGGAACCCAAACATTTTGGTGCGTTTGCCGGGAAACATATGAGCTAGTACATATACAAAGGAAGGATTCCTCGAGGGATAATGATGTGCTCCAGGTAATCCAATTGGACCGATTCCGAGGGATTTGAACAAAATAAAGGCTTCCACAATCATCTTTTCCTTGGGCTCAAGAGCCAAACATTTTGGTGCGTTTGCCGGGAAACATATGAGATAGTGCATAGACATAGGAAGAATCCATCGCGAGATAATTGTGGGCTCTAGGTAATCCAAGTAGACCGATTGCGAGGGGTTAAGCAAAATAAAGGCTTCCACAATCATCTTTTCCTTGGGCTTAGGAACTCAAACATTTTGGTGCGTTTGCCGGGAATTGGCTTAGCACATCTCATCGAGAGTGCTACGAGTTCGCTTGGTGCCCCAATCGTGTGGCACAGCCAAGTCGATCCCAAATCTGCTTCAACCTTCATGAAAGAAATGGCTCAACAAAAGCCAGCATGTGGTTTGGAGAATGCCAACATGAGGCAACCGAATTTTGGACAAAATAGGAGATGGATAGATTCTCATCGGACCATGAGACATCATGTGAACCGAGGGTGGCAATTTGGCCCGATATCAAATTATGTGAGATGCTGGTGTTGCGAGCAGATTGGGCATATAGCCAAATATTGCCCTCGTGTATGCACCCCGTTGGATTTTGTCCCCACATGTGCGGACTGCGGGAAAAAGAGACTATGCGAGCACGTGTGTGGCTCAAAAGAGATGACTGACATAAAGGTCACAACGAATTAAGCTGATAGGTGTTTATCCTCCTTGTATGTGGAAGTTGACAAGGGTGGAGTTACTTCATCGACGGAAACTGCGAGAGCAAGTGGAAGCAAGGACACTCGATCTCATGATCGAGACTTGATAGAACTTGTGAAGAGCTTGGAATGTCAAGTCAATCGGTTGCATGTGGAGCGAGATAACGAGAGGATCAAAATAGAGAAATTAGAGGAAAATCAAGTGAAAATGGCTGAGGTCCTAGGAATTTGGGAAAAGCAAGTACGAATATTGAAAAATGAAAACAAGGAGTGGAAAAGAGTAAACAAAAGTTGGAGGAAAGATCGTGTGATGCCTGAGAGTGAAAATATGGTCTGGGACTTGAGATCCGGTTTGATGGTAGCCGACCACTTTGGAGTTGCGATCGAAGAAGAGCTCTCAAGAGACGAGGATGACCTAATGAGGAGAGTCGAAGGAATGGAGCATGAAATCGAGAAGGTACAAAGCATAATCTGTCGATACAGTGATCAAGCGGGTAAGGCATGTGACGAGTTCCACCTCGAGTTAGAAAGAATGAAAAGTGCCCAAGTAGAGAGTGATGAGAAAATGAGACGGGTAGAGAAAGAGAATGCAAGGCTGAGTAGCAAGCTCGGTAGGTGGATGAATCGGAAAGACGACGAGATCCGAGGACAAGTGGAGGATCCGAGAGCGAGGAAAACGGAGGAAGAGCTGAAAGCGGTGTTGGATAGGTTGGATGCGTTCGGAACAGAGTTAGAAAGGAAGAAGGTAGATGACCTGGATGAAGAAAATATGAGTAGGATTTGGGAGGAAAGATCGATTAGAGAGGAGGTCGAGAAGTTGACCGTTCGAGTTGAGAAGAGGGAGGATATTCCCCTCGGATCTGCAAAAAGGGTGAGAGAGGATAAAGAGATGGAGCAAATATGGAATCGGTTTCGAGGCATCGATTGTGACCTGTTCCAATATCAGAGTGATATTGAGCACAACAAACAAGGATTAAGGGACTTAGCGGCGAGGCTTGAGGCACTAAGAGGCCCAATGGCTAATGGTAATGTTCAAGGTCATCTATCAGGTCAGGTGGAATCTCTGCGAGGCAGAGGTTGGAGATGAAAAAATAGACAAGGAGATGGATGTCGGTGAGGACGGCTTGAGTCTAACTAGGGTTTGTTTTGTGGATTGCGAGTCTGAGATGTGAGGACGGGTGGACCAAGTCTGTTGTATGCTTAGGAACTAAAGTGACACTTTTTGAGGTTTCAGGTCGACAAACTGGTTAGTATGTGTGGGTTTTGCGAGGACGGGTTGACCATCGCATTAGTGGCTGGATTTTGGCTTGAGTGGCAGCAGAGAGGAGATATGTCTCATTGGGATGTCCACGAGGGGATATATGTGTGTGTGTCGTGATTGGGATGGTTGGGAAAAGATCCTTTCTTTTGTCTCCTAATTCTCGAGATGCGGGAATGAAAAGAAAATGAGAAAAATATATGTTTGTGTATGTGTGAGTGTGGCTACGCGCCTATGTGGGCCGATAGGTGGGTGGACCCACTTTGGCCGGGTGGTCAAAGCCACGAACCGACGTCGGTTTCGCATAGGGCTAGCTGTCTGTGTGTCGTGCGCTACGTTGGGTTGGTAGATGGGTGGAACAAACTCGATCGGGTGGTCGAGTCCACGAGTTGCATCCAGCTTCGGCGTAGGCCAGCAAGTGTGAGTAAATATGTGAAAAAAAAATGATGAAAAAAGAGAGAAAAAAAAATTGTGGAAAAAATGAATGAGAAGAATTCCTCGCTCGAGGGGGGACATAAGAGAGGTGAGAGAGCATGATGCTCGGACGGGAATATATGTGTTTGTGTTGTGGGGATTTGGGTTATGTGTGGGCTCCCGATGAAACATGTCAAATTGAAGCTTAAGCTCGGCTAGGGTTTTGGTTGCGATGTGTCTATGGAAAGCTTGGACTTGAGGGATCCAATCGTGCTAGTTGCATTGTTTGTCTGCAAACCTTCCGGAAGTGTTCAGTTTGGCTCTTAGGTGGTATGGAAACTTGAGAAGTCCTGAATCGCGTTGATGATGAGTGGTCCTGTCGAGGCGAGCTCGTGTTAGGCTTGAGTGGTCTTTGCGGTGTGTCCATCAATTTAGGAGAGGTGGTGGCGACCAAGCATAGGATCTGATTGATGAACAAAAGAGCACAGAGTAGATGAAAAGGTAAGTGGGAATAGAAAACCCTAGGTGGGAAGGAAATGGGAAATTGGCAAGAGAACTCGGTTAGAAATGAGACAAAGGAACCAGCAAAACGATCGTGAAACCGGGAAAAGTATCGAAAACGGAACTCGGAAATGGTTTTTGATGGTGTGTGTAGAAAGTGTGTTGATATGTGGAGTAGAGATTCATGACGTGTTGAACGAACAGTCTAGAAGAGTGACGAGAGGGAATGTGGATGGGCTTTTTGCTTGCATGTATGTATGTTGTGTGTGACGAGAATGCATGTGTGACGCGGATCAAGGATATGATTGTCTTTTCATTTTGGTTGTACATATTGTGATTTGATGAAAAAAGATTCTAATGTTTGATGAAGTTTGTAGACAGGTGGACATGGCGATGAAGATGCGAGAAGATGGACAAAGATGGTAAGTGAAATGATTGGATTTTGGTACTAATCGACGATTGTATGAAGGGTGATTGCAGGTGCTACATTGAGGAAGAAGAGAATGGGTATGCAAGGTAAAGATTTGTATTTGATTGAGTGATGATCACATGTTGGATGATTTGAGTGCAGCAACAGATTTGGCTCGTCGAGGACGACTTCGCAGATAAGAAGAGGGGAGTATGTTAGCTCAAAAAATGATTGGTTTTGATGCACTAATGTGGTTCTATTTGGCAGGAAAATATGCTTGATTGCAGGATACTCTCATAGTGTTGAGGAAGTTGTCAAACTCTTTGAACAAATGGAGGGAGATAGCTTGAAACCTGATGAAGTCACCTTCTTAAATCTACTGAAGGGATGCCAGAAAGAGGAGCATCTGGAGTTTTGTCAACTTATCCATAATTGTTGTATAGAGTATGGCCATGAGACATATCTATATATTGGAAGTTGTCTAGTTGATGTTTATTGCACTTGTGGAAGACTTATAGAAGCATGGAGGGTATTTGAAGTGATGCCAGAACGAAATGTAGTCTCATGGAACGCCATCGTTACAGGATGTGCAGAGCGAGGAGATGGGGAGGATGTCTTAGAGCACTATGAACAAATGCAGGTAGAAGGTTTACATGCAGAAGATATTACATATGTCAGCGTTTTCAATGCATGTGCAGAAACAACAAATTTTAAGCAAGGAAGAATTATTCATTCCCTTATTCTATTTAGTGGTAGGGAGCAGAACCTTTTTGTGGATAATGCTTTAGTGGACATGTATGGTAAGTGTGGGGTCCTTTGTGAAGCATTCAAGGTGTTTATAAATATGCCTATGAAGGACATTGTGTGGGGGAATGCCCTCATCTCCTGCTATGCTCAGCACGGCTATGGTACGCAGACCCTGAGATTGGCTCAAGACATGATCAGGGAAGATCACATGGAGTCATTCCCACATCGGAACATTACGCATGCATGGTGGATGTTTATGGTCGTGCTGGTCTTTTAGATGAGGCAGCTCAATTCATCAAGCAGTTACCAATTGAACCAACTTCTGTCATTTGGATGGCTTTGCTTGCTGCATCCAGAACATGTGGCAGCACAATCTTGGCTTTACATGCAGCAGCACAAGTATAATTGACAGATCCACAAAATTCTGCTGCCTTCTTGATGTTGTCCAGCTTACGAAGGCATAAACAGTGGGGTACGGCTTTACAGTCCGCAGGTCTCTCCTGACTCGCTGGCTGTACAGGCGACGATTCCCTTTGGGAAAATGGCCAGAGGAGAGTGTCAAGAAGGAGGGGATGAAGGCTTGAAATTGACAATCTTCTCTAATTTGATTGCTCTCAGTAGGGAATAAATGTCAGGACAAGCTTCGGGGGGCTGACGCAGCGGGCCAAGTCGCTACCGATGTTGGAACAAACCTACAGTAATCGAGCGTTATCTTACTAGAACTGAGAGAGCGGTAGGACGTTCACGTAATTGTTCAAGGGGTGCATCCCTGTGGCTAGGGGGATAGAAGCGCTGAGTGTTGCGCAAAGATATCTTCTTCAGAGCAAATGGACAGATATCCTGATTTTGACAAGGGCGAATGTATACAAAGATGGATGGCAGAGGAAGAGAGAAGAGATTGTCTTAATCGAAGGGAACTGAATGCTTGGTTGACCCTGTTGTAAGCTAGCTACAAAGTAAAAAAAAGCCAGATTGAAATTGGGAGAAGGCCACATTCCCATAGCTGAGTGTATAGTCGTGCAATACTAATCAGCTTGATGAGATGCAGCCACAGAATTCAGGGCTGCGAAGGTTTCTTCTGTAAGAACGAAATCTAGCTCATTCTGAAGTTCTGTGGGGTTAGAATTGAGTTTCTCTTCTGAGTCAATTTGAGAACAGGTCTCCTGATCGTCTTGGTGTTTGAAGGAACATCACTTTCGAGGATGGCAGTTACTGATGCTTAAGTTAATATATCAGCGTTACCCTCAGATGTAGGGTGAATGTATTTGTGATCTCAGGAAAACATCTTGGCATTCTTGGCCGAAGAATGCAAGAGCTGGGAGATTATTGCAAAAAAAAAAAAAAAAGTCTGGACATAACAGGTGATTTCCAAATGCTGAAGGATTACGTACTGGAAGAAATGGAAAATTGGACCCGCTTACATTTTGAGGATGACTTCACTACGAATGAGCGGCAGTAGTATACACAGGGGAACTGATGGTGCTGCTGGGAAATCTTACTACAGAGTAGATCGATGAACTGACACAAATTTGTTCTAAGTCTATTCGATGTCTCCCTTCCAATGAAAAAAGGGAAGGAATGTGCGAAAGACCAAAGGCTCTGGGGGCCGATGTACAGATAAGGGGAGAGTTACACCTTAACATGACTCACATCCATACATTCTTCGGTACGCTATTTCTCTTTCTGGTACTGGTGACCTGAAATACTTCTGCGATAGGGAGTTCGGTGTGTTTTGGGAACTTTATGTGACGTCTTTTGTATGTATTGATATTAGACATGTCTATCAAATGCAATGCACAATCATTCCTTTCCCCGAGTGTTAATATGAGTTGCTAATTAGGAATGCACTGCAGAATCATCCCCTCCGGAGTCGAGATACGAGTTGAGACCATGTGACGAATGTGTGAATGATTGCTACTTTACGGCGGCTGTGTTTATTATGATCTTCTGTTCATGATTCTTATGTGAGCTCTGCATCTTGTGGTTGGCATGAATAATTTATGACCTGAATACATTTTGGAAGAACATACAGAAAATATAATCAGTTATTTCATTTGCTTTTGCATATATTGAACCTGGTCGATTTGAAGGTTAGCTTATTTTACCAATTTGTAAACGCACATCAGTCTGTTCATCACATGTGTATGTTAGCAATTTTGTCTAGAGGCCATGGGTATGCCTTACATGTGTATCTGTCATTGTTTACGATTCGGCTTACGTATTTGTGTTGTGAGGATAGAACAGTATCCCTTAACT
>CM035434.1:75470592-75475592 GCA_020310875.1 Ceratopteris richardii
GATGCTGCAAAGTACATAGTGTGTTTCTTTGCACTTATCATATTCCTATAAGGTCTATTTGAGTCTCCATAAGCTCAAGGGCTGGTCTTGTGCCGGTTGGCTTGACCAAAGTTCGTCGCTTTGAAACGCACTTTTCTAACCTTCTACAAGCTTCTCCAAGTTCATTCAGTGGTATCAGAGCTAGATCAAGATGGGTGAAGGCTTTCCCTCAATGATCAAGAATCTTGATCGACACAACTACGCGGCTTGGCAAATCAGAATGGAGGCCTATTTGCAAGGTAGAGATCTTTATGGAATTGTAGCAGGTGATGAAGCTATGCCTATTCCAAGATCCATAGGAGGACCTACACAAGAGGAGACAGATAAGCTCACACTTTGGTGTGCAAGGGATGCTCAAACAAGGTCGTACATACTAAACTCTATCTCTGACTTTCTATTACCACATATGAGAGGATGCAAGACATCTCAAGAGACTTGGGATGCCCTCGAGACGTTCTTTTCTGCTAGTACCAAAGCAACAAAGAATCATCTTTGGAACGAGTTCAACCAAATGAAGAAGACACCTAAACAAACCATCACAGAGTTTGTTACTAAGGTCAAGGAGGTTGTGGATCAGCTAGCATCCATTGGAGAACTAATTGAAGAAGAGGTCATCATGAGGCAAATTCTGAATGGCATTCGAAGTGATAAGCAATGGCAATCCTTCACGATGGCTTATGATCTCATCATGGATGTGCAAACTCCAGACTTCAAAATCTTTCTTGGACAACTCTTCAATCAAGAATCCAACAATAGCATAAAGGAAGGTAACTCTTATCATGGTAATTCAACTAGTGCTCTATATGCAGATAAGAAGGATAAGAAGCAGAAAGGCAAGAAGAAGGAAGAAGATGAAGAAGAGACTTCCCAAGCCAACTTCGCAAGCAAGAGCAAGTGGAAAGGGAAGAAGAAAGGACCAAAGCAAGACAAAGCCAA
Source organism: Ceratopteris richardii (assembly GCA_020310875.1). Lineage (NCBI taxonomy): Eukaryota > Viridiplantae > Streptophyta > Polypodiopsida > Polypodiales > Pteridaceae > Ceratopteris > Ceratopteris richardii. Next base: position 75,471,568 of record CM035434.1, read on the forward strand.
AGGTCAGAATGTTCAACCTTGTGCCATATGCGATAAGACCAACCACACCACTCAGAATTGCTGGTTCAATGGGAAGACCCGAAAAGGAAGTGGAAGACGTGGATATGGCAACAATAGAGGTGGAGGTGGACACAAGTTCAACAATAACAATAGAAGCTATAATAGAAGGGACTACAAAAATTATTCAGAAGATCAACCACATGAAGTCTCATTGCTTCTCATGAATCTAAGCCACAAAGAAGGTAAAGAAGATGATCATTTGTTCTACATAGATTCAGGATGTTCGAATCATGTTGCAGGCAACATTGCTCTTCTATCTGATTTGGAAAGTCCAAAGCATAGACATGAAGTGCAAACAGGGGATGACACAAAGCACAATGTGGAGAAGATTGATAATGTCAAAGCTTCCAATGGCAGGACAAACATTCTGAGTAAGGTTCTCTATGTACCCACTATCACTAAAAACATAATAAGTGTAGGCCAAATAGTTGAAAAAGGCTTGCAAGTTAGGTTCACCCAACATGGAGCTTTTGTGGAAGATCCATGTCAAGGCTTCAAAAAGATAGTCCGAGGTGAGAAGCATGGTAGGCTCTTTACTTTTGAAGTAGGAGAAACCAAGAACATAGCTCTATTCAACTTTGGGTCTCAAACCCTAAGTGAGCTTGAAGTGTGGCATAAGAGACTTGCTCATGTAAATGAAAGAACCTTGAAGGATATATGCAGGGATCAAAGTGTTCTAGGACTGTCGAACATATCAAAGCAACACATGATCAACAGGTGTGATGCATGTCAGATTGGGAAGGCACAAAGACAACCATTCAACCACAAAGGCGACATCCACAGCAACTTATTGGACTTAGTACATACAGATGTATGGGGACCAAGTCAAGAACCTTCATTGGCAGGATCCAGGTATTATGTCTCATTTATTGACGACCATAGTAGATGGATTGTTCTATACTTTATCAAGAGTAAGAATGAAGTGTTTGACTGCTTCAAGAAGTATCTTGCACATGTGGAGAATCATACAGGTAGATCACTAAAGAAGCTCAGATCTGATGGAGGGGGAGAATACTTCTCCAAAGAGTTTGATGAGTTCTTGCAGGACAAAGGTATCAAAAGGGAAGTGACTACTAGGTACTCTCCTCAACTAAATGGAATTGCAGAGAGGAGAAACAAGACATTGGTTGGATCAGCCCGAACAATTCTTGAAGAGAAGAAGTTGCCACATTATCTATTGGCCAAAGCTATTTCAACTACTGTGTACCTTGTCAATAGACTACCATTCAAATCACTTCAAGGTATGACTCCTTATGAAGCATGGCATGGAAGAAAACCTAGTCTTGGACATTGCAAGGTTTTTGGTTGTTTAGCTTATGTTCATATACCATCACAAATAAGAGGTAAGCTAGATGAAAGGGCAACAAAGGTAGTGTTTATTGGATATGATTCAACTCATATGGGTTACAGGTTCTTCAATCCTTCAACCAAGCAATTCACTACAAGTAGAGATGTTGTGTTTGAAGAACACAGGTTTTGGTATGATGAAGACAAACAAAAGGTAACACTACCATATGATCTTGATTCTGATTCTCATCAATTAGGAAGCAAGCATGATACACAGGTCCAGGATCCAAGAAGTGATACAGACGATGACCAAGATGAAAGAGAAAAGGATTACAAGCTATGGAAGTCAAGAGGCAAAGCAAAGATGCAAGAGGTTGGAGAATGCTCCAAACAAGTACCTAGAAGATTAGCAAGAGAGAAGAAACAACCAGAAAGGTATGGATATGATTCCACATTTGCTACGAAGCATTCAATATACTTTGCAAAAGGCTCTATTTCAGAGGAACCCTCAACCTATGAAGAGTCAAAGGGAAACCCTAATTGGGAAAAGGCCATGAATGAAGAGATAGATGCATTGAAGGAGATGGACACTTGGGATTTGGTTCCAATGTCTCCAAATCAAAAGGTAATTGGTTGCAGATGGGTATATAAAGTTAAAAGAAATTCAGATGGATCAGTTTGCAGGTACAAGGCAAGATTAGTTGCCAAAGGATGCTCACAAACTCATGGTATAGACTATGAGGAAACATTCTCACCAGTTGCAAAGATGACTACAATCAGGACATTGATAAGTGTAGCTGCTGCAAGGAATTGGAGACTCCTTCAACTTGATGTGAAAAATGCATTCTTAAATGGTTGGATAATTGAAGAGGTATACATGTCACAACCACCAGGTTTTGAAAACCCTAATCATCCATCTTATGTTTGTAGACTTAAGAAAGCATTGTATGGATTGAAACAAGCTCCTAGAGCTTGGAATTACAGGTTGGTTACATATCTTCAAGATCAAGGGTTCAAAGCTAGCAGCTCAGATTCTTCTCTATTCATCAAAAGGGATCACAATGAGGTTATCTATCTATGTGTATATGTAGATGATATTATTGTGACAGGTGATGATCTAAATGGCATTCAAAGGATCAAGAGACACATGCAAGAGGAGTTCAAAATCAGTGACCTAGGTGAGCTCACATATTTCCTAAGTATGCAGGCGATATACACAGATGAAGGAATGTATTTGACTCAAAGAAGATACATTCAGGATCTTCTTCTCAAGTTCAAAATGGAGAACAGTAAACCTGCAGGTACACCTTTGGAGATGAATCATAAACTTAGTGTTTATGAAGGTGAGAAAATTGAAGACATTAAAGAGTATCAAAGCTTGGTAGGTAGCTTGATATATGCTACTCATACAAGGGCAGACATTTCATATAGTGTGGGAGTGCTCCATGCACTCATCAAGAAGCCCACACATGGATGCGGCTAAGAGAGTACTTAAGTATCTCAATGGTACAATCAACGAAGGTATATTCTATCCTTACTCTTCATATTTGGATATCAAAATCTACTCAGATGCAGATTGGGCAAGAGCTAAGGATGATAGAAAAATTACATCTGGTTACTTAGCATTTGCAGGTTCAAAGCTAGTGTCATGGAGTTCCAAGAAGCAACCAACAGTTGCTTTATCCTCAACTGAAGCAGAGTACAGAGGCTTGATCATAGCAACTCAAGAGGTAATATGGTTAAAAGCATTGTATACAGATTTGGGACTTGTGAGTTCCAAACCTCACAAGTCCCAAATCCTATTTTCCATGGGAGAACCAAGCACATAGAAGTCCATTACCACTTCATCAGGGAAAAGCTCATGCATCTAGCGACAAATCCATGCATCTAGCGACAAATCCATGTAAGTTCCATGCATCTAGCGACAAATCCTATTTTCCATGGGAGAACCAAGCACATAGAAGTCCATTACCACTTCATCAGGAAAAAGCTCATGGCAAAGGAGATTGACATTTCTTTTGTTCCAACTGAAAAGCAAGTAGCAGATATGATGACGAAGGCACTTGATGGAATAAAGTTTTGTAGATTCAAAGCTATGGCAGGTATTCAACCTATCAGAGAATGAAGACACAAGCATACTTTAGCTTCAGGGGGAGTTGTTGGAACATCAAGCTTACACTATGCGTGAGGTGGATTTGATCTACATCAAAGGCTATCGTGTCGAAAGAATATCCGTTGGAGAGTTCTTTTTCTTATGCTCATTTATTGTATTTTTTTGAGAGATTTTTTATGGTTCATTTACCGTTGTGAAAGCCTTGAGCTTTACACACGTAAAGGTAGAAAGATAAAGTCCAAATCCCACGAATTTATGGTGGTTGAAGTTGCCTTCAATCAAGCAATCAAATCACCTAAAACTAGATCAAACTAGATCTTCACTTTTCCTAGATTGTACGAAAGTGAATTGATTCCCTCCAACAACCATTCCCACCTTCATTTGAATTCAAATTTCTCTTGTAGAAGTCGTTGAACACTCTTAGACTCTATATAAAGACTTAAAATCACTTGTACATTACATGGAAGCAATATACATACACTTGTGACCATCATTGTCTTGCTCCTTCAATTCTCTGCATCATCTTCTTCGCCAACAGTAATCTTGCAGAGGTTGCTGCTCTCTC
>CM035434.1:75485592-75525592 GCA_020310875.1 Ceratopteris richardii
GTGATAGAAAAATTATGAAGAGATGATTGGGTGCTTGCAAAAACCTGCTCTATATTAGCGAATGTGACTTCAAAAATTCTTAATATCTTCCTTAGCTTTTGTTAGCAACCGGTGTGGACGACCACATTCTTTGTAAAGAATAACATTCTAATGTAAGGGGAATGGAATTTACGGAGATGCTAAGAGTTTTCGAGATTGTTAATTTTGGTAATTTTGTATTCCGAAAGTTTAGAACATTGTAGCGCTTATGAAGAAGTACGGTGTTGTATCTTATGGGCAGATTCCAGAAGTGATGAGTACAAAGTGTGCAGATACGTAGAGATTGAAAATTGGTGGTCTGTAGTCTATGAAGAACTCAATTGTAAGAAGATATTGTAATGTAAATGCACATATTCTCTGTAATCAAGAATCTACTTGCTATTGTGGAATGACGACTTTGTGAATACTGTGTGGTATAAAAGATTTATGTTTATAACAAATGGTTATGTAAACGATGTGGATCAAAAATGCATGTTTATGAGTACTATATATTCATAAATCCCCGTTCTCAAACCTACCATTTGGGATACTCTCAGATTGTAGTAAACAATAACGCCCAACATTATGGTGACCATGATGGGATGGGGTAACAAAACACAGCACAAAGTGGATTGCTGTCGGTATGAAGTGGCAAGGAGTACTTTAAAAAGACTTATCACCACGATTATCTAGAAAAATTTGTGCAGCAGTCCCTTGCAACATTGAAGATTGAAGACATCCCTCTCGAAGATGCAATTACCATCCTAGAGGAAGTGCAGTTTTGGGTGGAAACTGGAGTTTTACCCCCCCAAGCTTTTGAAGGATTTACTCTTTGAGTGGAAGGACGAAAAGATAACTAAAGTATTGTGGCAAGGGGAATTCAATGGAACCGACCAGCAGAGAAACTTGCAGGAAGAAAAAATATCCTGTTGAAGTAGGCCAAAGTGGCAACAACAAAACCCCATCAAAATTGCAGTTAGCCTTAATACCTTCAGCTCAGACGTGTACCTTACACACGCTTGGAGAACCGATGGTGAACAGACACCCATTGCAAGGGTTAAATTATACCCGTTTTTATGGGCGAGTGGATGACGATTCGGATGTGCACGTATGCACATTTGAAAATCAGTACATATGTAACCATTCAACTTAAATGATAATCGGCACAAGTTCTAGGTATTCCAAGCACACTAGCCGGTGATGCAGTAAAATGGCTTATTGAGTATCCTCCAAACTATTTCTCAACTTATTATCAGTTGAAGGAGGCCTTTTTAGAGCAATTTTGGACCGCCAAGACCGTTTCGGAGCTACATTCTTCACTTCAGTATATGATGCAAAAAGGGACGATCGAACAGTATGCATGGGATTTTAGATCTACGATGCAGCAATCCTTGCAGACAAATGTCCTACCAAAGAAATGTTAACAAAATTCTTTATCGACGGACTTCGGCCATCCATCAAAGAAAATATTTATATGTATACATTCGACCAATCCCGTACGCTTGATCAGATCATTGATTTAGCTATAAGGATGGATCAAAAAATGTAGTTTGCCAATTTGGCTCTGAGAAGACTAATTTGGTGTTCAAGAAAGGCACGACCCTAGAGAAGAAGCTGTATTTTCTATGGTGCAGGAATGGGAGCCACATCACGATCGATTGTGCACTTAACTAGGTATTTTGCCCAATTTGTAACAAGACTAATCACAGTTTAGAGGAATGCCATTTTAATGCAAGAAATACACTGGTCGCTACTGCACAAGTAGATATATCTTCTTGGAAAGGGAATTCGGCTGGATATAAGCCCTAAGTCTCTATCGAACAATGGCTAAATAGTCAGGACGCTAGATTTGTAGGACCATCCTAATATCTGGATTCACAAAAAATTTTGGAGTATTGGCATGGTTTCTGGAAAAACAGACAAGAGTTTGACAGAGGATGGAGATTTCAACAACCTAGGCCAGGCAATTTGGGTAATCGGCCAATTCAATGTCAGTGCTGCTTACAATATGTTCATAGATAGTGGGAATGTGAGGAGGCCAAGGAATATGATCAGCGAAAGCAAGAAGCTAAGCTCAAGGTGCCCATGGCCAATGTGGTGACCTTGGAGTATCTGGAGCCTTCAACATCCATGGTCACCAAGTCCTAGAAAGAGTATATGAGTGGACAAAAATTTGATTATTTAACACCTTTGGAGCAAAAGCAAACACTTAAGAAGGCAGTACAGTGGGCTACAGAGTACCCACTACACTATGTATAGCCTTCGTTAGTCCAAGCGGAATCTTCTAGAAAGAAGCGACACAGCACAGTTGGTAAGACACCTGAGGAAATTATTCAAGAGCCAAAGAAGAATGTTGGACTATCAATAGGTTTTTATCGGTATCCGAAACGTTGCAGGTTGTGCCTACGAATCAGGAGACTACTATTAGATTTCAAAATGAGTAGGTCCGAACAGAACAGAAATAAGGATATACAGACCATGAATCACTAGTGAATGAGGAGTATTGTGAGTTCCTATAGGAATCACATATCAAATTGTCATTTGGGGCCTTATTGGAGCTAGCCCCAGCATTCCGAAAACAGTTACTACAACAACTATAGGAAAAATATGCACCTTCCAGGAATCCGGAACCCTCGGTTTCAATGGTAAGGAATGTGTCGAACAAGATAGTAGACTATGCAGTCCCTACCATACAAGTGAAGTATAAAAATAAAGCCATTCCAAAGGTTTTGATTGATGGGGGTCTAGTATCAACATTGCATCTACCACCACCTATAAGCGAATGGGTTGGAATAACATTGACATAGCTCCCTTCTTTGTTCAGATGGCAAACCAATCACAGGTACAGCCAGTGGGGCTAGTCAAGGACATCCCTATCCATATTGCACAGGTTCTATTTAACATTACATTTGTTGTACTGGAACTGAAGGGGCAAAATCTGGATTATAACTTGTTATTGGGTTGTCGGTGGTTACAAAATGCTAAAGTTTGCTAGAATTGGGATGAAAAGACAATTACCTTTTGAAGAGGGCATGATAAGTTTCCTGTTCCATTAGAGGAAGAGGAACATTGCCTTCCTGAGCATAAACCAGTATTACCAGAGCCTCCGCATATGCTAGAGGGACTCGAAGATGATGAAGAACAGTAGTTTTTGGAAGGAAATAGGGATTTTCTCTCTTTGGATGTAGTTGATGTGAATGCAGTCCTCAGCTCAGGATGGGACAGTATGACGGCCACAGTGTGTACGGAATCTTTGGAATCACAAGACAAAGATAGCATTGACCCAGTGATAAAAGATCCCATGGAGAATGGAAAGATATGAGTAGAAGAAAATTCTTTAGAAGTGGTAAATTTGGGAACTATAGAAGTGCCTAAGCCAATCAGAATTTGTTCGGAGCTTGCTCCAGAATTCCGGATGGCATTGATAGCTTTGTTGCAACTGTACAAAGATGTTTTCGTTTGGACATATGCAAACATGAAAGGCCTGGATCTGAAGCTTTATCATCATTGCATTTTGCTTAAGCTAGATGCCATTCTAGTGATGCAGCAATGGTAAAGAATGAACCCCAATTTTGCATAACAGGTCAAACACGAGTTGTAAAGACTGATAAAAGTTGGCTACATTGTTCCCATTGAAAATCCAGAATGGGTCTCACCCATAGTTATTGTTCCAAAGAAAAATAAATAGTTACGGGTCTGTGTTGGTTACAAGAAATTAAATGTATCTATTATATCGGATCCTTTTTCCTTACCGTTTTTGGATAGTATGCTTGAATGAGGTTGCAAAAAGGGAAATGTATCCATTTCTTGATGGTTTCAGTGGCTATAATAAAGTTCAAATGGTGGAAGCAGACATACCAAAAATAGCATTTATCACGAATTGGGGAGTCTTTGCTTGCACTGTCATGTGGTTCGGATTATGAAATGCAACGAGTACCTTCCAATGGTGCATGCACCAAATATTTGCTCCGTATCTTACATCATTTATGCGCATTTTTTTGGATGATTTCTCTATTTTTGGCACAATGGCAGCCCACCTGGAACATTTACGCACCTGTTTTGATTCCTGCAAATAAGTACACCTTTGTTTGAATCCAAATAAATCAACTTTTGTAGTAAAATGTGGAAAATTATTCAATCATGTCATTTCAAAAAAGGGCATAGCAGTGGATCCAGATAAATTCAAAGTCATCCTAGAAACCCCAGCACCCAGGAATCCAAAGGAAGTGTTACATTTTTTAGGATAGGTGTGATGGCATGGAAGGCATTTAAGGGGTCTAGCTCACATTGCCATTCCATTAAACAAGTTAGCGCATGTGAAACCAGCAGATTTTGTGTGGACTACCGAAGTGCAAATAGCTTTCGAGCGATTACAAAAAATCTTAGCTACAGCACCAGTACTGAAAGCTCTAGACTGGACGCAACCATTTCATGTATTTGTGGACGCTTCAGATAGAGCTATTGGAAGTGTCTTGATGCAAAACAAAGATCACAGCTAGTTCTACCCTATTTACTATGCTATTCGGAGATTAATAGCTGTCGAGCAGAATTACTCGATGAAGGAATGGGAATGCTGAGGTCTTATTTATTCAATAAAGAAGTTTTGACATTATTTGTTGGGCCGAGCATTCACTTTTCATGTAGATCACAGTGCTCTATTATATTTGGTTAAACAGTAGAATTTGGTGGGACGCCTTGCCAAGTAGGTATTGTTGCTGCAGGAATTTGAATATGACATAGTTCATCGCCCACGAACCAGTCATGCTATTGCAGATTTCCTATCGAGCATTGATCATGGAGAACCCCCCGACGGTGTAGATGACACTCTTTTGGATGTAGAAGTTTTTTTGATGGTCAAAGTTGAGGATCCTCCTCAAACCTACCCCACTTAGTACGAAGAAATGCTCAGTTTTCTCAAAAATGGTTTTGCTCCATCGTACTTAAGTTCAGCAGCACGAAAAAAACTAGGACTTTGCAATTGCAGGTTTACAGTTATTATGGGCCAACTATATCATAAGGACCCAACCGGCATTTGGGTGCACTGCATTCCTCCACACAAGGTGCAGGCAGTCATTTTGGAGGCTCATGCAGGTGAGGTTGGTGGGCACTTCAGTCATTTGATTACGGTCCGAAAAATCCAACAGTCTGGATTATGATGGCCAACTATGTACTCAGATGTGCAACAAGCAGTATGGAATTGTGATCCATGCCAACGTACTGGCGAACCCCGTGATAGTCAGCATTTTTCATTGCAACCAATTCTTCCACTAGAACCTTTCTAGAAATGGGGTTTGGACTTTATTGCATCTAGAAACTGGATCCCTGTACATCTTGACTTGTACGGATTATTGCATGCGATGGGCCAAAGCATGGGCAACCAAGCAAGCTACTGCATGAATAGTCGTAAGGAAATTGCAGAATGATATTTTTTTGCATTATGGCTTACCCTTAGAATTATTTTCTGATAGGGGAATGCACTTTCTGAATTAGTTGATTTCATAACTCAGTGTGGAGTATCAAATTAAAAATAAATTTAGTTCACCCTATTATCCACGAGCGAATAGCTTGGTGAAAAGTACTAACAAAGTTTTACTTCACATGCTCCAAAAGATGTTGCTGGATTCAACAGATCAGTGGGAAATAACGCTCTCCACTATCCTATGGGCATACACGACCTCATATAAAGTTTTTGTGGGTAGCACACCTTTTAAATTGCTATACGGAAAAGAGGCCATTCTTCCCTTTGAATTTGTGGTACCTAGTCTCCGGATTGCGGTGCGGGAGAGATTGGTTTCGAAGGAGTCTTTTGCGTACCAAATGGATCAGTCGGGGCAATTGGATGAACAGCGTTATCACAGCTTTTTATTATTACAGGAAGTCCAGAGTAGGCAGAAGAACTTGCATGATCAGAATCTCCGTACAAAGATTTTTCGACCCGGAGATTTGGTACTATACTTTCACTCAAAAATGAAGAGAAAAATGGGTAAACTAAAATTACGATGGAATGATCCATTCGGGATTCATGAGATGTGAGGCCCAGGATCATTTCAATTGGCCACGTTGGTAGGTGATGTTCTTCCAACTTTCATGAATGGGTCTAAATTACGGCCTTATCAAACTTCCGAATAGTGAAAAAGAAATGTTAATAAAAATAAAATCAAAATTAAATATATCAAGATCGTGGAATTTCAGTAATCATGCACAGCATAACTACTTGACATGCAATAGTACATGCAATCAATGAGCGGCGACGACCATAGCATTTCAAATCTGATGACTGTTCCTAATTTTGTGAGCTAGAAATAAGTGTAGATTCGAGAGTTAAGATTCCATAATCGGTAATCATGGCTCAGACTCTCCCTTCTCTACACAGACAAGTAGGGAATAAAAGGCTACGCACTTTGCCAAATTCGGCTTATTTGGTGAGTTTGACTACAGTGAGCAGCATCGCAAAGTGCTATAGCAGTGAAGCAAAAAAGCAACAGTGCATCCATGCCCATTTCCTTCTCAGATTTCCACCTGTTGAACATCCCAGAGAAGTTGTTGCAGGAACAGAAAGATTGGTTTAAATGCAGAGGCCTCTTGTAGTGTGCCATGCTAGATTGGAGGAGTATTCGACCTCACTCGCAGGCGAAGGACATTGCCATGGAAATAGTGAGGCAGACCGAAGGTAATGACATTACTTCACAAGAGATTAGCATCAAAATAGGGCAGAAGGAGTATTAGTTGTCTGCCAAGTTGATTGCTCAAAGATTTAATGTGGCGAAGGAGGGGATTACAGTAAGTATAGAGTCTGCATATGTAGTAGAGTTTAGTGCTCTACTTGGAAAACCTTGTTCAAGTGAGTATCGATTCACTCAACTCCATGATGACAACCTGTTAAAGCTTGGCCTATTATTGAAGAAAATGGTCATTAATTTGCAAGCAAAACATTATGGTGTTTCCCAACAGCTTTTTGCACTGATCAAGGAAGCCACTAAGATGCAGGTCAACTGGGCAGAAATCATTTTTTGAAAAATGAAGAAAGAGGTACGAAGACTCTTTAGACGGACCGACCGAGTAGTAAATGCTGTTTTGGAGTCTAAAGTGGGCATAGTTTTTACATTGCTTTTTTCGAACACCCAAATATACTTACCTCGGGAATGCACAGTCTGTTCGGTAAAGTTTTTATGCAAATTTTGAAGAAGAGAGCGGAAGAGTAGAATTCCATAGGGAACACTTCTCAGGAGCAAACGGGAACAGAGAGAGATGAAGAGGAGGAGTCCAAGAGATGACAGGTGGAGGAAAATCAACGAAGAGAAGCAGAGAGAAAAGCAAAGGAAGAAGCAGAGAGGAAAGCAAAGGAAGAAGTAGAGAGAAAAGCAAGAGAGGAAGAGGTAGCACGGAAGCAGGAGGAAGAAGAAGCTCAGAGAAGAGAAGAAGAAGAACGGGATAGAATGGATGCTAAGGAAGAAATACTCTACAACCAACAACAGGAACAAGGAGACCATTCCGAAAGTTCATCTAGTAAGATTCCGATACTACATACCTTTACGGCTTGTGGACTTGTAGATAAGTGGAGAACTAAAGAAGGAAGAGTGAAGTTGCTGCCACTCCGTTGCATAGATAACATTTATCCTTGGATGTATAATAATGAGATAGTTTGCCTGGAGTTACTTGGAGACTTAGCGAGAGGAATGTCGTGGAGTGCGGTGAAGCTCGAGGAATTTCAGAGTAACTATAACTCCATGATATTGGAAAAGGACAAGTGTTTTACAGAAAGGGCTCAGATGATGAAGGAGATCACCCGACTCCAAGCAGAGGTAGAAGCTGCCCGAATTGAAAGTGCTACCAGAGAGAGTACAGTTCATGAAGAGATGATGGATGATCTAAATGAAGCTATTTTGGAGAACCATACTTTAAGGGTAACTATTGAATAGAAGACAAAGATTAGTGCTAGGTTACAAGCCAAAGTCGGACAGACACAGAAGGTACAAAGTAAACTGAAGAAAAACAATAAGGAATTAGTGGCTAAGTTGTAGAAGACTGAACAGGAGTTGCAAAAGATGAAGGAAAGAGTTAAAGAGCAAGTGGTGAGATAAAGTGCCAAAGTATTACGATTGTGGAAGTAGAAGAGTGACTAGCAGTCCAAAATTTGGAGTTTATGGCCTTAGAAGAAAAGCTTCGGACTGTGCAAGAAAGTTTGGATACGATGATGACACTGGTTGCAAGGATCCCAAAGCTGGAAAAGCAAGTCAATCAATGGAATCAACACTGTGAAGATGTCAATACAGTTTTGGTGGATAATGAAGCAGAGGTGGAGCAACTCAGAAAAGAGGCAACAGTTTTGGATTTAACTTGTAAGATGACGTTAGAAGAAATGATGAAGAAAACTACGGAGTATATAGCTCAACTATTGGATGTTACTGTAGCTTTCGATAAGTTATTAGAGGGATTTCAGCAGCGTATCCCTGAATTACAAGCCTCTGTAGTTAGCTATAGAAGTTCCAGTCAACAACTTTTAGATCCAAAAGAATTTTTTGAAGCGCAGATACTATTAGCAGAGGAAAATATTAGAGAAATGTTTAATGAGTTACATTATGATAGAGAGAATTATGTTCCTGGAGATGCAAAACAAGGATGATGATTTGTAACATTTTTATCTTGTAATTAGTGGGTTCAGATCCACTGTGCGTGCCAATGTTACCAGCCGGTGTGGATGGCCACTTTCTTTGTAAAGAATAACATTCTAATGTAATGGGAATGGAATTTACGGAGATACTAAGAGTTTTTGGGATTGTTAATTTTGGTAATTTTGTATTCCGAAAGTTCAAAACAATGTAGCACTTACAAAGAAGTACGGTGTTGTATCTTACATGCAGATTCTGGAAGTGATGAGTATGAAGTGAGCAGATGTGTAGAGATTGAAAACTGGTGAAGCCTGTAGTCTCTGAAGAACTCAATTATAAGAAGATATTGTAATGTAAACACACATATTCTCTGTAATCAAGAATCTACTTGCTGTTGTGGAATTCCGACTTTGTGAATACTATGTGGTATGAAAGATTTCTATTTATAACAATTGGTTATGTAAGCAGTGTGGAACAGAAACGCATGTTTACGAGCACTGTATATTCATAAATCCCCATTCTCGAACCTACCATTTGGGATACTGTCAGATTGTAGTAAATTGTTATGCCCAACACTTTCTAAATATGCATCAAGAGTCACCAATTCCTTTATAAAATTATTCCCAAATGTTGTTGGAGTTAGATGTCTATGGAAGCGCGTGAACAGCACAAGGAAGAAGAAAAAGCTTGGATCACAACACACAATACTGAATGTATTACCACTAGAATGTACAAAGATAAGTAACTCATTAGGGCAATAGGCATATATACAAGCCGGGGGAAAAAACCTCCTAAAGAGGGAAAAAAGAGCCCCGACAATCCTAGTGTGTTCACACACATCACCACCTTAATATATCAACAAATCCCCCTTGGGAGTGATACGGTGAACAAAGAGCTGGCACTCATGTATAAGGAAGTGCCAAGCTATGTGGAATCAATCCACAAAAGGAAGTAAGCCCAAAGCTTTGAGGAAAGCTTCAAACTTCTCCCTGGGGAGTCTCTGTGCAAAGGTCTACAATGTTCTCCTACATGCGCACATATGCCAAGTTGATCTCTCCAGTAGAGAACCTCTCCCTGACATAATGATAATGTGCCTCAATGTGCTTAGTGTGAGCATGGAACACAGGGTTCCTCACAACAGCCAATGCGCTCTGATTATCAGTGAAGATGGTGGTGGCAAAAGATTGATCAACACCCAAATCAGCCATAAGGCATTTGAGCCACACACACTCCAGAGTCATTGTAAAAGTTGCCCTATACTTAGCCTCACAACTGGAAGTGACCACAGTAAGCTGCTTCTTGCTCAACCAAGATATACATGAGCTACCAAGCATGAAGCAAAAGCCAATAGTGGACACACGAGTGTCATAGCAATCAGCCCAGTCACTGTCTAGAAAAAGCATGCAAATCTGGCAGTAGTGATCCCCCCTTGAGATAAAACAATCCAAGTAGTCTGGTACCACTCAAGTAGCAGAAGATGCACTTAACAACCTGCCAATGCTTGACACCTGGGCAATGCATAAACCTGTTCATCTATGAGACACCAAACTGAATATCTAGCCGAGTAATGCATAAGTAAATCAAGCATCCAATAGTCTACTGATAGAGAATAGCATCAAATGTATCTCCAGCATCATGAAGACTCAATTGTAAAACTATCTCCATAGGAGTGGTAATAGGCTTAGAATCTTCAAGGGCAAAACGTTGCAATAATGCATCAATATGTTTCGTTTGACACAAAGCCATTCCACCATCAACTTGCATAAACTAAATGCCCAAATAATGATGCAAATGGCCAAAATCAGACATCTCAAATGAGGCATGCAAATCAGCCTCAAAATCAGCAATATGCTTCTCAATAGGACCAGTGAGCAGCATGTCATCAACGTAGACAACAATGATCAGAAGCGCATCATTAGCACGCTTAATGTATAAGGTGCTCTCAGTGGGACTGTTCTCAAAACCATGTCCAATTAGATAGACATGTATTTTTTCATACCAAGCACATGGTGCTTGCTTTAAACCATATAATGCCTTCTTTAACCTGCAAACTTGGTTTTCATGTCCTTTCTACACAAATCCACGGCGCTGAAGAACATACGCTTCTTCATGCAAGTCACCATTCAAAAATGTAGTTTTAATGCCCAATTGATGTACATTCCAACCATGATGGGCTGCAAGTGCACAGATGCTATGAACAGTAGTCATACGCATGTAGGTGCAAAGGTCTCATCAAAATCAATGCCTTTTTCTTGCACATAACCCTTTGCAACAAGCCTAGCCTTATACCTATCAACCGTTCCATCAAGCTTATGCTTCAGCTTGTAAACCCACTTAGTGCCAATGGCCTTCTTGCCAGGAGGCAAGACACATAAAGACCAGGTACCATTCTTCATTATACCATCATATTCAGATTGCATAGCAGCCATCCAATTTTTAGAATTTTGTGCTTCATCAAAAGAAATAGGTTCATGCTCATCACAGAGACTAGAGGCAGCCATAACATAGCAATCTGATGCAAAAGAGGCACTATGAGGGCATGAACGAGTATGGTATGATAGAGATGCATTTAATTTGTTGTCACGCAAAGTCTTCACCAGCCATTTTGGCATAGTTTTTGTCTGCTTAATATCAGCTCTCTCATCAATAAGTGCATCATGTAAATCTACATTAGAAATGGAATCACATGAAACCCACAAAGGCTGAGAAGTTGCCTCATTAGGACCAGCACTAGACTATCCACCTGTAAAAAGAGGCAGCAAAGCATCATACATGTCTTTGGAGCTAACAAATGTCTCCTCAGTACATGAAAGTAAGGGCTGAATAGCATTTTCCACAAAAACAACATCAGAGCTAACCAAAATGTGTTTAGTCTGTAGATGACAGATGGTAGCCTTTGCTTTCAGAATTGTACCCAAAAAAATTACATTTTACTACTTTATCATCCAATTTTCTACGATGTTGTTCAGGCACTAATGCATATGCCAAACAACCAAAAACACATAGATGAGCAATGGCTTGCAACCATGTCAAGCCTCATATGGAGTGATAGACTATAGTGCTTTAGTGGCACACCTGTTAAGTACATATTTTGCACACATAACAGCCTCAAGCTAGAAACTATGTTGTAAAGCCTGACTCTTGACCATACACCTCGCCATCTCCATGAGTGATCTGTTCTTTCATTTAGCAACTCCATTTTGTTGAGGTCTATATGGCACTCTACACTGATGTTTTATTCCACAGTCAACGAGAAATGCATTAAAGTCAGAAGACATATCCCCCCCCCCACCGATCAAAATGGAGGATGCCCATTTTACATGTTGATAGCTTTTCAGCTAAACCAGAAACTGTTTGAAGCACATCAACACTTCAGACTTTGCTTTCAATGGATATACCCATGCATGCCTGGAAAAGTCATCAATCAAAGTCACGAAGTAAATATAATTTCCAAAAGAGGGTGTTTGCATAGGACCACAGACATCACTGTCATCAAGCTACAATTTCTAAGTAGCTCGAACTGAACCATCTTTTGGAAATGAGGAATGCTACATTTTTCCTGAAATATAGCCTTCACAGACATGTTTATCGGGTGCCTCAAGTTTGGGCAAAGAGGAAACCATTTCAGATTTTTGCATGCATAGCAAACTAGCAAAATTCAAATGACCAAAGCATGCATGCCAAAGCTTTGCATCTGACATAGCCAGAGAATCATGTACTGCACATGCTGAATCATTCACAAATCTTTCATAGTCTATGATCTTATACAGCCCATGACATAAAATGCTAGAAGCAATAATGACATCGCCATTTGACAGATCATGAACTGTACATCTATCATCAACAACTTTCACAACCAAGCCAATCTTGGCTAATGCAGAAACTAATAACAGATTCATCTTGATCCGTGGCACAAATAAAGCATCTTAGAAAGTGAAAGAACTACCATCAGCGGTAGTCAAAATGATCTTACCAACTCCCATGATAGGATAAGGGGAGTTGTTGCCGCATGTGATAGTATTCCTTGTAGGGGCAGGCTCGAGTGAAGAGAAGAAATTGTGCTGCGAGGTAATACGTTTGGTCACCCCACTATCAAAGTACCAAACATCTGAGTCTACTACAGACATGCACTTCTCATGAGAAGATGGGTCAAAACTGCAAATAGCATTAAACACCCATTCTTCATTCTGCACAAGATTAGCAAACTCTGTTTTTAGTGTAGAGGCCTCTGCAACAAACATTTTGACCTCTTTCTTCTTTGTCTCTTTAGCAGCCAATTTTGGACAGCTCTTAATGGCATGATCATTTGCCTTATAATATTTGCAAAACAATTTTTGCTTTTTTTATTTCTTCTCATCTTTGTCTTCCTTCTTCAATGTACAGCATTTCCATATTTTTACTTACTAGTAGATGAGCTACATTTACCTTTGCCCTTCTGACTAGCTAGGAAACCTTGATCTGCAGCATGCATAATAGACATATTTTGCCTAGACTGATCTTCATGCAATAGAATAGAAACTAACTCTTCAGATGTTAAGTCATTTGGATTGCCTTTCATTATCAAATGAAGAGTAGAAGCAAAAATCTGTTATGAATCAGGAAGACCATTCAGAACAGTCTGCACAAGTGAATTGTCAAGAAGGACTTCATAAGCAGAAGTCATTTGTTCCTTCAAATCCTTGATCTTTGTCAAAAAATTGTCCATGGAATCACCTTCATTCATGTGCTCACACTCCAACTATTTTCGGAGGTAAGCAACACAAGCCTCATTCCTAGCCTGGTACAATGTGGTGTATCCCTAGCATCCTTAGTTCTTCTGCAAAAGCGAATGTGAGGAATAATGGCACATTTGATAGACAAAGCTATCAATGCATGTGACTGAGCATCTCTACCATCCCAACAAATTTTCTCTATAGTAGGTGCAATAGGAACAACATCACGAATAAGAATCTGCAAAATATCACCATCGTCCATGCCATCTGCATCAGCTTCAATACTAGTATTTGCAGTACCTATATTTGTAGTACCTCTATTTGTAGGTGTAATATTCCACAATCCTTTTGCAACCAATACATGATGCATTATATAAGCCCACAAAGGATAATTGGTACCATCCAACTTATCCTCAACATCCAACATACGGAATACATCATCGCTTTCAACCATGGCCACTGACTAAAATACCTTGACGCAAAAAAGTGATTGTATCTGAAAAAGTTGAAAAGAACTACCTTGATGAGTTCTGCTAAACCTATAGCAAACTTTGAGAAACTTATACTAGTGAATCAAAACTTATATATCTTTGGCACAAAAAGAAGAAATAGCCTGCACAAGTGCTATGATAGTGCGTTCGGAGGTCGAAACGAGCTCATATCACGATTTGGCACGACACAGCAAAGCTGTTTTGATCTCTTAATCACCCCGAGTATGCACACCAAATTTCATGCGATTCTGAGACTGTGACTGGAGAGGTGTCGATGACGCCCTAGATGAAATGATGACCTGCTCTGATATCAATTGTTGGAGTTAGACATCTGTGGAAGCATGCAAATAGCATAAGGAAGAAGAAGAATCTTGGAGCACAACATACAATACTGAATGTATTAACACTAGAATGTAGAAAGATAAGTAACACGTTAGGGCAATAGGCATATATACAAGCCGGGGGGAAAAAACCTCCTAACGAGGGAAAAAAGTTCATCGGTGGTCCGAGTGTGTTCACACACATCACTACCTTAATATATCAACAAATGTTTGCATCAAAACAAATAATTTCCACTTCTCAAGTGTTGAAGAAACCTTATATCTTTGGAACTAAAGGGTCATAAAAAAATGCTCAGAGCTCACAAATTGGTATGAATTGACCAAGGAGCTTTTGCACACATCTAATTGAAGTGTAGAGCTAAATAAAGCAAGTTATTTGATGAATTTAGTTGAACCATATGCACCAAAATAAATCTAACAAGATTGGGGATTACCCCTACTTTTTAGGAACAAGATGTAGTGCAAACACAATCAACTTCAAACATTCATATCTTGAGATCTATTGATCTAATGATGATGAAACTTGATATCCTATATGACTGACCCAAGTGAAAGTATAGTAATTTGATACACATAGAGAAATTGATCAAAGAAGTTCATTGTGTACCTCAAGGTTCTATGGCAACACACAAAGAATGACTACTCAAGGTAAATTAATAAAAATCATTATGATATTGAACATATGATACATGGGATATATGGAGGACTACTCTCACTTTTAGTGAGTACAATTTAGGCTCAAACTCTGAGTCCAAATCTCTCAAAATATCTTGATGTATCTCGCAATTTGAAGAGGATGTATTCATACACAAATTTGAATTAGGATGACATTGATTCTTTGCATAAAGTGATCCTAGATTTTGGGATGATATAACTTTCATTCGAATTAACAAAAGTCATGGATTTAGCTTCTTATTATCACGAGATTCCATCTCCTTTTTTCTTTTACAATTAAGATAAGTACAAGGATTAACCTTTGAACTTTTACAAGCATAAGTTCTCATGTGTTATGTGATGAAACATGAGATTAATCCAAGAAGTTTAGCGAATCTCTTAGGCTTGCTAATTACATCAATAGCTCCCCTCAAGCCTAATAAGCTTGATTCTTCAATCCCTCAAAATCTCTTGCAATCCAATCATTGATTTCAACCTCTTTAGCTTGATTTCATCCAATGACTTTTCCATCATATCTGCACATTGTTGATGAGTTGACACATATGATAGTTGAATCTCCTTGCTTGTAATCTTTTCCCTGAAATAATGATAATGCACTTCTATGTGTTTAGTCATGGCATGATAGATTGTGTTAGTAGCAAGATGCAATGAGTTCATGTTATCCCAAAATATATGAGATTACTTAAGACCTAGATTGGAGTATAAGGTCTTAATCCACATTGCTTCTTGAGTTGCATTTGTAAGTCCTCTATATTCAGCCTTGGCTGATGAGAGTGCAACTGTGGGTCGCTTTTTTGAGGACCATGAAATCAAATTTATACCTCCAATGGTGAGGTATCCAGATGTGATTTTCCTATCATCTTTGGAGCATGCCCAATTTGCATCAAAAAATAACTTGATGTCTATGTCAGAAGTATAAGGATAGTACAGACCTTCATTGATTGTTCCCTTTAGATATTGAGGATTCTTTTGGTTGCTTCCATGTGAGGTTTCCTTGGAATATGCATGAATTATCTTAGGCCACTTACTCCATAGCAAATGTCTACCCTGGTTAATGTAGCACAATTCAAACAACCAACTAAACTCTGATAGCTAGTTACATCTTCAGTTGTGTAACCTTCATGAGCTCTTAACTTCAAGCTCATCTCCATAAGAGTATCTGCAACCTTATCTAATTAGTTCCTCTTAATGAAGAGGGAAGGATTTGCTTTCCTCATATTGAATCCCTTATCCTATAAATAGGTAAGAAGTCTATAATTCCAAGCTCTAGGAGCTTGCTTCAGACCATACAAAGCTTTTCTTAAGCTATGTACATATTTTGGACATGATGAATCTTCAAAACCAAGAGGTTTGGCCATGTATCCATTTAATAAATCTTACAATTCTTGGAAGATGCAATACTCATAAGTACCCTGATAGTAGGCATTTTTGCAACAAGTGAAAAGTTTTCTTCATAATCAATACCTTGTATTTGTGCATATCCTTTGGCCACTACCCTTTCTTTGTACCTATTGATAGATCCATCAAAATTTTTATTTACCTTATATATCTTCCTTGAGCCTATGAACTTCGTAGATGTACTCTTGGGCACCAATTCCCAAGTTTGATTTTCTTGCAAAGCATCTATCTCTTCTTCCATAGCATTCATCCATTTCTGGCTTCTTCTTTGCTTCTTCATATGATGAGGGATCTTTAGAATTTGAGTCATGGGCTAGATATATTGAATGTTCAATAACCAAATAGGTCTCATATCCATACCCTTCTAGCTTTCTCGTTTCTCTCGTTGACCTTCTAATGGTTGTTATTGAGAGGATTTTTCCACATCTCTCAACTCCTTCGCTTTGGCTTTACCTTTGGAGTTCTAAGAATTGACTTCTCTCCGTGGAGTCTTCTAATCATCTTTTGAATCACTTGATGCTTCAAGTGTATGCTCATTCCTCTTTGATAGAGTTGCAAAGTCCTCCTCTAGGTCATAAGGTAATTTGATTTCCCTCCAATCTTCTTCAAACCATGATTTGTTTTCATCAAAAACAACATCTCTACTTACAATGAAGCCTTTGCTGCTTAGATTTTACAACCTATAACCTTTTTTATTTAGTTCATATCCAATGAAGATGTGTTTTCCTGCCTTAGGGTCCAATCTATTTCTAATATGTGAAGGTATGTGTGCATATGCAATGCACCCAAAGATCCTGCAATGATCAAGACTAATTCTCCTTCCATTCCATGCATCATATGGTGTCATAACATCTAGAGCCTTTGATGGAAGTCTACTGATTAGATATGTAGTTGTTCATACTGCCTCTACCCACAAGTAGTTGGAGAGTTTTTTTCATTGAACATTGATCTTACAGCCTCCACAATTCTCATATACCTTCTTTTTGCTGCTCCATTTTGCTCAGGAGTATATCTAGTAGTGATTTCTATTTTGATCCCTCTCTCTTGGAGATAAGAATAAAAGTCATGGGAGAAGTAACCTCCCCCTCCATGTGACCTTATTCTCTTTAGGGTTTTCCCTATTTGGTTCTCCACAAGAGCTAAATAATTTTTTTAAAAATGAAAATACTTCATTTTTATGCTTCGTGAAGTATAATATAGTCAATCTGCTACAATCATCTATGAATAACATGTAATACCTAGATCTAGAGATCAAAGGTTCCTTGCTTGGTCCCCATACATCTATATGGACCAAGTCCAATAAGTCTCCATGAATGTACCCTTTCTTGGTGAAGGGTTGCTTGTGTGACTTACCAAATTGACAAGCAATACATTTATAAATCATATGTTATTCGGATATATTTGGTAGACCAAGTACACTTTGATCCCTATTAATATTTTAGAGAGCTCTTTCACCTATGTGAGCTAACCTCTTGTGCAAAATCTCTAATTTTGATAGAGTTTGGATGACATAGTTGAACAATGCAATGTTCTTGGTGTCTTGGAGCTCAAAGGTGAACACTCTACCTGATTTTTCTCCTCTTGCTATCTTCTTGAATCCCTAACATGGGTCTTCAACAAATTCTCCATGCTTGGTGAATCTAACCTGCAATCCCTTCTCATCAATTTGACCTACACTAATGAGGTGCTTGGTAATAGTAGGTACATAGAGTACTCTGCTTAGTAAGTTCATACTACCATTTGGAGTCTTCACATTACCTATCTTCTAAAGTGGATGCCTTGTGTCATCTCTAGTTTGGACTTCATGCTTATTCCTTGGGTCTTCCAAATCTACGAGTAAAGCCACATTGCCTACCACATGATTTGAGCATCTTGAATCTATGTTCATATGCTTTACCTTCCTTCATAGTCATGTTCATGAGAAGAAGTGAGTCTTCTTGAGCTTGGTCATATGTATAGTTGTTGTAGTCTCTCCTTCCTTTGTATCCACCTTGGTAGTTATTGTTGTATGAGTTGTGATTATATCCATAAGATTTGTTGAATCTTCCTCTTGAGTTTTCATAGCTTCCTTATGTTGTATCCTCTTCCTCTTTGGTTCCTAGGACTCGTGAAACACTTTTCTATAATATGATTGGTTAGACCACATATGGCACAGGGTGATGAGATTTTGGCTCTCCCTCAACCTTATCTACCTCCTCTGCCTCTTGCTCTTGAGCCTCTACTTCTACCTGCAAAGTTGGCTTGAGAAGTACTTCCTTCATCATCAGAATTACTCTTGCCTTTATTATCCTTGCCTTTAACCTTATCTATATAGAGATCTAAGGATGGATTACCTTTTTTATTGTCTTCATTCTTCATAAATTTGCATCATGTGTGAATAGTTGTCCCATGAGTGTGTCAAATTCAGAAACTTGCATGTCCATGTAGAGATCCATGGTTGCGGTGAAGGCTTCCCATTTTTCATCAGCCTTCATACCATTGATGAATTGCCTTACTATTTTTTCTTTATCAATGACTTCTCCAATGCTTCCAAATTGGTCTACAATGTCCATCTTCTTGGTGACAAAATCAATCACACTTTTCTTGGGCATCTTCTTGAGTGTTGTAAACTCCATCCATAATTGGTTCTTCCTTGCCTTAGTGCTTGATGAGAAGAATGCTTCAAGAGCATTCCATGTTGCTTGTGATGTCTCACAATTCCTAATGTGTGGAAGTAAAAAATCATAGATAAGAATGTATGACCTTGCCAAAGTATCCTTTGAGCACCATGCATTCAACCTTTCTTATTCCTCTTGTGTTGGTTGTTCCTTGCTTCTAAGTATTGGCATCATCTCATCTCCATATATATAACCATAGAGATTCCTTCCTTGTAGATAAGCCTCCATTTTTTGTAACCATGCTGAGTAATTACCTCTATCTAATTTATCAATAGATGAGGGGAATCGATGACCCATGATGCTTAGTTGCTCTGATACCACTATGAAGAGGTGATGGAAAATATATGCCTAGATGAGTGGATGCTTGCAAAAACCTCCTCTACACCAGCCAATGTGAATTTGGAAATGCTTAGAATACTTCCTTAGCTTCCTAAATATGCCTAAAGAGTCACCAGTCCATTTGGAACATCATTCCTAAATGTTTGCATCAAAACATATAACTTCTACTTCTCAAGTGTTGAAGAAACCTTCTATTTTCGAAAGTGAAGGTCACAAAAAAGTGCTTCAAGCTCATATGCTAGTATGAATTTACAAGGGAGATTTTGTACACATGTTGTCAAAGTTTATAGCTAATTAATTCAAGTTACTTGATTAATTTATCTCAACCATACAAAGAGATAAATCTAACACATTAGGGGGGTCACCTCACTTTTTAGGAACAAGATGAAGTGCAAACACAATCAACTCCAAACATTCATATCTTGAGATCTGTTGATCCAATGATGATGAAACTTGATATATAGATTTGGTTTGCTCTATATAACTGATCCAAATCAAATTATACTAATTTTATACTCACACATAGATAAATTGATAAGAGACATTCATTGTGTATGTCAACGTACTATAGTAGCTGTAACATAATCCTAGTAGGAGATGGTTGAACCACGCTCTAAGAGAGAGGATTAGGAAGTAATCCTCAACCATGGCTTTTGGGGCAAGTGGTTAGCCCATCACATTCCTAACCAAGAGGTTGTGAGTTCAATTCCTTACATTGGTATCAGAGCCTAGGAAGTAGGCTTGGGCAAGGTGGAATGATCCAATGGCCTCTAAAAAAAAAGGCGCTTGGGCATCCTCTATGTGAAAAGGTAGGAATTGTGGAAGGCGCGCGCGTCGGTTTCAAGCTTGGACCTTACAATGATTGGGGTGTATCTCTCAATCCGTAGGTCGGATTGAGGCATATAATATACCGTTGGAAAGCTCTCGGAACGAACTTTGCAATGAGCTAGCTTCCAAGTGTGAATTCCTTGGGAATCCTTGGGTGGCACTTGATTGAGTGTTCAAGATACCAAGCATGGGTGAGAACAAGGTTCAAGACTGAGGTTGAGAACAAGGGCTCGAGACACCAAGGTTGCGAACAAGAAGGTTCAAGACACCAAGGTTGAGAGCAAGGGTTCAAGAGACCAAGGTTGCGAACAAGGTTCAAGAAACTGTGCGAGGTTGAGGGACATCAATTCAAGGGCACCTAGGGAGTTCAAGGGACTGATCACTGAGGCTAGAGGGATACAAGAGTAGATCATTGAGGACAATGATCGACCAAGGGGGGAAGAATGTAACATAATCCTAGTAGGAGATGGTTGAACCACGCTCTAAGAGAGAGGATTAGGAAGTAATCCTCAACCATGGCTTTTGGGGCAAGTGGTTAGCCCATCACATTCCTAACCAAGAGGTTGTGAGTTCAATTCCTTACAGTAGCACACAGAGAATGACTACTCAAGGTAAACGAATCAAAATGTGTATGATATTGAACATAAGATACATGAGAGATGTGGAGGACTACTCTCACTTGTAGTGAGTACAATGTAGGCTCAAAGGATAAGTCCAAAGCTCTTAGAATAGCTTGATGTATCCCATGGTTTGAAGAGGATTTATTTATACACAAATTTGAATTTGAATGAGATTGATTCTTCACCTAAAAGTAATCCTAGATTTTGGGATGATATAGCTTTGATTTCAACTTACAAAAGTTGTGCAGTTAGCTTAGATTCAATCTCTTTTTTTTTTCCTTTTACAGTTAGTTGAGATAAGTCCAAGGATTGACCATTGAAATTTTATAAGCATAAGTTCTCATGTGTTATGTGATGAAAGCTGAGAGTAACCCAAGAAGTTTAGCAAAGCTCTTAGGCTTGCTAATTACACCTAGAAGGTGTATATGGCACTCTATGCTAATGGTTTATCCCATGCTCAGCCAAAAATGTGTCAAAATCAAAAGACAAGTATTTCCCCTCTCAATCAAGATGGAGGGTGCTCAATTTACATGCTAACATATTTTCAGCCATAACCAAAGAAAATTTGAAGCACATAAAGACTTTAGAATTTTCTTTCAATGGATACACCCATGCATGCCTAGAAAATGCATCAATAAAAGTCATGAAGTGAGGTAGTTCCCAAATGAATGTGTTTGCATAAGACCACAGACATCAGTATGAAAAATTTACAATTTATTAGCAGTTCAAAGTAAAGCATATTTTGGGAAGGAGGAATAATCCATCTTGCCCAAAAATACAGCCTTTAGATATATTTTTAGAAGGTGACTCAATTTTGGGTAGAAAGGACACCATTTTAGACTTTTGCAAGCATAGAAAACTAGCAAAATTCTGATGACCAAAGTGTGCATGCCAAAGTTTTGCATCTGAGATAGATTGAGAATCTTGAAGTCCAAATGCTGAATCATTCACAGATTTGGAATATTCTATGAGCTTATACAACCGACAACATAAAATTCCAAAAAATATAATAACATTTCCATTTGAGAGATCATGAATTGTACATCTATCATCAACAAATTTGACAACCAAGCCAATATTGGATAATGGTGAAATTGTTAGTAGATATTTCTTCATCACCGATGCATATAAAGCATCTAACAATATGAAAGAACTTCCATTACTATTAGCCCCAACTCCCATTACAGGATAAGAGGAGTTGTTAGCACATATGGCAGTATTCCTTGTGGGGCTTGGCTCAATTGAACTCAAGAAACTACATTGGGAGGTAATATGTTGGGTTGCCCCACTATCAAAGTACCAAAAGTTTGAATCTAGTACAGACATACACTACTCATGAGAAGATGGGTCATAGTTTTACACAGTAGTAAATGCCCATTCTCCATTCTAAACAAGATTAGTGGTCTCTATTTTAGGGGTAGATTCCTTTGCAACAACCATTCTAGCCTCTTTTGTATTTGCCTCTTTTGCAATCAGTTTTAGAAAAATCTTTATGACATGATCATTACCCTTACAGAATTTGCAAAACTGTTTGTGCTTTTTTTGTTTTCTTCTCATCTTTGTCTTCCTTCTTTAATTGTGCGGCACTAGAAAATTCCTACTCACTAGTAGATGAACTCTATTTTTCTTTGCCTTTTTGACTAGTTAAGAAAGCTTTGTGTGCAACACACATAATTGATATGTTCGGTCCCAAATGATCTTCTTGTAAAAAAAACATAGACTATGATATGAAATTGGAAGCAAAACTATGATATGAAATCGGAAGTCTTGCCAAATAGTTCATCATCAATTGAATAGTAGAAGCAAAACTATGATATGAAATTGGAAGATCATTAAGAAGAGTCTGTGCAAGTGAACTATTTGGCAAGACTTCATCACTATAAATAAACTGCTCCTTCAAATCTTTGATCTTTGTCAAAAAATTATCCATACAATATAATTGAATAATATGCTCACTCTCCAACTATTTTTAGAGGCAGGCAACACGAGCCTCATTTCTTTCCTAGTATAAAGTTGTAAGTGTATCACAAGCATCCTTTGTTGTTTTAGAGAACTGAATATGAGAGATAATGGCATGTTGGGCAGGCAAAGCTATCAATGCATGTGTATGAGCATCTCTGCCATCCCAATGAAGTTGCTCTATAGTAGGTGCAATAAGAACCATAGCACGAATAGGAATTTGATAATCATCATCTTCAACATCGTCTACATCACCTTCAATAATTGTATTTGCAGGTGTAGTAAGAAGTTTTTCAATACCTTGCACAATATTCCACAACCCTTTTGCTACCAATACATGACACATCATATATGCCCACAATGAGTAACTAGTACCATCGAGCTTATCCTCAACAGGCAACATACAGAATACATAATTGCTTTCTTCCATGGCCATTGACTAAATACCCTAATGCAAAAAAAATGATTGTATCTCAAAAAGTTGAACAGAAACATCCTGTCAAACTCTAATAAACTTGTAGTAGACTTCGAGGCACTTATATTGGTGAACCTAAACATGTACATATGTCCCCTTCTTCCATTCCACAATTTAATATAGTTTGTTTGGATGAAGAGGTGTGTTTCCTTTTCTCCTTGTGAATAATAATATTTTGATTGATGGCTCTGTTGGGTGTTTATACCAGACTAACCAAAGCAGGTTCTAGTCATAGAGGGGTTAAACACTTTGAGTGATCAGAATCTTTGAGTCCTTTGGTCCTACCAGGGGTGCCAAATTTGTACAAATTGAGCTTCAATTGTATAACATCGATACTATTGTGCGTGGTTCTTCCGTACTTGGCCAAGAGTAATTAGATTCTGGTCACAATAGGAGATTTGGATATGCCACAACAATCTACGTTGTTGGAGTCAAGAACGAGAATACTAATTACTGAATGTATCCACATTGTGCCAAAGTTGCCTTATAGACATACTATGTGCTCATGATTTAAAGAGATGGGAGAAGACTCATTTGATTGATATACAAAAAGATAGACTAAAGAAAAAGGAATGTAATGTATTATGATGTAATTTTTAGATACAAGAATAGGGCGCAAGTTATAGCAGACTACACTCAAACACGTTTTCTTTGACTTCTTCATGAACTGCTACACAGATGATTTTCACGAACCTGATTTAGAAACCCACTAGCACTGGTGCAGTACTTGTCTTTTGGTTTTCCCAAGAACTTTTGCAAGGATCTTTGTATCATGCCCACAAGGTAGAAAATGACACCACCGTGGTAGAAGGATCTTTTGTAGGAATACTTCAACTAGTAGTGGATAGAATTGAAATTCCATGGGGAAAAGGGCTAGAAGGGATGCTACCAATTGCACATGCATGGTCGCCTTAGTGATCACCACTCTCATTGATGCTTTGTAGCATCACCCACTTTGTTGGTCCTTGAAGACCATGTTGTTCCTTTTTAGCACACTGGTACTCTATGCTCAGATCAACCTAAAGGTGTCCTCGCTTTGACTTCCTTCACCAACTCTTTGAGCAAATTTACCTTTGCCTCGAATGCTTCTCTGTTTCTCTAGCTTTCTACATGTCTGAATTTGTCAGCTTCAAACATCCTCTACTTCATGAGCACACAAATGGTGGGCTACACTTCTATGACTTGCTCCACCTCCTAATTTTTTCTTTCACTTTTACACTTTCTAGCTTCTTCTACACGATGATGTATTCCTAAATCTTACTCTTATACCACACACTACAATGTTGCATTTACTCACGAACTCGTGTGCACTACCCATTGTCACTGTGATTGTTTACTCCTAGCCTCATGCACAAGAAAGCATTCTATGCACGTCTACCTACCTAAGGTGTTCTTGCAATGGTGTCTCTCTCTATCTCTCTTTTATATAGCTTGAAGGTTTCTTGCCCGTCGATGCTCTTCAAGATTCTGCTTCCTTTGTCTCCATGCTATACTATCATTGCTATGATGTGCCACTATAGGGACTGAACTCTCGCATGAGTAAGATGTGGGAATATCTAGCTCATCCTTCCAAAACGCATTGTAGATGGAGAGGGATAGAAGGACAGGTGTAGTTATTGTTGATGTCACCAAGCATTGGAAGAAAATGGATGGAGGAAAATATTTTTTTTTTTTTGCATCATCAAAAAATTTTCCCCTTTGCCAAGGATCATGCACATGGCCCTACCTTGGCTATGGGTGATGATGATCATCATGAACCAAAAATGAGTTCTAGTACAATGAGAGGAATGGAAAGATGAAAAAAAAGCTACAAAATGATGAAAAATGTTGATATATTTTGGTGGCGATGTGTGAACACACTTAGGACTGCTTGGGCACTTTTTTCCTCTTTAGGAGGTTTTTTTTTTACCCTAGCTCACATATAAACATCATAGGTGACTTATCTTCATACATTCACTTGGTAATACATTGTGTATTGTGATGTGCCTCAAGCTTCTTCTTCTTCCTTGTATTATTCATGTGCTTCCACAGACCTCAAAAATCCAATTGTTGGTATCAAAGAAGGTCGCTGCTTCATCTAGGGCATTGTCAAAACCCCTTTGATCACATCTCAAAATCGCATTAAAATTGGTGAGCATACTCCAGGCAATTAGGAGTTCAAAACATATTTGTTATGTGGCATTGATATTTTCATCTGAGCTTGTTTTGACCTTTGAATGCACTATTATGGTGATTGTGCAAGCAATCTTCTGCCTTTGTGTTCACATCACTTTTTTCTAGCATTATATTAATTTCCCAATTTCTAAGGGAGCCTCTACAAAAGAGCCCTATGATCATGTCAAATGCTTTCTCGCTCTGTGTAAGATTCGTGACTTAGAAGGGTGGACTGATGCATTCATGTATTTATTCCCTTCAACCTTGGATGGGCTAGCTAACAAATGGTTCAATCAGTTTGAAGAAAATCACTTCAAAACATGGCAAGCGATGAAGGAAGAGTTCTCTACAGCTTTGAGACCAAGAAACTCAACAAAGCAAGTACTTGATGAGCTGGAGAACCTCCATTTGAGGGAAGGTGAATCATTACCTGAGTTGATGATGAGGACTAAGGCTTTGGTGACCAAGTTTTGAGATGCTCTAGATGATTTTCTCATCAAGAAGTGGCTTGAGAAGGTGTTTCCTCTCAACACAAGACACACACTCTATGAATTGTTGGTGCCGAGCACTCCGCTCAAAGAATTTGTGGCCATGGCTACCATGATTGAGAAGGCCTATGTATAATTTAATTATGCTACTTCTCATGTTGAGTAGTGGAATGACTCTGCCTTGCAACAAAGGTTTGCAAGCGCAAAAGAAGACACTATTGCCAAGCTCCAATGAAAGCTTGAAGAGGTCAAGGAATGGAAACCTAAATCCAACCTCTAGTATATAATATAGGACCAACAACATTATCCCTATGTAGAGGGCCCTTACAAGGTAATCTACCAGTTTTGGGGTAATTTGGAGCATGAGGATCTCAAATGTTACTGTCTGAAGGGAATGGAAGAGCAACAATCACCTGTGTAATGGGGACAACTAGCAATGACATCTTAGCTCTCAATTCATATGGCTCAATCTATGGTGGCAACACCAAGTTGAGCATGCTCCTAGTGTACAATAATTTTATTCTTCTCTTGCTAACCCTGGCATGTAGAATGGTCTTGCTGATCAAGCTTCTAGATTCAGAAATCGATCTTGGCATCCAATAATTTGTTACGAGTGTGGGGATTATGGACATATTTAGACTTGCCTCCTACCAAAGAATGTGCCACCTTGCATAAACTGTCCAAAACTGTGCGACCACTACATAAAGGACTACTCGAAGCAAGTTATGGCGAGTCACGTAAACAATCCATTCCATGTTTTGATAGAACCGCTTTCCACTTGAGGCACACAACTACGATCACCCATCTCTAATGTCATGCAACTGAGAGAAATGTCCCCATTCAGAGTGTGCATGATAACTCAGTGCATAGTGGAGGAAGGGTTCAAGGCAATGGAAAATAGGGGTACTAGCTCACAGTGAAAATGCGGTTCCAATGAGACATCTATCTCAGTATATGCCTAAGGGTAGCAATGAAGATGTTCAGGAAGGAAATCATAAGAGCCATTATAGACGGCGGATCATGTGTCAATCTCATACCTTACTGAACAATGCAAAAGCTAGGACTTTGACATTCTCAAGAAGAACAGTTCATGGTAACCATGGCAGATTAGAGTAAGGTAAAGCATGTGGGAATAGTTAAGAGAGTGGTATTAACAGTGTAAGGGTTTGAGTTCACCTTGAAGACTTCCTCTCACTTCATGGTATTAAGACTTCCTCTCACATCAAGAGGATTTCCCTCACTTTTGGGATGGCCTTGGCTTAGATACACTAAGGTGATCCACGACTGGGGGTGTAACTTTATGTAGGTGTACAATCAAGACATGTTGAAGTAATTTCATATGGAGCCAGGCCCCAACCACACTAGAATGGGCACTACTACTTTGTTAGCAGAACCAAACAATGGAGGGTCAAACTCTTTGAGATTGAATGACCTATTGTTATACTGCAATCTGTGGCGGGAGCTCATAGAAGGAAGAGGAGGATTCCAAAATGATTGGCAAGACAAAGGAAGGAGTCTGATGCAAGAGGAGTATGGGGTCAATGCAACATGATGGAAGTTGTTATAGGAGGTGGGGGTCATATAGCTACTCATGGAAGAGAATCCTCCTATAGAAGAGATTCCTCTTGGCTAGCCACAAAGCCAATATTGGGATAAAAGAAGCAAGAAGGTTGTGGAAAGTTCAAACAAATAACGAAAGGAAAGGAAACATAGAAAAATGAGAACTCACAATTCGAGTCACCTCACCCAGGGAAAGATTATGAAGAACTCACTAAGAAAGTTTTTCCAATGAATTGGTTATGAAGAAAGCCTCCTGGCTTGTAGAAGATAATCATTGTGTTCCAAGACTTCAGAAACACGCTTGGATGGGGATACAAAAAACTGATCAATCTTCTTGAAACACTAAGGGTCAGTCCAAAGAAAATTTACCCCCATTTGGGAAGGTCCATACAAAGTAATCACATTATTGAGTCCAAGAGCATCCTGTATTGCTATACTAAGTGAAGAGCCTTTACCACTTGTGAATGTATCTAGGATCAAGTTATATCATACTTAGACTGATATTTACACCACATTCTATATAGCACATTTTAGATTGCCTTTAAAATTTTGAATATATAAGACTTTTATGTATGAATGTGGAACAAATCATCGTCGATCTCCCTTCCTTGGATCCTCGAGTGTAGATAGGACTCTCCTTTCACATTTCCCTTCATCCTTGAACCTTTTTTCCCTCTTCTATGGGGCGGAGCAAACCTTGGTGGTGGGCAATAGTACAAATCGTGAAATGTCACTGAACAAAGGCATTTGAAATTCTACAAAGAAAGCTAAGTTATAGTCAACTCTAGCATCTTATGATTTTGGTACTCAACCATATCGGTGGCCAAGTGGTCCGGAGTCTCATGGTACCTCTCGGGCCTTAGTGATCTAGCATTTTAATGGCCTAGTTCTAATGATCGGGTGTAGTCTAGTCCTCCAACATCATCCATTCCTTTTTTAATGTGTTAATGGTCCCAACTTATTCTCTCGATGTTTGGCAACGTCAATCACAATAACTGCACCCATGGTTCATGCTGCTAGCTATTCCTCTCTACCTACAATGCCTTTTGGTAGGACGAGATAGAGATTCCCGCATCTTACCCATGTGAAAGGTTAGTCCCTACAATGAAGTATATCATGGAGGCAAAGGAAGCAGAAACTTGAAGAGCATCAATAGACAAGAAACCTTCAAGCTATATAAAGGGCCATGCAAGCAATCACGGGGACACACAAACAATAGAGCAATAGACCATTATTGGAAAGAGATATATAGAAAGATACCATCATGAGAGAGACTTAGGCAAGAAAACACATGTAGAATGCTTGCTTGTGAATGAGGTTATGAGTAAACAATCTCAGGAGCAATAGGTAGTGCAGGGGAGTTTGTGACTAGATGCAGCATTGTAGTGCATGGCATAAGAGTAAAATTTAGGAAGACATCATCATGCAAAAGAAGCTAGGAAATGCAGAAGTAGAAGACACAAGAAGGAGGTCGGGCAAGTCGCAAAAGTGTAGCCTGAGAGTAGTACACTCGTGAAGAAGAGGATATTTGGAGAAAGGCGGGTGCAGTCGATGGATTCAAGCATGTGAAAATTTAGAGAAAGAGAGAAGCATTCTAGGAGAAGGTCAGTTTGTTCAAAGTGATGGTGAAGGAAGTTGAAGGAAGGACACCTTTGGGTTTATTTGAGCACAAATACTAGTGTATCATCAAGAAACCCTGTGGTGTTTGTGGACTGATGAGGTGAGTGACATTTTGAAGGATCGATAAAAGTGGTGATTATTGAGGCAACCAAGCACGTGTGGTCAATAGCATTCCTTCTACCCCTTTTTCTCATGGATTTCAAGTTTGTCCATTGTTAGTCAAAGCATTCCTAAAAAAGAACCTTCTACCATGGTGATCTCATGTCTACCTCTTGGCGTGACTATGAGATCCTTGTAGAAGTTCCTAGGGAAAACAAAAGGCTAGTACCACATCAATGCTAATATAAAGAACTCTATAAAAATATCATGAATGATCAAATGAAATCAACACTTCTTGGACCACCAAGGTATGATGAGTCCAAGGTCTCAAATGCATAACAAATTCTATAAAAAAGAACAAAATAATTGGAGGTGGGTTTCAAGTGAATGTTGAAAAAGAAAGATGATACCTAGAAGAATGCACCAAAGAAATAATACCCTTATAAAAAAGATATATCTAGACATGCTGATTATTAGACCTCAACAAGAATCAATTAATACTTATTGAGGATCTCCAAACAATTTAGAAGAATAATTCTATACTTGAACATGCACATGACACTCTCATATTAAACCATGGTAGATTCAAGGATCTCTCTTGCAAACTCAATAGAATATGAACGATTTAATCAATCAACATGAAGATTTACAAAAAAAAAAAAAAAAAAAAAAAAACATAAAGTAATGAAAGAGACAAGGAATGACTTTGCAAAAGAATCACTTAAAGGATTGATCAATGTATTTAATATTGGGTGAATGGCAAACAACCTTCTTGCACATCTTCGTGGATGAATTTTCCACATTCTCAGGTAGGGGAGAAAGATCCATAGCACAAGATTTACATCAACACTTGGAAATTTTGAAGGAAATCTTTGACCAACACATCAAAACAGGTTTGAAGTTGAATCTTGCCAAGTGTCAGTTTTTGGTCACTAATGGTACTCTCCTTGGTCACATAGTCTCTACCCAAGGTATTATTGCAGACCCAACCAAGGTATCAATCATCTTGTCCATGCCCATTGCATGCACTCCCATAGAGGTGAAAATCTCTTTAGGCCATGCAAGATAGCATAGAAAAATTATAAGGATGCACTCAAAGATAGTGAAAGTATTGTCAAGGATCAAAGGCAAGAAGGCACCATTCTCTTGGAGCCCTGAAGCAAAGAATGCATTCAATGAGCTAAAGCTAAGGTTATGTACAACACCACTATTAATTGTTCCTAACTAGCCATTTGAGTTCCATGTGCATATAGATGTGAGCCTTCATGCGGCTAGAGCAATTTTGGTGCAACCATCAAGACATAAAAGAGTAGGCCAACCCATCGCCTATGCAACTAAGCTACTCACAAAGATGGAAAGGACTATGGCACAAAAAGGGAAGGTTTGGCCATTGTTTTTTGTACTTCAAAAATTTTGACATTACCTCTTAGGTGTGCATTTCATCATTATTTCCAACCACTAGCTCTTAAGGTATTTGATCAATAAGCTACGTGTAGCAAGAAGGGTATGGCATTGGTTACCACTTTTTCAAGAGTATGCTTCTGAAATGCATATCAAACCAGTTAGAGAACACAACATGGAAAATCAAGTGTCAAGGACGGCAACAAAGGAGAAGCCTAGAGGTATTGATGATGAGCCTACTAATAGCAACTTTTTTCATGTTGCTCCTCATTTTGATTGGTATGAAGAGATAGTGCAATTCCTCCTTTTAGGAGCATTTCCTCCGTTAATGACTCCATTGAAAAAAAGGAAGATATTGTTTAAAGCTAAATCTTTTTCACTCGAAAGAACAAGTTGTATAACTATTTTCTAGATGGTATTCTACTAGATGTGTGTATCCACAAGTAGTAAGCCTCTTACTTGAAGTGGTGCATAGTGAAGGACACCTCACGGGAGAGGAGTTGGTGCATAAACATTACGTGTGTGATGTAAAAAGATAAGTACCATGTAAATGGTCTACATTTATGGACAAAGTGAGGATAAAAATCCTAAAAGTTATGCAAATGGTGATCAATCCATGAAAGGGAGTAACCCCAAATCTCTACAAAAACTTTGAACTTCTCATGGGAGCAAGGCTTTATGAAAAGATATGCAAGATAATTTTGTGGGAAGATAAGCCAAATGGATCTCTCCTAGAGTGAGTCTATCCTTTGCATAATGACATTGCAGATCTATGTGCTTATGTACAAGAATAAATCACAATTTTCCTCTCAATTACCCATGTGCTTTTACTACAATAAATTTGGTGGCAAATTTTTTAAGATGCAAATCCACCATTAAGCATCTAGGCCACATACTTTGTAATAGCTATGAAATCTTTCCTATACTCTAAATCATTATTAAAAGTGGCCACACATGATGTTTCTTCCTTAACCAAAATATGCATGAGTTACCAGGCATGGAGTAAAAATCACTTGTGAACATATGTAAACATAGTATCCAACCGATCAAAATTTTTTAAAAACATGTAAATCTAGCAATAATGATTTCCCTCAAAATAACACCCAAGTTTCTAAGCGAAAGTAAATGTCAACTCGTGTAATGCATACACAAATAAGGCATCCCATAACTTGTTGATAGAGGACAATATCAAATGCATCTCTATTATCATAAAAACTCAACTGTATATTGACTCCATGGGAGTGGCAATGGGTTTACAATCCTCAAGATCAAAATGTTGCATTAAGGTTAGAATATACTCTATTTGACACAAAGCAATTCCTCCATCAACTTGCATAATATGAATTATGCCTCTCATTAGGACCAATGTGCAACATGTCATCAATGTAAAAAACAATAGTACATCACCACATTTCTATACGAAGTGCTTTCAAATTTTAAAAATTTTGAACAATACCTATGGAATTAACAAACTTGAAATAGATTTCGAGTTCTTTTATGGACAATAAAAATCCAAAAAAAATATATACACAAAGGAAGAAATTTATCATTACATTAGACTAGTACAAATGAAATGAGCCCAAATGCAACTTTTGACAACAAATTTCATAAAAATCTAAGACAATGAGAAGAGGGTATCAAAAGCACACCTCAAGTAGCCACAACATACCCTTATACCTCTGAGGGTATCAAAAGCACACCTCAAGAAACTACAACATACCCTTATACCTCTGTTGAAGTTCAGAGCAAAAATGCACATAAGGAAGAAGAAGAAGCTTAAGAGCATAAAGAAGACGAAGAAGAAGAAGAAGAAGAAGAAGCTTAAGGGCATAACATGATAACATAAGGAAGAAGCAGCAGCTTAAGGGCATAACATAAAGCGGTATTTCTAATGTCTAAATACAAAGATACATAACATATTAGAACTCTAGATTTATATACAAGTTTGGTGGGAAAAACTTCAAGAGGAAAAAAAAAGTGCCTCAAGCCACACATGTCATTACCAAAAGATACAAACATGATACAACAATGTCATCATCCACCTCCTTGTGCACTCCCTCAATTCAAGCCAAGATGGCAATCGAGATGAAATAGTGATGAAAGGCTCTTACTTTCTTCTCCATAAGCTTAAAGCTTCATTGATGGTGCTTTTTTTGGTTTGCACATCTAGTATGAATCCTCAAATCCCCCTTGAAATATGGAGTTAAGGGGCCTTAATGCATGCTTAAAACAATCTCCACCATTGGTATATGGTCATTTTCAATGATGGGGGAATACGATCCACAAAATATAGATGACTTAATCTTAAGCTTTTTATTTCAATTGATCCTCACATAAAATCGGCCAAGATAAGGGATCTAAACTAAGCATTTTGGACTCCTAACTTTGATTGATATTGTCCTTCTCAACCAAAGGAAAGCAAAAGAAACATTAGTAACCAAATAAAAATATGCACTAACATATGGAAAATCCATATGCATTAGACTCTACCTTTATTCATCATCCTATCACTAAGATTTCCTTTTCTTGTTCTTCTCTCAAATGATAAAGCAAGGAGATAACAAAACACATTTTGACAATAACGAACATGGCAGGAAGGGGTTGATAAGAAAAGGGCCTGAATTCTAAAAATGTAAAAAGGATTGAGATAGTTAGCATTGTGAATCCAAAAGATCGATAATCAAAGGATGTGCATATGATGCACAAGTCAAACTAATCTTAAAATGAGCCAAAGCCTTTAAGCTTTAAGCTTCAGCCGAAGTACAGGCACAAAGCTGAAGAAAGAGAGCAAAAAGATAAGATTACATTAGATGTTTCTCGTGATATGTCACTCCAAGACCATAAAGCACTTCAATCAGCATCAATTGCATGAGATAGAAAGTAGAATAGGTAGAAAATGAATAAAAATTTAAGAAATACAATAAAGAGATTTCACCCATAAGCATTCTAATTCAATTTTTGAACAGCGTATCACTTCATCGTGTTCAAATTTGCTACGAAATGGGCACTCAAATAGTATCACTTCATTGTTTTCCAATTTGCTTCCAAATGGACGTTCTTTAAATAAATGTTTTGAAGCATCTATGTACGGAAACTAGAAATCTTTAGATTACAAACGCATTAATAAGTTCATATAAAGGTAAGAAGAATCTTTTATGTACATGCGAGCGACATCAAGAGCCTAACTATGTGCTACTCTAAAAATTGACTCGAGCTTTTTTGGAAACGCATACTGACTTTTAGTGAACTCCTGTATCCAACATGCCAAGAGTGGAATCCATAAGTTTGATCCTTTGAATTCATGCGCGCTCTTTTTTGAACAATCCATCACACCCGGATTGATCTAGTTGTCTATTAGCCAAATCACATTCACTATCGGTTTCTCACAACTTTAGTATATTACCCAACACTTGACTATGTGTCAAGGCTGTGAAAAAACACGAAGGGTCCAGGAAAGTAAACTTGAACACACAAAATTTATTAGGATTCAAATTAGACTGGAGAAGAGAAAATGCCTATTTCAGCGGAGAACAAGAAAATTAGCACAAATTAGCACAAGCTTCAAAACCCTTATCCAACATGAATCCACTTCAGGATTTGGGAACATGAAACAATATCCACAAGCAGCCATCCTGGGTGTAAGGCACATACACACCTATTATGCCCTGTGTGTATACAGTAGAGAGCACAGAATAAAGCACAATTCAAACTCAAGAATCAAGAGGGTGACTGGAAGATAACATTCAATAATCTCCAAGCAGCACCAAAAACCATATATAAAGTATATACCCTCAGAAGTTTGGATTCATCTCAACTTCTGAGCAAAAGGCATAACTCATGAGACACAAGTTACAATAAGATAAAATTTACTGGCTACAAAGAAGATGCACGCACAACTGGCATGTTCTTCAAAGAATAGCAATCATGAAAACAGGACACATACATATAGTGTTCTGAATCAATCTTGGTTAACGCATTAATAAATATGTCAACATAAGAAAAAATAACGATGCACGTGCATGTGTGTGTATGTGTGTGGGTGTATGTGTGCATGTGCACACGCAAGCCACCATGCATGTATGCATGCATTAATGTATTTATATGTATGCACGAATGCACCTATGTCATATGCATACATGGCACACGCATGCATGCAGTTATGAACACACACATGAATGCATGAAAGTATACACACAGGCATGCGTGAAAGTATGCACACATACATGTACATAAGCGAGCATGCATACATGTATACATGTACACCTTCATAGGTTAAGACTTATCCAAACTTACAAATTGAACAAATTAAATACAAACATAAATATACAACAAAATTCAGCAACAACAAGAAACAGAATACAAAAAATTAAAAATAAAGTAATGAAAAGAAGTAAGTTTCCACAAAATCTTTTTAATAAAAGACTGAATTTTTTTTTGAGGAAAAAAAAACACATCTTCAACTTCTACATCTATTCAACATAAGAAGGAACAAAATCAGACTTTATCAAGCCTAACTTCGACGCGCGGCTATGACATTCCTGCTCATGTCATCAATGCCCTAGAGTAGGTGTAGAAATACAGAGACACTTCATGTGAAGACTTCAATAAACACAACACACTGAGTTTCTTTCACTTCTAGAAGTAAGTCTTCATATGAAAAGTTTCTCAATGAAAGCCTACACCTAGGCCCTATTTAATCACACACACACACACACACAAACATGCATACAGACACACATACATACCTCCCTCCCTCCCTCCCTCCCTCCCTCCCTCCCTCCCTCCCTCTCTCTCTCTCCCCTCCCTCCCTCCCTCCCTCTCTCTCTCTCCCCTCCCCTCCCCTCCCTCCCCCTCCCCTCCCCTCCCTCCCCCCCCCCCCCTCCCTCCCCCCCCTCCCTCCTCCCCCCCCCCCTCCCTCCTCCCCCCTCCCCCCCCCCTCCCTCCCCCCTCCCTCCCTCCCCCCCTCCCTCCCTCCCCTCCCTCCCTCCCTCCCTCCCTCCCTCCCTCCCTCCCTCCTCCCTCCCTCCCTCCCTCCCTCCCTCCCTCCCTCCCTCCCTCCCTCCCTCCCTCCCTCCCTCCCTCCCTCCCTCCCTCCCTCCCTCCCTCCCTCCCTCCCTCCCTCCCTCCCTCCCTCCCTCCCTCCCTCCCTCCCTCCCTCCCTCCCTCCCTCCCTCCCTCCCTCCCTCCCTCCCTCCCTCCCTCCCTCCCTCCCTCCCTCCCTCCCTCCCTCCCTCCCTCCTCCCTCTCTCTCTCTCTCTCTCTCTCTCTCTCTCTCTCTCTCTCTCTCTCTCTCTCTCTCTCTCTCTCTCTCCCCCCCTAACCCGCTGCCCCTCTTCTCTGCTGTGCCTTCTCGAAACCCTAGCCCCTCCCTGCTGCACCTTATCGAAATCCTTTCCCGGTGCCATGCTCGTTGCCCCCGCCCCTCCTCTCTGCTGCGCCTTATCGAAACCCTAGCCAGCTGCCCTGCTCACTGCCCCCCCCCCCCCATGACCCTGCCCGCTGCCCCCACCCATGCCTAGATCTGCTTAACCCACCCCTCTCTGCTCTGTGAAACCCTAACTGCCCCCAGGGCCCACTCTGCTCTACGAAACCCTGCTCTGCTAGGGTTACTTCTCTTGAAGAGAGAAGAGAATGGCAACATTAAAAAAAAAAAGGGGGGGGGAGTGGAAGAGATGATCAGTAAAGCTATAAGAGAACTGAAAAAGAAGCAGACAAAGCTCTCAATCAGGAAATGAGAAGAGCCTTCGAAAGGATTAAATCTTTGAAAGATCAAATTAAAGAGATCAAAGAGGAGCGAGACAAACGGAAAGGTTGAAATACATCGCCTTGAAGAAGAAATTATACACTTAAAGATCTCTAAAGAAGGAGAAATAGAAAACCTAGATGATCTCAAGGGAGGGAAAAAAAAGAATGGCAAACAAATATACAGGAACAAATCAGATCAGAGGTGAAGTCAACTAAAAATAGTTGGGTAGAAGTAGTGAGCAAATCTGTTAAGAAAGAGGTCAAAGCAGATGCAATAAGAAATGAGTACATCCGAGTACAAGACACACTTGAAGAGGAGATACTAAGACAACTACATCGTCTACACGTGATAATCACAAGTCTACCTGAACGCAGCTCAACTGAGACAGATGCATCACAAATATGTCACCAACTAAAATAGTGACATGCCATTTACTCGTGAATGGAGAGTTGGCAAAGACAACAAAAAACCTAGAGCCACACCCCTAATTATAGATGAAGACCTCACAAAAATGCGGACAAAACATAGGAGAGCATGTAGACCCCAAATCCTACAAGCAAGGAGAGAAGGAAAGAAAGCCTTTTATCGAGACAGTAAGGTTTTCATAGATGGGCGCCCTACTAAATAGGGATGTGTGGCCTATCAGATAGCACTACATCAGGCCACATCTGTAAGGGGAGCAGTTTAGTGTTGGGTGTGTGTAGAAGTGCGAGAGACACACGAGAAGCACACACAAGGAGCACAAACGCAGCAAGACGCACGGAGAAGACGATGGCTAGAATAGCTCTCTATTGATGATGAACTGAACTGAAGTAAGAGCTGAATAATATCCCTAAGTACAAAGTACCACCACATATGAATGAATCATGTATGTGGTAACATGGGGAAAAAACCTCTAGCCAGCACTAGAGTAAAAAGTGCCCATGTATAGGGAAAAGGTTCACATCAACGCTACTCGAGGAACACATAAGTGTAACAAACCCCCCCCCCCATGGAAAGAACACGCCATTGTGCCGTTTCACAAGTCTGGAGACACGACGAATCCTAGCATATTGGCCAAACTCTATGGAGCTGTTCTTGAGGAGGAGCTTTGCAAATTTGCTACGCAAAAGGGTTTTCAAGCTCTACAGTAGGCTTGGTTTCGATGTACCTTTTCCACCATTGACCATATCTTCACTCCGAGATGTCTGATTGATCAAGAACGGGCAAGGAAGAGGAGATTATATTGTTTGCTTTGTGCACTTACGCAAAGCATTTAACAAAGTACCTAGAGAGAGACTCTTCAGACGAATACTTGATTTTAGGGTCATAGATGACATGGTATGGGGAATCTATGCTTTATATGAGCGAGTGTCGAGAAGGGTCAAATGTCCTGGAGGCCTTTCCGATTCCTTTGTAAGCACTATCGATGTGAAACAAGGGTGTCCATTATCTCCTACTTTATTTGGGACATACATTGATGAGCTTGCAGACTTTATTAGGCAGCATGGCGATATAGGGGTAGAGTTGGAGGGAGCCATTGTATGCATCTTGTAATATGCAGATTATGTGGTATTGGTTTCTCAGACACACACCAAGAGTGTCCATTATCTCCTACTTTATTTGGGATATACATTGATGAGCTTGCACACTTTATTGGGCAGCATGGCGATATAGGGGTAGAGTTGGAGGGAGCCATTGTACACATCTTGTTATATGCAGATTATGTGGTATTGGTTTCTGAGACAGCTGAGGGTTACAGAGCTACTTACATGCATTAGATGACTTCTACTCACAAAGAGGTCTTTCAATAAACCTTGGTAAAACCAAGGTACTTATTTTTGGGACTTTCGCTCAGAAAAGGAGACAAAGTATATTCACAATTGTTGGAGGACACATCGAGATCACTGGTTCATATATTTATCTTGGAGTGGCCTTTTCAGCCATATCAAGTTCATTTTTCATGGCTCAAGCAACTCATGATAGAGTCACTTGTGGATACGGAGTGTTGGCATTGATGGAGAGGCAATGTTACAGACACACTTTCAAGAACCCTACACGAACAGGTGGCCTTCTTATACACTAGTCGCACCATCACTTATGTATGGATCATCCATTTTGGGGGAAGGACGAGATGATTATGTATGGACATTGGTGGAGACACCCCAAGTACTCATGATCTAGGCTTATACGTAGCAAACCATCAGTACCACATGACATCATTAGAGCAAAGCTTGTTGTACCCTCGATGTTGGTCGAGGCTTTGTCCCAGGCAATATATTTGCTACATAGACTCTAGGATATGGACGATGGACGCATTGCATACAAAGCTTTTCACTCATCACGAGATTTGGCCCCAGCAAGAGATACTTCATGTTGGTATGCCAAGACCAGAGATCAGTTGGTCAGGTATGGATTTGGCATGGACAAACTACCACATTTACAATATGATACACATCTTCTAACATAATCTCTCTCTCTACAAGAGAGAAACAAGATCATTCAACAAGAGTTATGGCACAAATATATACGGAGGACATGGATCCTAACTAGGGAGACATTACCAAAGAAAAAGCTCCAGTATCGTGAGATTTTTCTACAGATCAAAGATTAGGGTTTCATTGAGATGACTGAGTATCTGCAAACTTATATGCCACATCACATGTGGGTTGTTATTGGGAAGCTTAGAGTCTCGTCACACTAGTTGGATATCGAGAAAGGTCGGGTTAGTAGGATACCCAAGGAGGATAGCACATGCCCGATTTGTCAAACAGAGGTGAAGAGCGAGGAGCATTTCATTATATGATGCCCCACAAATGCTTATCTTAGGGTATAGTTCCAGATAGAGGGATCACTACAACAGTGTACGAGGAGAGCGGACCAATGTCGTCTTGAGCAGATCCTCATTGCTACATATTGTAGACGTGAGACTCTGATATAACCTATACAGACCATAGAGGGTAGTACACAGCAAAGGATCATTCACTTCATTGATAGAATTGAGGCAAGACCAATCCCCGATGGACAAGGACTCATCTGGAGACTCAGAAAGCCAAGAGACAACCACAAGTTCGCGGATATGTGAGAACCCCGCTCAACCAACATAAGATCTCAAAGATCTGATCCTTACATGAGGAGGAGATGGAGTGGAGATATAAATCCACAGTTTGGGACACTATATTCCACTGGATACTTTAACCACCACC
The DNA here is from genome assembly GCA_020310875.1 of Ceratopteris richardii. Lineage (NCBI taxonomy): Eukaryota > Viridiplantae > Streptophyta > Polypodiopsida > Polypodiales > Pteridaceae > Ceratopteris > Ceratopteris richardii. The sequence goes on from CM035434.1 coordinate 75,524,968, forward strand.
TATGTATCACATTTTACATCTCACCCCCAAATACTACATCCCTAGGTTTATGATTTCCCCCTCTATGGCCTGGCCATTTTTTATTGAGCCAGAGCCATGCTCTCTTAGTTAAGTAACCAGTTATGTTTTATGTTCCATTTTGATTTTCAAGCGGTTGGATTACTATCGTTTGTATATGGTCTATCTCATAAGCAAAATTTGGCCTTTTGTAAATGTTAATCTCTCTCTCTCTCTCTCTCTCTCTCTCTCTCTCTCTCTCTCTCTCTCTCTCTCTCTCTCTCTCTCTCTCTCTCTCTCTCTCTCTCTCTCTCTCTCTCTCTCTCTCTCTCTCTCTCTCCCCCCCTCCCCCCCTCCCTCGCTCCCTCCCTCCCTCCCTCCCTCCCTCCCTCCCTCCCTCCCTCCCTCCCTCCCTCCCTCCCTCCCTCCCTCCCTCTCTCTCTCTCTCTCTCTCTCTCTCTCTCTCTCTCTCTCTCTCTCTCTCTCTCTCTCTCTCTCTCTCTCTCTCTCTCTCTCTCTCTCTCTCTCTCTCTCTCTCTCTCTCTCTCTCTCTCTCTCTCTCTCTCTCTCTCTCTCTCTCTCTCTCTCTCTCTCTCTCTCTCCCCCCCCCCCCTCCCCCCCTCTCTCT